>JAGSMP010000211.1:600000-1107756 GCA_029286625.1 Parnassius orleans | reverse complement strand
AGTGCCGTCCAGACGCACACGCTTGCCAAATGCACTAGATAGTAGACGACTATATTCTATGCATTTATACGTTGCACTAACTTACATTTAGGCTTTAGAACAAAACCACCGTACACCCAATTATCTCGGTAGGAACTAAAATAGCTAAATGTTTTGGATATTGTTTTCAGTTTCTAAAATTACTCGAGCTATGAAAAACCGTAATGTTCAGTTCTGATTACAACCTCAAAATCTGATTCTTTTTTTAAACATATCTATTCTGCAGCTAGTCTGCCATAAAATATGATCACATAGGAATTTGCTAATTATCGAAAATGCATCACATAATTTTCGATGCTCTTGGTTCAGAGCGAACAATGTATGGGCGCAGAGCAATGTCACTGAAATATCCTTAAAAATATTCAGTTCAGACAATTTTAATTCCTGTTAGAGTACTAAAAGTTTTATAATGTTTCGTTATAATGTAGTGATTTAATAAGACAGGCACTAAAAATACGTTTCATTTCATGTTTACAGGCGTTATTTAACACCTTAATTTGTTAAATACCGGCCGCGGTGGCGGTTTCCACGCTATGGGTAATCAATCATTCGCCCGCTGGCCGCTCGCGTGACGTGCAACAGTCGCATTCTTGCATAATTTTCGCGCTTTTTGCAAATCTTTTTACTTTCGATTAATTTTTGATAGTTCCGTGAAGTTTCTTTCATCATGTCAGATTCTAAGAACGATCCCGACTTCCAGCCGTCATCACACGAACAATCAGACAGTCTGAGCAGCGATTCAGGCGAAAATTCCGAAGAATCTTTGTCAAACCAACTTCAGCTTCAACGTTCAACGGAACCATCAAGCTCAAAGACCTTACCGGAATTCAGTTGGAATATACCAAAAGATGGTACAAGAAAGAAGCAGTTCTCATTTACGGCTATTCCAGGTATGAAAAATATAAGTCCTAACTGTCAAAATGTCAATGACTTTTGGTCATTGTTTGTAGATGAAGAAAACATTGATTTGATGGTGACAATGACTAATTCATATGCAAATAAAAAAAGATTATTCATCGTGTAACTAGAAATAGTCGGTTGGCTAAGTGGAAAATTGTGATGCTGCTGAAAAAAAAATCTTGGTTTACTTATTTGGATGGGTCTCAAAAAGTTACCAAAAATAAGTTATTATTGGAGCAAAGACATACTATATGAAAATAAAGTGGCAAAAACGGTGATGAGCAGAAACCGTTTCGAAATTTCGAAGATACATTTTATATGGGCTTATCAACAACAGACCGTTTCATAAAAATAAGACGTTTTGTAGAAACCATAATTCTAAAAAGTTTGACATGTTCAAAACACCTGGAGAGTTTCTCACTGTTGATGAAACAATGGTGGCTTTTCGTGGCCGGATTGCTTTTATGCAGTACATACCTGGAAAACGAAATAAGTATGGGATAAAATTATTTAAAATTTGCGATGACGATGGATATACATAGGTATGACCTGATTGTTTATGAAGAGAAGAAGACTACGTCTACATCAACCCAGTCTAAATCAACTCAAAATGTATCATCTAAAATAGTCATGAAACTCACAGAAAAGTATTTGAACGCTGGAAGAAGTATTGTTACTGACAACTATTATACAAGTATTGATTTAGTTCAAAATCTACTGCAAAATAACACCCATTTAATAGGGAAGCTTAGAAAAAACCGAAAAGGATTACCTTAAGAAATTTTTAGTGAAAAATTGAAGAATGGCGAGATCTGTGCTATGGAAAACAATGATGGGATATTAGTCATCAGGTGGAAAGATAAGCGAAAAGTGTTGGCTTTGTCAACTCGGCATACACCTGGTTTTGTAACTGTCAGAAGCAAAAGAAATCGCAATAAAGTAAGTTTGAAACCAACACTAATAGCTGACTATAACCTTCATAAATGTTTCATTGATTATTCAGACCAGATGGAAAGTTATTGCAATCCAGGAAGGAGAAGTTTGCGATGGTTTCAGAAGTTAGCTATAGAGCTTTTGTTCAGCAAGTCTATGGTCAATGTCTTTATCTTGTATAAAAAGACTAACCAACTTAACATCTAATGAATATACTATAACTACATTCAAAGAAAATTTGTGCCGCCAATTGATGGGGCTTACTAAAAATAGCAGGCAAAATTATCAACGTTGTCCCACTGACCATGAATTTGGAAAATCTCCATTAGTTGAACATCGAAACAGAATAGTGAGAAGAAGATGCATCCTCTGTTATGAAAATAAAAGAAGTGAAGGACTGTCAAGTGTGGAGGCATATAAGGTGACTAACAAAGTCAACACAGTGTGTTTAATTTGCCCCTTTTTTCCTGGTGTTTGCACTGAATGTTTTGTTAATGTCCATAAAGACTTAGTTAGAAATTAATTTCATTATGTCTTTTTCAATATAAAAATAACGTTCCTTTAATTAAAAAGTGCATTTTTATTGCTTAAAGTAATCCCTCATAAAACAGTCAATTTTAATAGTAGAACTATGATCTTTTTTTGAATTGTAGAAAAAAAGTCAAAGATTAAGTCTGATACATTAGTTTTTTTGCAGCAGCAGGCCACGCTCTTCAAAAATTATATGAATTTGCGAGGTCGTAGAGGACCGTATGGCCTGCTAGTATAAACAACGAGTAAGCCCGCCGGCCGCCCGCACGGCCTACTACGCGTTTTTGAATAGGTTTTTGTGTAGGTGCGTGATGGTATAGGTGCAGTACGCTGCTGGTACGTATGGCTTGCTAAGCTAGAAAATTTTATATAAAGGTGGCAGTGAGAGTGTTAATGTACTTACAAATGTACTTTACTACTTCAATGTCTTTTAATTTAAGTGTAAAGCCACCGTCAGCCGGAGATCGTCTTCTGTACTGTGGGTAACACTCGTCACCTGTCTGTGTATCTCTCAAAAATTGTGTGGGATATATTTTGCTACATTTAGTATCTTTCATGCAGGGAGAATTATTATTAAGGTTCCCACATGGACCTTGTATCATATTGTTTTTAATTATGTCGTAAAATAGGATCTTCATTTGGATTTGGTATCTCATCACATATAAGTTCATCCATCATGTCAGGCGAAATGCGGTTAACCATCAACAACAATATGTGTATGTGAGGCAGACCCCGTTTCTGCGATTCGCTAGAGAACATGAAACAGCGTACTTCTCCAAATATTTTCTTTCGTTAGAAGTGCCATTATTTGCTTAACTTTGAGGTAAAAATGGCTGGCTATTATGTCGTGTCAATCATAACTTTTTTGCCCAGGCAAAAGCATCTCCGTGATTTCATTCCATCGAAGATTGCAAGTAAATGTTATAAAGAGATCGGGATGACCGTAGTGGCACACATACGTCATGGCGTCTTGTGTCTAGTAAAAGAAGAAGGCAGCACCACCTTTTGACCCAGCTGATCAGCATCAACGTCCTGTCTCCCTATCGCATCTTGCAAGTGTATATAATTGTCCGCTCTAAGCTGCGCCTGATTGTTCCTAATATAACTCAACCTTTCCGTCTCGATTTTCGCAAACATGTCAACTAAGAACTGGCTAAACAGCGAACGAAAATATAGCAGATGATTATTTTCTCCTTTCCTAATCATTATACGGTACGAATAAAAACTTGCAGCAGACACCATTTTTTTTAAGCGGTGTTTTAGTCTTAGGGTCGCACTGGGGTATAGAAATGGAGTATCCATCCTCGCCGTAGCAAAACAAAAGTGGGTTCTGTAATGCATCGTATGAGTGATGGATTCACTTATTCAATGCAATGAGTTATCATGGCTCTCAAACACAATATCTCACTTAGAAAATTGCTGTCCAATAATTGATTACACCGTCCACTGTGGCCATTTGTAGGCTTTCTTTCAGCATTTATAACAATTTTAAATGTATTTGGCGTAGCAGATACTTTGTCCAGTGCTAGCTTTATCTCTCTTACGTATACATTATGAGTATGTAGCATTTCTTGTAATTGCCTTAACAAGCCAGGTTTTACATAAAGAAAGTTATTGCATCTCAATTGAACTTCTCTATCGTCCTCACCAACAAAATATATCTGTAAGAATTGTGGTTCATTCTGGGCTGGCGGAAGCAAACTTCCAACCAAATGATATACCTGGCCCTGCACTTTGAATGTAGGCATAAAACCACCTTATCTTTTTAGCTCCAAATGAGGTCATTTGAAAACAACTATTATAATTCCGTATGCCAGCCATGAATTGATCATGCTCAGGGTGGAGGATTTTTATCAAACAGTAAAGAAAATCTGGTAGTTTTTGCAAAGGTTAGAGCTGGACCTTTCCCACAGATACCTCCTTGTACTTTACACCACTTTTACACCACTTGCATTCGATGTTCATCGGTCACAAAACAACAGTATTATCACTATCATACGCTATGTTACTATCATAACTCAGTCCTGAAAAAGCTTTAGAATTCCAAGGTTGTAGACGTCTTTCAACTCGCTGTCCTTCATGATTTCGTTCATATCGTAACTGTGATACTCTGTACACTTCAAGGTGTTTACGCCGATATTTATTTGCAGCCGCTTATGTACTTCAGAGTGTTCCCGCTGATAATCAACGACAGCCTGTCTGTGAACTTTAGGGTGTTTTTTTTCTGATAATTAGCTGTATGTTTACGATGATTAGAGGGTTCATTTTCATTATATTTTTTTCTTGCTTCCTTAAGTTGCAATTTTCTGACCACATTGGTAACCATAGCCCTGCGTTTCTTCGCCTTATTTTTGTGTGACTTATTTGTCAAACTAATTTCATTTTGGAGTGACTCTGGGGTAGTGAATGTTGGAGATTCTATGCAATTATTCGTGGTCAAAGAAGAAATTAAATCTGACTCACATTCAGATTCAATAATTGAATGAAAGTCTTGCAAAACATTAGAAATTGGTGAAGGTTGAGTAAACGTCGGATATACAGCCATTTCAATGCGTCATTTTTGGCTATTGGACGCTCGTCAGTTTTTTTTATCTCCATCGGCATCAGCGTAGGCATCAAAGTGACCATTAGAAAGATCTTGGGAAACGTAACCTTTTGATGGGTTGGTCTTCTGTACCAAATTTGACATACAGATTCAAATACAAATGGGTATATTTGACCGGCTGCAACTAACTCGCAGAAACCGCCATATGTAGTGTTGTAACATATCTAATGTATACTCTTCTTTTGTCCCATGATTGTCATGCCATGACGGTCATGAGACATAACAGCAAATTCATCCCAATTGTTCGTCACATGACGCTCAATTTCTTTACGAATATCCATTGAGCGTTCTTGTGTGCCGTACAACAAATAAGAAAGCGTACGGAAAAGGCATGCGCCATTCCCCACTATTGGTACAATAGTAAGGTTTATTAATTTCCCATTGATGTTAACCAACTCTGCTCCCATTTTTAAAAATAGACACAGACAAGTTTATAAATATAAGAAAATTACGAAAAACAATACACACTAAATTAAACTTCTAAGACAAACATCTTTTGCCATCGTGGGACCATTTTTTTTTTTGAGGACTGTAGCCGAGCGTTAACAGTTAATTCAGCCCGCTACGAACGCATGATAAACAATTTTTTTTGGCCGCAACTAGAGCAAATGTGAGGATATAATACAGACACGTGATTTCAGCAAGATGGGCCACCTGTCATACGTCAAACCAGTCAATGGAGACAGTCACTTCCCTGAAAACTGATTTCGATGAGAGGTGACATCAGATGGCCCCCGAGGAGCCCAGATCTCACACCTCCGGATTTTTTCCTCTGGGGTTATCTGAAGAGTCGGGTGTTTAACAGTAATCCATCAACCATATCTGAATTTAAGGAAAACATTAGATAAGAAATCAACAACATTCCTACTCAACTTCTGAGGCGAGTTTCCATGAATGTTAGAGATCGCTTTAAAGAGTGCCAGAGCCGCGAAAGACGTCATTTGAAAAATGTTATTTTCAAAAAGTAATTTTCCCATGCCTTCAGTTTCTAATTTTGTAATTTAACGTGTTTATATAAATATATTTGTTAATTTTTTATGCATCTATAAAAGTTAGTTTTTTCTGAGACAACCTGTATTTTGAACAGTTAAAATGCATTAATAAGTATAAAGTTAAATACTCGTACATTCATTTTTTTAATTTATTTATTTATTTACGAGTAGATAGGTACACCATCGACATTATCGTTACAAACGAAATACAAAAATTTTTAGACAAAGGATATGTCTTTACAGGTGTATACATCATTATAAGAAAAAAACTAAACAACATACATATAAACTCTAAACAAACAGAAATCAAACTAATTGAGTAAAAGCACCACATCCAGTAAAAATTACAATAAATAATAGTTTAGAATCATAAATCGGGCAAGGTAGGTAATAGTAAGTCTTTACATTTTTTTGAATACACGTTCGGGGTCGCTAAAGATGTCGATGTCATGATTGTTTAAGCTGTTGTAAGTTCGCATACATCTATTTAACGGAGAAAACTTACCAAGATTGGTTCTAGTGAAGGGAATATTTAATAAATTAGTAATTGGGTGTCTAGGGATATGATAGGGGATTTTAAGGCACACTTGTTGCAATATATTTGGTAAAATTAACTTACCGTGTAGAAGTTTATGTAGCGTCATTAGGTCTAAAAGTTTTCGTCGGTCTGCCAGTGAACTCATTCCAAGATGAGAAAGCCTAGATTTATAATCAGTATAGTATGGACAGTTTTGAAATTTATATGCCATGAATCGAGTGGAGTTTTTTTTAATACGCTCGTTTCTGTCAATGTGTATTTTAAAAGAAGGATTCCATAACACTGTGGCATATTCTAAACTCCTACGAATCAATACTTTGTATATAGTTCTGATAACTATCTACAATGTATTGATGTCTGAGTTCTTTTGAAATCATTACATGCAAGTTTGACAAAACGTAACATTTTCCATGAACAATCTACCACGTTATCTATATGTTCTATAAATCTAAGTTTGTTATCAAGAACTACCCCAAGATCACGGGTGGATGAAGATTCACTCAATATGTCTTTATTAATGGAGTAACAAGAAGCAAAAGTAGATTTATTCTTTGTGAATTTAATGTAGGTACACTTACGAGGATTAAGTTTCATTTCGTTACTTTTGCACCATTCATGGATATAATCAAGGTCATTTTACAAAGATAGAACATCATCCTGATTTTTAATAGCCTTGTACAATTTTAAATCGTCGGCGAAAATGGAACAGTGCCTGTACCTAATGTTATTTGTTATGTCATTAATAAACACTAAAAAACGAATAGGACCAATATGTGAACCTTGTGGTAGCCTGACAGAGCCACATAATCATTAGACCTACATCCATGCAGTACGACAACTTGTAATCTATTTTTAAGATAAGAACTTAGCCAACGAAGTAAATTCCATGTACACCGTATGAATTTAATTTAGATATAAGTAATTGATGGTACACAATATCAAATGCACTAACAAAATCTAAGCATATGGAATCCACCTGCATTTGACCATCCATTGCACTTGCAACTTTCGTGACGTAATCTATCAAATTGCTAACAGTAGATTTATCTTTGCAAAACCCGTGCTGTGCCTCTACAATAATATTTTAAATGATTTGTTAAAATTAGATAAACTAAGCGTTCAAATATCTTTGAAAATAAACTTATAATCGAAAGTCTATAATTTTTAACATTATCTTTATCTCCTTTCTTGTAAATGGGTATAATTTTGGAACGTTTCCAGTTAGTTGGAAAAGAACCAGTTTATAAAGATTAACTAAAAATTAGTTTAAGAGGAAGAGTTAGATATTTGATGTTATTTTTATAAAAAGAGAAGGAATGCCGTCAGGTCCGCTCCTTTGTAAATATCTAGTGACTTGATTATACTTAGGATTTTACGTTCTGTTATTTCTATATCTTGTAGAGAACTTTGTGGATATACATCGGACAATACAAGAGCTGAAGTATACTGGGGTTGGGAGAACACAGGTGAAAAATGTTGAGCAAAAAGATTACATATCCCCTCACCACTATTAGCGGATAAATCATCTAGGTACATTTACGATGACGGACGAACGATCAAAACTTTATAGGATTAGACTGAATGGATTTTTTGGTCTCTCGTATATAATTTAAATAATTCTTAGAGGCCAACGACTTAACTAGGTAGTTTAAAAGCTTAAGTTCTAGTGTGTCTCTTGGATTTTTATAAATTTTATGCCTTAATCGGATCTTTTCTTTTTCTTGTATCAGTTTAATTAAGTTCGGCGTGAATCATTTCGAACATTAAGTAAATTAAAGGCTTAATATTGTCTTTAAAAATTCATTGAATTTGCTAAAACTCTGCTTAAAATATTCAATATGTATTAAATAATAGAAATACAAGTCAATTATATAATAATAATAAAGATAAATAACTTTTATAAGCTTTATATTATAAAAGCGTGTTTATGTAATGATTGATTTTATATGGGAGCTGCCGGAGACGCATACCCATGGTTATACATATATATATATATATATATATATATATAGTCATGTGGCTGACTATCAAAGTACTGTTAGTCCTATATTATGGACTTATGATAGTAAGGTCAATGATACAAAAGCAATAATATAGAAGGTTTTTATGATGCTTAAGCATTACAATAGCAGAGTTGTTCCTTGAAGTCCCATATATGAAAGACATATAACAGTAAGGTCTATGATCCACATATTTGTATGTTTTCAAGTCAGGTCTCAAATATGTAAAAACTATATCTATACGTGGTAGAGCCATGCTGCAGCTATATTAGTAGTATAGTTGTAGTACGAATGGGTCGGCTCGACCGGGGAAGGACCACGCTCTCACAGAATAGCAGCGTAAAATAGCAGCTTAACACTGCTGTGTTTCGTATGGTGAGTGTAGAGAACCGGAGACCCTTTTTACTGGAAATGAGGCATTCCATCTTAGTCCTCACGGGTGACAACACATCTGCATTTTGATTCTTTATTGAAGATGGATGTAGATATCTATGGGTCACAGCAACCACTTACCATCAGGTGGACTGTGTGCTCGTTTGTCACCCTATACTATAAAAAAAAAAAAACATAATATTGATAGAAATGGGACTTGAAAAGGGTTATTATAGTGGCACGTAAACTGCTTCACAGTCTTAGCGTATATTGTTACGATACGTCGGCTATCTTTCGGATTAGTTACGTTGGTTGATGCTATTTTTTTATACAACTTTACCAATTTTGTTGCGAAAGTCGATAGGGATCATGTAGGTGTGTTGTAAGGGGGCGCCATCCGTATGATAGTTGCATTGATGATTACTTCTACTTGCGGTATTGCGTCTTGTGATGGATCTGCGGGTGTGCAGCGCATGATTCGACGCACCTTGTGGTTCTGGTCGATGGAGGTATGCGGGTGCGGTGTATGAGGATGTATGCTGGGATCGTATGAGAGACATTATGATGGTGTAATCCCGACGATAGTCGTATTGATGCTTGTTGCGTTCTGCAGCATTGCGTATCTGCGATGGTAGTTTGGCGGGTCGCTATTCTCAATGGCGTTCTCTGCGTCTTGGTTTGACTCACACCTAAGTAGCTTTACCCAAGTCGGGTCCTTATATGACGGGGCTGCAGATTGTCTGACGTCCATGATGTTTTATATAACAACATAATAAAATATCTTTGTAAATTTCCCCTTTTGAATGATTGAAGGCAACTTGTTGATGGGTGAGACAAACATGATCAAAAATGCATATACTCAACGTCAGTTACACAAACCCTTTCTAATGGCAAATTATTATTATTATTATTATTAATTTAATAACAACGTCTTATAGTCCTATAAAGTTTTCAAAATACAATATCGTAACAAATTTTAAAAAGCCAAGTAGGTGCTTTGAATTTAAAATTTAATTTTCTAAGTTCAATGCAACTCCTAGCCGGGGAGAGAATATTTGCCTGTACCGGTAAGTCATATTATGTAAATAATTCGTTACATCCGTGGGTTTTGCACACATGTTTAAATAAATCCATTGGGCACCATAATATGGGAAATATAACCACCGCAGACGGAAAAAATGGCTCTGGTTTACAATGTTATGATCGGATGTCTGTAGACTATAGGGCTTTTTTTACGTGACGAGCTGACATCTCACAGTGGTAAATAACTATTGCACATGGACACTTGCTAACTTCAACTAATGAAATAGATATGTATGTCACCTATGAGATTTAAAATGCCTCATATCCTGTAATTATTCTGGCTGTTTTACCCTTTGACCCCCTCAACTCGGACGATGGCGATCAGCGTCAGAGTTGCAAGATCGTCCCTATATTGCGATCGTCAGTACGCCCGGCAAACATGACTATTAAAGAAGAAAATCCTCCCTACAATGGGATAGGTTCATCATCATCGTCATCATCATCATTACAGCCTATCAAAAGACCACTGCTGAACATAGGGCTCTCGCATTGTTTGCCTTATAGGGTGAATGTAAGATATAATTTCCATGCTTGGCAGGCGGGTTGACAACCGCAGTCCTTTATTATTTTAAATTGTTGTTCCATATTTCATTTCCTCTGTTGCCTTAAACGACACCCATGGGATAATAAACATTCTTAATCTGCCACTACACTGCACGTTTTTACAATTATTTTAATTCAAAGGAGATAACATCTCGATCAACGTTCATTCGTGATTATAAATAAAGGTGACTGCAGCAGAATCCATATACAAACAAGGAAGGCTGCATATATGCGTTGTCACCCAAGAGCCTAAAGATACAATTTCTCTTTGCCTGTAATACTACTGGCTTTTACGGGCCGATGACGAAAAAGTAGAATATTGTCTCATTCTATCATGGTATGACTTATTTAGACACAATGGGGTGACTAAATTAAAAAAGCCACTATAGCCAATTGCGATTTCTGTCTATTAAGGAATTTAAGAATTCGGCACATGAAATATTTTTGTATTTAGTGTTCTTTTTTTACACAGATATTTCACGAGCCACAGGTGGCCCCTGATCATGTTTTCAACCGACTCCAAAAAAGGAGGAGGTTCTCAATTTGACTGTATATTATTTTATGTGTGTTACCTCAGATTTTTTTTATTAATGAACCGATATTGATGATTCTTTTCTTTTCTTTTTTTTCTTTTCTCTCTTTTTAATTGAAAGCTGGTGCTTCTCATGGTCCCATATAAATTAGATCAAGATCTGACCAGTAGTTTTTGAGTTATCCTTAATAATGCGTATTTAACTGACTTCGACTACATTGATCATGTTCTCATTTTATTTATATGAAAGTTAATTGTACAAATTTTTTAATTTTACCACTTGTGTTTCATTAGTTAAGGGAGAACTACTGAAACACATGTGGCTGTAACGAAGATGATGATAAGTTGTAGTTATTGATATTGCTAAAATTGCTAAGCTGGCATCAGTAATCATCATCATCATTACACACACAAGTCCAATACTGAACATAGGCCTCCCCAAGAGATGGCACAAAGCATGGTCCTGAGCCACCGGCATCCATAGACTTCCAACATGTCTTATCATACAGCCAACTGAACAGACAGATCTCCAAATGCATGCGGCGGGACTTACGCAACTTCAATACAGCTTGTAATGAAGAAGCGATCGAGCGGAACCAAGGCTCTAAAGTCTTTGCCAGAGATCTGTCTGCCAGAAAGAGCCAACTGTCAAAGCTGAAGACCGAGTGTGGCAGCATCGTTTCCGGGACACCTGATATTTTGGGTGAGATTGAGAGGTTCTACGGGCAGCTGTACACGTCATCGTCGGAGCCACACGCAAGTGTGAGTAACGATCCAAGAGCGAGTCTTATCCGACACTATTCCGAAGATATCCAGGACGTCAGTCTGAGCGAGATTAGAATGGCTCTCCAGCACCTTAAAAACGGCAAGGCCCCAGGTGAGGATGGAATTACAGCAGAGCTTCTGAAAGCGGGTGGAAAACCGGTACTTGAAGTCCTTCAGAAGCTCTTTAATTCCGTCCTCCATGGTGGCACTACTCCGGAGGCATGGAGCAGAAGTGCGGTGGTCTTGTTCTTCAAGAAAGGCGATAACGCTCTCTTGAAGAACTACAGACCGATTTCCCTTCTGAGCCGCGTCTACGTGCTATTTTCTAGAGTCATTACGAATCGTCTTACATGCAGATTCTACAACTTCCAGCCTCCCGAAGAAGCCGGTTTCCAAAAAGGCTTTAGTACCATAGACCACATACACACCCTTCGGCAAATTGTGCAGAAGACCGAAGAGTACAATCTGCCACTTTGCCTTGCGTATGTGGACTATGAGAAAGCCTTTGATTCCGTCGAAATTTGGTCGGTGCTACAGTCCCTTCAGCGGTACCAAGTTGACTGTCGGTATATCGAAGTGCTGAAGTGTTTGTACAGTAGGGCTGCGATGGCTATCCGAGTACAGAATCAGTACGAAACTTATACAACTGCAGAGAGGTGTAAGACAGGGTGACGTTATATCCCCGAAACTCTTCACCGCTGCATTGGAAGACGTTTTCAAGCTACTGGACTGGAAAGGATACGGTATTAACATCAATGGTGAATACATTACTCACCTTTGATTTGCCGACGATATAGTCCTTATGGCAGAATCGCTGGAGGACCTAAGCACTATGCTCAATGACCTCAATAGTGTCTCCCAACGGATAGGTCTTAAGATGAACATGGACAAAACAAAGATTATGTTAAATGTCCATGTCACACCTATGCCGGTAGTTGTTGGGAGCACTAAGCTCGAAGTTGTTGACGAGTATGTTTACCTGGGACAAATAGTCCAACTAGGTAAGTCCAACTTCGACCGAGAGGTCAATCGACGGATTCAACTCGGTTGGCAGCGTTCGGAAAATTACGGCACATCTTCTCGTCAGGTATACCTCAAAACTTGAAAACGAGACTGTACAACCAGTGCGTGTTGCCAGTGATGACCTATTGAACTGAGACGTGGTCCTTTACTGCTGGCCGGATGAGGAAGCTCAAGGTCGCTCAGCGAGCTATGGAGAGGGCTTTACTTGGAGTTTCTCCGCGTGATAAACTTAGAAATGAGGATATCCGCAGTAGAACCAGAGTGACCGACATAGCCCAACGGATTAGTAAGCTGAAGTGGCAATGGGCCGGCCATATAGCTTGAAGAACCGACAACCGATGGGGAAAAAAGGTTCTCGAGTGGTAGCCTCGTACCGGCGGACGAAGTGTAGGGCTTCCCCCCACTAGATGGAGTGACGACCTGGTAGGACATGCAGGAAGTCGATGAATGCAGGTGGCTCAGGACCGTGCTTTGTGGCATTCCTTGGGGGAGACCTATGTTTAGCAGTGGACTTGTGAAGGGCTGTAATGATGATGATGATGTCTTATCAGGTCGTCACTCCATCTAGTGGCGGGCCGCCTTACACTTCGCCTACCGATACGAGGCTGCCAGTGCCACATAAGAACATTTTGCTAAAATTGCTAAGCTAGCAACAATGTCGTGATATAACGCCAGGATCAAACACTATTTTACTTATCAAGAACGGTTTTTCCGATGAACACATACACGCGGTCGTAAGTCGAGCTAATATAATATCTTGATATGTAAACCATATCAAGATATTATCAGTGGCGTAGCTAGCCGTGGTGGTGGCAAACTTTACCACAGATGACTAATTAATTTGATCACTTTTACGATTATTACAAATTTAAAAGCGTGTTTGTTTGGGGCCTCGCAAGAGGAGCACTTAAGAGGGGCTCGTCTTAAGTGCGACTACGAGGCCGATGTAACTACCTTCAAAGACCGCGACCGTTACATTGACGGAATACAAGACTTGTCAGGAATTAATAGCTATGATTAGGTATGTCGTGTCAAAGCATGATTGGTAGAATAGATCTATTGGGTAGATCTTGGGTACGAAAGAAAAGGGACATCGCTGATGCAACTTCGCCCACGTCTATATTAGTTCATGCTACGCCTCTGGATATTATATCTATATATTATACAACATATAGTCTCTAATATTTTTATAAAGTTTTCTATCCAACTGGGATGACAACGCTACTTTTTCGTAGTGGTGCCCATGTGTCTGCCTATGCGGTAGCCACTTACCGTCATCAGGTAGACTGTAAGTTCGTTTGACACTTGAATTTTATTTAAAAAAGACTTTTATGTTGAGGAAAGAATATAATGAAAATGCAATTAGATAAGCTAAAGTATTGCAAATGATAAGTTGAAAATTCGCGACATTATCGCGATTGTTGTTGATAACAGGTTATGATTGAAGATTTAGCGATACGGTGGAGTGCACTTTAGTGCAATTTAATTTAATTGCAATTTAAAGCATACTAAATAATCCTACCAATATTATAAATGTGAAAATTCGTTTGGGTGTTTGTTTGTGGCTAAATCACGTAAAATTACTGAACGTATTTTGATGAAACTTGACATCATTATAGATAACGAACCAGTTTAGGACATTAGGCTATATTTCTTGTATAAAAAGTTTTAATCTATCCTAAATTACAGTCTTTTTATCCGTGGTACCATAATAAATACGTCGGTTTTTAATTCAACGCGAGCGGAGCCGCGGGTAAAAGCTAGTGTGAAATAAAAATAAACACAAATTAAGGTTTAAGTGAATAATTATAAAAATGGCATCAATTTTTGACACTATATATCATTACGATTATCTCAATAAAATATTTCATAGGTCTCCATTTTTTACCTCTCCAAAAGCCTAAACTTAAGTTGAATATTCGAATTTTAAACTTCCTGTCCATGTTTGTTTAACTGCATATAACTATTGAAAGCTTAAATCAACTACGTGAAATAGCCTCTGAGCCCGAAAGACAACGAGGCAATTCCGTAAGTGATCTGTTGTACGAATATAAAACTTATGATGTAGGTAAAGCGAAGTCCACACGAGCAAAGCCACGGAAAAACCTTTTTGACAATAATATTGAGACGGAAAATAAGACACGGCGCTCAAATGAGTCTTTGGATGACGCATTCATTATTATAATCATTTCTTATATATAAAATTTACATAAATACAACATTGTGAGTCTTCGCAGCTCGGAGGTTCGATTCCCGCTGCGACGTTGACAATCGTAGTTTTAAGTGCCGATACACCACATATCGGCATTTATGGTTTGTGGCGTTGTGGCACACGCTTTTGGCTAAGTACCAAGTGGAGGATAATATCGAATAAGATTTGCACTTAATCTCACTCAAAGTAAATTGTCGCCAGCAACGTCGCTGACGCTGTTGGTCTTCAACTTAGACAGTCAACAACAACTTCTAATTTATTTATAATATTTAAACATCAATAGATTGCGCTCACCCTGCACAAGCAGAGCTGTATAACATCCACATGCTACTCTGCTTCACCAACTACACGAACGTTTTAATTAGAGACCGACCGAATATTCGGTTTCAGTTTCGGTTTCGGTAAGTTTCGGCAAAAAAATCTAGTTTCGGTAACAGTTTCGGTTTCGGCAAAAAATCAGCCGAACCTTGGCGGCGCCGAAACTCGGTGTTCATGTATTATCGTGCGTCGTTCGGATGAGTTCGTGACTCGTGTATTACTCGCTCGTAAAAGGTATTGTAATCTTTGTTGAGACTGATAATAATTATACTCTCTCCTTGTCCGAGACGTTCTTTACAACATGTAGTACGCCGTATTTTATACCAGTACCATCACAGTTATCCAAGCTCCTAAAAAAAATTTTGGAACGGCAGAATGTATGCACAACACTATATCCCCCTGTACGTCAAATGCAATGTCATTACGTTTTTTTTTGTGCCAGCCGTCACGGTGTGTTTTTATAAATTTTGTTATAAAAACCAAAACCTACCACAACTGTATTTATTACATGCTTGCGAGGTAATATGTGGTTATACTTTGGAAAAAGAAGATATTCAAAATGGAGCAAACTGATTAAAGGTAAACAAGAATCATCTTGTTTCGGAGGTACGTGTAAAAATCTAAAAAATATCACTTGTTAACAAAGTCACTGTTTATCGAAACACTTAATAAGAAGTATGATTAATTATCAATAAAAATCCACTATTAAGCTTTAATAACATAACCTCGTCACTCGTATAATATGAAATAATAAATAGGTATTTCCAACCAATAAATGTAGGTTGAGATATATATAGAGATACGTTGAGAAATTGGAGTGATATATTTAATATGATTTTTCTTACTTTCGTGTTCAATTCGTCTTTTGAGCATTAGTTTGGCAGTCGCCATTTATCATAGTCATTGGGCAAAATTGCGCACATGCAGGTGAGTTTGGGACAGTATTGGGAAAATAGGAAAACACTAAACAATACACCATACACTATCACCATCTTGTTGGACAAGATATTATGCAATACTGAGATACAAAAACAAATACTATGGGCTTAAAACTGCTGGGAAAAATATATTACATGAGTTATATGGATATGCTACAAACAGACCATTAGAACTATTACTTCGAATATATATGGGTTCATATATATATAATAAAATAAGTAATAAAATGTCATCAACATCTTGGGACAGGATTTTCTGGTTTCTGGCAGAATTACTAAGGACTTAAAACTGTTGGAAAGAATATCTACCATAAGTTATATAAAATGCTATATACAGACCATTAGAGCTATCACTTAGAGGATATACATGTTATAAATTACTCAGGTCATTAGAGCTATCACTTAGAGGATAGACATGGTTAACTATTCAGACCTTAGAGCTATCACTTAGAGGGTAGACAGGTTTTGAATTGACATATAAAGCGATACCACTTGAAGGAAGACATTAAGATGGGCTAGGACTCAGAAGAATTCACTGCAGGCTTTAAACCATTAGAGCTATCACCTAGAGGATAGACATGGTTAACTATTCACACCTTAGAGCTATCATTTAGAGGATAGACATTGTTAACTATTCAGACCTTAGAGCTATCACTTAGAGGTTAGACAGGTTTTGAATTGACATACAAAGCGCTATCACTAGAAAGTAAAACATTGTGCTGTACTGGGATTTAGAATAAAAATAAATAATGGTATAATTTTATTACAAAGGTGACTAATATTATGAGTACAACATAATGAAAAAGTAGTTACAGATGTATAAATATCAGAAAGTCTCAGGGTCAGGGGGGTTCGTCAAAAAGAAGTCCAAAAATTGTCAACATAAGAGAACCCCGACATGATCGCTGGGCATCAAGATAGCAAATTATATTCCAACACACCAAACATCTAAAAGGGGCAGCAGGTCCCGAAATTATATACCCTGAGATTGCAACTAAACTTTTCATTATTTTATCAGAAAATTCTGATTTGGGAAAGAAATAAGTGCTATTAATAAACTTAACTTATGGTTTTATTAAGGTTATGTAAAACTTTGAGGACCCTTAAAAATTGGCAGAACAAGTAAGAAATAATAACTGAGTTCTGGGACGAAACCACCCTGTTGCTCAAGGTGAGAGTCAGTTTACTAGTCCTTAAAATTGTAATTCCCAAACAAATTATGAGATTTATAGATACATGTTAAAATTTAAAGACAGTATATTATTACATATTATTATGTAGACACTTTTAAAAAGTTACATAATATTCATCCACTTTCTTTGTTGTCGAAGGGGGGGAGGCCTATGTTCCGCAGTGGACTTATAGGCTGCAACGGATGGATGGATAATATGACATGGAAGTAAGAAAAGATGTGATAATTATGAGAACCGTTTTACCTTGATATTGAATATCAAGAGGTTACAGGTTTAAATAGTCTTAAAATATTATACATTTTAATCTAACTGTTAGAAAAATCTGAAAGATTATAAGCTATTATTTTAATTATATAATTTTGGCATGTCTGCAAAACAAAAATAATATTGTCGACGATCAGATGGAATTACAATAATTTTCTTAAATTATTAAAAGAATAATAAAAAGACGACAGTTAGCCTGTAAATTTTTCATGACCTTAGTTTTAATGTAAATTTTAAGAAATTAACAAACTATAATTAAAAATCTCGGTAACAAAATTAAACACCGAATTATTATTATTGATGTAATAAAACTATTTAAAAAAAAGTCATTGAAATCAAAAAATTAGCCTATGGAGCAATTTTCTACTGTTAGGCACATTTTAGCCATACCATGATTAATGAATTAAATTTAAACAAAGACACATTGTTGCATCCGAGCTGTATTATGTAGCTTAGTATAACCTAAGTTACAAGAAAGGAAGCAGTGTTAGCATCATTAGGTTTTAAATATAATAATGAGGTGCAAAATGCATCAACGGCTTACAGCGGTACATAAAATATCTTTTTGGGAAAATATAAAACTTACAAAAGTCACTACTTAAAACAATTGTACATTGAACAATTAAAAAGAAATTTCAAAATGATTATAGTAAACAATTTTACTATTATAAGGTATTTAAAGGTTAAGACAAGTTAAAATATAAGTTATATGTTAAGTAAATAGTAAAAATGGTAATCTTTAAAAACAAATATTTTGTTCAGTTATTTTATGTAGGGTTTCATACCTACCAGGTTATTATTACCTTCATATAGTAAAATAACTATGGTAAACATACATACAATAGAGTTATGTCTGAACAGATGCATAAAATAGATTACCAAAAGATGTTAGCAACAAATTAATTTGCTGTAAAAGGAAATTATGGAAAAATACTTATACACATAATTGTGATATGAATAGCTACTCTATATTTGTGCATAAGCCATTTAGGTTGCTATCAGTAATATAAGGTTAATAATGTTATGTTTTTAACTATTATGTACATAATAATGTATATGGAATGTAATGTAATATATTATATTCAGTTGCAAATTTCTGATCTTAGATGGTAGTGAATAATATTGCAAATAATAAAATTATTAAAAAGCATAAAGTTTTTTGATATAAAAACGGACACTTCTCAACTGGGTGGAAAGAAGCCATTGGAACTGAGACAATTTTTTGGGTTTTAGTCCTTCATTGTGAGGAAATTACATATATTATTATTGGATATGATCGGATATGATTTATATTATTATTGGATATGAAAGTAGTATATGCTTATAATTTTGAAAATTGTAGAACACAATACAAAACCTTTAAAACAAAACAATAATATGGTTATTTTGAATAATAGTTACTACAAATAAGTAATACTTATGGTGTACAATTTTACTCAGAGTTGATAAAACCACTGCTTTATACATTGATAAGATAGAGAGGGTTCTCTTTCATTAATTATTGAGGATTCAATTCTATCAATTAAATGAAAAATATTGGAAATTATATATCGATCTGAAATTGAGCCAAGTAAACAAAGAATATTCATAAGAAGTCTTTCAAATGTATTCAACAAGATCATAAAACGGTGTCAAAACTAAAAATTGATCAATTTGTACCGAGAAATAATAATACTAGTACACAGAACAATCGTTTTCTGCAGGTATGACCCAGAAACCATGGCAGTTATATTAGATTGGGGGTGATTCTTCTATGCATTTCCACTAGTTGCTATGATGTTAATATGCTGTCAAAAAATTTAGTTTATAGAACCATAGGTTTTTGGTTGTCCACATGGGGGGTAAATGTGAATCAAGTGCAAATGCATGTTAAATAAAAGATTCGAATTATTCATTTGGAATAAAATAAAAAATTATTAACACCACTTTACAGAGAATCATACACTACTATTTCACATGTTACTATCACCTCATAGGCATCTCGCACATATAAAATTATTATTTCTCTATAGTACCAATTTTGCAGTAAGTGTAATGTAATTCCTTACTGGGCTTTTGTGATTTTTTACTTTGGATTTTATTATAAACATAGACTTAATAATAAGTTAGTTTTATATTATATTAACATCAAAATGTTTAAAGATTTGAGATTACAAAAATTTACAAAACTAGTAACAAGCTTAGCTGTGATGAGTCACAGGTCATAAAATTTATTAAACATTGTCCTTCATAAATATTACATTTATTCCAAGTAGAGTTCAGAGGTATAGTTAAGATATAAGCTAGAATTTCACTTCAACAGCGATTGCATGGGAAAAAATAAATGAGAGAAGCTTAATCCTTTCCTGTGAATAACTAATAGAAAGCATAACAAAAGATATTGATAAATTTAACATTAACTCACAAAAACCATTTAGAAAAGCATTTCTCAAGTTATAAGATGTTAAATTAAAATTTACTTAAATTAAACGGGAACAGATATTCCAGATTATTGTGTTTTTTCACAATTATATTTCTTCTACGGGCCACTTCTGCTGCAATCAAGGTGGTCTTACGTGTATAAGGAATTGTTATAAAATAAAGAAATTTATTTGATGTTATTAAATCAAATATGTAATTAAATCAAATATCATCATCATTACAGCCCTTCACAAGTCCACTGCTGA
Organism: Parnassius orleans; assembly: GCA_029286625.1. Classification (NCBI taxonomy): domain Eukaryota; kingdom Metazoa; phylum Arthropoda; class Insecta; order Lepidoptera; family Papilionidae; genus Parnassius; species Parnassius orleans. The sequence goes on along the minus strand of JAGSMP010000211.1, from coordinate 1,087,309 downwards.
ACATAGGCCTCCCCCAAAAAAATGCCACAAAGCACGGTCCTGAGCCACCTGCATCCATCGACTTCCTGCATGTCTTACCAGGTCGTCACTCCATCTAGTGGGGGGACGCCCTACACTTCGTCCGCCGGTACGAGGCCGCCACTCGAGAATCTTTTTTCCCCATCGGTTGTCGGTTCTTCGAGCTATATGGCCGGCCCATTGCCACTTCAGCTTACTAATCCGTTGGGCTATGTCGGTCACGCTGGTTCTACTGCGGATAACCTCATTTCTAAGTTTATCACGCAGTGAGACTCCGAGCATAGCCCTCTCCATAGCTCGCTGAGCGACCTTGAGCTTCCTCATCCGGCCAGCAGTGAAGGACCACGTCTCAGTTCCGTATGTCATCACTGGCAACACGCACTGGTTGTACAGCCTCGTTTTCAAGTTTTGAGGTATACCTGACGAGAAGATGTGCCGTAATTTCCCGAACGCTGCCCAGCCGAGTTGAATCCGTCGATTGACCTCTCGGTCGAAGTTGGACTTACCTAGTCGGACTATTTGTCCCAGGTAAACATACTCGTCAACAACTTCGAGCTTAGTGCTCCCAACAACTACCGGCATAGGTGTGACATGGACATTAAACATGATCTTTGTTTGTTGTCCATGTTCATCTTAAGACCTATCCGTTGGGAGGCACTATTGAGGTCATTGAGCATAGTGCTTAGGTCCTCCAGCGATTCTGCCATAAGGACTATATCGTCGGCAAATCGAAGGTGAGTGATGTACTCGCCATTGATGTTAATACCGTATCCTTTCCAGTCCAGAAGCTTGAAAACGTCCTCCAATGCAGCGGTGAAGAGTTTCGGGATATAACGTCACCCTGTCTTACACCTCTCTGCAGTTGGATGGGTTTCGTACTCCTGTTCTGTACTCGGATAGCCATCGTAGCCCTACTGTACAAGCACTTCAGCACTTCGATATACCGACAGTCAACTTGGCACCGCTGAAGGGACTGCAGCACCGCCAGAATTTCAACGGAATCAAAGGCTTTCTCATAGTCCACATACGCCAGACATAGTGGCAAATTGTACTCCTCGGTCTTCTGTACAATTTGCCGAAGGGTATGTATGTGGTCTATGGTGCTAAAGCCTTTTCGGAAACCGGCTTGTTCGGGAGGCTGGAAGTCGTCGAGTCTGCGTGCGAGACGATTCGTAATGACTCTCGAAAACAGCACGTAGACGCGGCTCAGAAGGGAAATCGGTCTGTAGTTCTTCAAGAGAGCGTTGTCGCCTTTCTTGAAGAACAAGACCACCGCACTTCTGCTCCATGCCTCCGGAGTAGTGCCACCATGTAGGACGGAATTAAAGAGCTTCTGAAGGACTTCAAGTACCGGTTTTCCACCCGCTTTCAGAAGCTCCGCTGTAATTCCATCCTCGCCTGGGGCCTTGCCGTTTTTAAGGAGCTGGAGAGCCATTCTAATCTCGCTCAGACTGACGTCCGGGATATCATCGGAATAAACCTTCAAATTTTTTTTATATAAAATAAGGAAAATTGCAAATTTTCCATTCATTGGTATTATAATTCGCAACCCTGGTTTCAAACATCTACATGTTGTAAAGAACGTCTCGGAGAAGGAGAGAGTATAATTAAATGGTTAAACGAACTTACCTTAAGTGAAGTTCAACCATAATTATACGAAGCTCCTTGTCCGAGACGGTACTCCCAGCCCAATCCTCCCTGGGTTAGGGTTGCTCATCTTATCCCTTGCTTTAAACGCAATGACATTGCATTTGACGTACAGGTATATAGTGTTGTGCATACATTCTGCCGTTCCAAAAATTTTTTAGGAGCTTGGATAACTGTGATGGTACTGGTATAAAATACGACGTACTACATGTTGTAAAGAACGTCTCGGACAAGGAGCTTCGTATAATTATGGTTGAACTTCACTTAAGGTAAGTTCGTTTAACCATTTAATTATATTAGGTTAATGCTTAACTGAAGATCTCATTAAATAACGTATTTGTTTTAACAATATTGTGAACACAATGAAATATGTTCTCAATTAGCGAGTAAATTTTTACATGTTTAAGTGTTGATTTTTGACAAAATGTACTTAAAAAGTATTTCTTAAGGCTGGGTGTTCCTGTTTTTATCCGTTTTAAAATTGGTTTTTGATAACCAAATTATTACATTTAGAATCTGAAAAAAAAAATTTAGATGCATTCTTTCTCCTTACGATGTACCTGGTCAATACACGATACAATACAATTTTCTCGACGGAAAAAAATTACCGAACTACGTTTGATTACCGAACCGATACCGAACCAAATTTTATTTTAAAAATGTACTAATACTCCTTTTTTTCTATAAAAAGTATTAATTTATAGGTAATTAATTTTGGAATCAATTTCTAACCCGAATGTTTTTTTTTTCATTACATTTATTAACAAAATTATCGATTATTCAAGTGATTTTCGATCCGCTTGTCGCTTGCCAGCATTTCGCGGGACGTTGCTGAGGTATAACTGTGCCAAATTTTTGCGCGCGTACTTCTCTTCTGCTACGTAAATAATATTTAGGAAATAAAATAAATTGTAAATAACTATAGTTTTATGGAACTTATATAGACTATAGTTAAGCCTTTGTTTGTGTGTTTATTTCTCATTGTGTAAATATTTGTTTATAACTTTAAAACAATATTTTTGTGATTATTTTGTAAAAATCACGATCATATGCGCAGCCCGACTCGGTCTTTGCGACGACCGCTTGTAAATAACTAATGCGCTTGGAACACCCAGCCTTAATGATGAATTGTTGAATTTTTACTTTAAAACAAATAAATAATAATAGGTCGGGGAAAAATTTTCTTAGTATTTTGTTTGTATAAAATTGAAGCAAAATCTCTTTGGTTGCACTGTTTGTATCTGGCTGGTTTTAATATTAATACATAAAGGACATTAAGAAAAAGAAAAATAAAAAGTGAAAAACACTTTCCCGCCATTTTTCAATTGTTTTTCTGTCCGCCAAAATGAGTGAATCTAACGAAGAAATTCGATACATTCTGAAGTTTTATTACAAAAAAGGGAAAAATGCGACTCAATCCGCGAACAAAATTTGTGACGTTTATGGATCTAATGCAGTGTCAATAAGAGTAGCACAAAGTTGGTTCAAGCGTTTTCAGTCCAAGAATTTTGAAGTCAAAGATGCAGCTCGCTCTAGTCGCTTTCAATCGGATAAATTCGATGCCATTTTTGAAAAAGTGGAGAAAGATCGACATATTAGTAGTTACGACATAGCCGAGGAATTGAAGATCGACCACAAAACAGTTTTGACCAATTTGAAAAAGTCCGGCTATAAAAAAAGGTCGATATTTGGGTACCACACAAGCTCACTGAAATAAACCTAATAAATCGTGTACTCATTTGCGATTCTCTATTAAAACGTAATGAAAGCGAACCATTTTTGAAAATTAATTACTTACGATAATAATAACGTGCGAAAAAAAACGTTCGATTATAAAATGTTATCAAACAAAATGGCACATATATTATGATTAAATGTTATTAAACTTTGAAAAAATATGTCTTGAAATTGTATATAAAATACGAAGAAACTTTTTCCCCGACCTAATATATCGCTATATGACTACTAAAATTACAATTTTTCATAAACATGAATTACCTATAAAAATATACCAGGTTTCAATATATAATAAAAAAATAGTCGCTGTGGGGAATGAGTCGCTCGCGTCAGTAGGCTTCGACCACCTAACCCTAGGCCCACCCTACACGTGTCTCCCGGGTGGTGCTAAACGCGCTACAAAGATGAAAGGATAGACTCGGCTCCTCGCCGTATGGTAGCGGCGTAAAATCTACCATCCCTTAGTTTGCAACATGAGCCAGCAAACAAAAGAAATGGCCCCGAGTTCCCGGCGCCCCTTTGAATGGGGCAGGGGTGCGAAAAATCTCCGGGAGAAAAACCGGCGACGAGGTTCGCCACCCGTAACGTTCTGTCTCCCGGAGGGGCGAAAAGTGGATTGCGGAGGCTCGGCTACGCTGAATGTATGTGGAGCAATGAATGATAAGATGGATGAAGTATGCGAAATGATGAATGATAGAGGAATAGATGTGTTATGTGTAAATGAGACGAAACGAAAGGGAAAGGATGCCACTGCACATGGCATGTATACCGCTTACTGGTCTGGTGTAGACGAGACCGAGCGGGCATGCCAGGGAGTCGGTGTCATCTTTTCAGAAAGAATGAGCCAATGTGTGAAAGAGTATGAATGTGTAAGCCCAAGGCTGCAATGGATACGAATGAAAGTGGGCTTAAAGAAGTTGTTTGTGCTAGGGGTGTACGCCCCAGACATGTCTAAGCCCACTTATATCCGAGAGCAGTTTTGGGACATGGTAAGGATGGTGTTGATGAAATGTAATGGAAATGAGAATATTATTATGGTAGGAGATTTTAATGGAAGGGTTGGGGTTAAGAGGTCTGGTTATGAAAGGATATTAGGAACGTTTGGCGATGAAAGTATAAATGAGAATGGTGAAGACCTCCTCACCGTGTGGAAAATAATATTTTTGTGACGAACACTTCTTTCGCCATAAGAGGATTTACATGTATACATGGGAAAGAGGTGATGACAGAAGCATGATCGATTTCATAATAGTGGATGAAAGAATGAGGAGCGCAGTGGTAGCTACAAGGGTTTACCGGGGGTCCAACGTAGGGACGGATCATTACTTGGTCTTATGCCGAATTAATGGTCTATTCAGGCGTTGGCGGCATCGGACATCTGTGTCTACCACTGCGTTACAGCGTATAAAAATAGAGAAGTTACAAGATGAAGGTGTGAAAGAGAAGTATAAATGTAGACTGAGGGAATATATAAGTGGTTTGAATGAATTATGTACGATTGATTTAGACTTGAAGACTGTATGGGATAATATTAAGAGAGTTTTGGTGGATGCGGCCACCGAAGTATGTGGTGTAAGTAAGAGAACGAATGAAAGGAAAAATAATACCTTGTGGTGGGATAATGAAGTACGGATGGAAGTTGAAGCAAAGAAGAGAGCATGGCTAGATTTACTAGCAACCAAAGCTGGTAATTCTAGCGGTATGAAACATTGAAAGAAAAAGGCAGACTTTAGACATATAAATAAGAGAGTAAAACAAGTAGTTGAAAGGAAAAAGCGAGAAAGAACGGATAAGAATGATAGAAGAATATCGGATAACTTCCAGGCAAATATTAAAATGTTCTGGAAACTCGTAAGAACTGCCATGGGACATTCAAAACAGCCTAGAATGGATGCTATACGAGACCAGAATGGCTGTATTCTGAATGACGAAGTGTCGAGTTTAAGGAGGTGGAAGGAATACTTTGAAACCGTGTTTATGAGTGATGAGACGTTTGAATTAAATGAAATAGAAATTCCGAAAGAAGAGGAAAGAGATAGAGAGATAAGTATAGATGAAATAATGAAAGCAATGAAAAGTATGAAAGCAGGTAAGGCAGCCGGATATGATAGAGTATCACTCGAAATGCTAAGGGCTGGAGAGAAGTGGTGGCAGACCTGCTGTATACCTTGTTTAATTTGTGTTGGGAACTTAAGCGGGTACCGGAGACTGGTGCAAAGCCGTGATAGTCCCACTATATAAAGGAAAAGGATCGCAGCAGGACTGTAAAAACTACCGTGGTATCAGTCTTCTTAGCATTGTGGGAAAACTGTATGCTAAGGTACTAATTGAAAGAGTTATGAAAGATACTGATGAAAAATTTGGGATGTGCAAGCGGGATTTAGAAAGGGAATGGGATGTACGGATCAGGTCTTTTCCATGCGCATGATCGCGGAGAAGTTTTTGGCCAAATACCAAAAGGGTTTTTGTGCGTTCGTGGACTTGGAAAAGGCTTATGACAGAGTCGACAGGGATGTGGTATGGCAAACACTGAACTCATTTGGGTTGAGCGCTGGGTTGATACAGGCATTGAAGTCTCTGTATAGGGACTCCAGTGCTTGTGTCAGGATCAACGGGGCCTACTCGGACTGGTTCGGCATCCATAAAGGGGTCAGACAGGGCTGTGTGTCTTCCCCGTGGCTGCTCAACCTATTTATGGAAAGTTGTTTGGAAAATTTGAAAGTTGAAGAATGCGGGTTAAGAATGGGTGAGTTAACCGTCAAATGCCTTTTTACGCCGATGATCAAGTCATACTCGCGTCGTCGGCGGCCGAGTTGCAAATGATGGTTACATTAATGAACAGTTCATTAAAAGAAAGGGGAATGAAAGTGAACGCAAGTACGACGAAAGTTATGGTTTTTGAAAGAGAAAGAAGTAAAACGATATGTGAAATAAGAATAGAAGGGAAATTGGTCGAGCTGGTAGATGAGTTTGTGTATTTGGGATGTGTATTTAGCAGGGATGGTAGATATGATAAGGATATAGAACGACGAGTGAACGCAGGAAATAGAGTGAATGGGGCTCTACACTCTGTTGTGGAAAGTCAAAATGTGTCCAAAAAGGCACGTATTACAATTCACAATGCTGTGTTAGTCCCTACTTTAATGTATGGTAGTGTAAGTTGTGTGTGGCAGTAGAAGCACGAGAGTAGAATAAATGATGTAGAAATGCGGTCATTAAGTAGTATGTTAGGGCTGAATCTGAATGACAGAGTGAGAAATTGTGTGATAAGAGAAGAGGTGGTTTGCAAGATGATGTTCTGACTAGGATTAAGAAAAGAACGCTTCGGTGGTTTGGTCATGTAGAAATAATGAATGAGGAAAGAGTGACAAAACAAATTTATGTAGCAGTGGTGAACGGCAGAGTCGGGAAGGACGCTCTAGGCGAAAATTTATCGACCAAATTGGCGATATATTGAAAATGGGCCAAATTAAGAGTACCCTTAACGTCTCTGCCTACCCCTCTGGATGACAGGCGTGAGTGTTTATGTTATGTTATTATGCTAGGGCTGAATCTGAATGACAGGGTGAGAAATAGTGTGATAAGAGAAAAGTGTGGTTTGCAAGGTGACGTTGTGACCAGGATTAAGAAAGGAATGCTTCGGTGGTTTGGTCATGTAGAAATGTTGAATGTTGAACGAGAAAAGAGTGACAAAGCAAAGGAGACAGTTTCTTTTTGTATGGAGAATGGGCCCACCAAAAACTGTGATGACTCGTAATGAAATGTATGTAGATTTATTCCCTATAATCTCTAGATTACTATAATAATATTAGTTGTACCCATAGATATAGTATACATTAGATTGGCGATAGAGTGATTAGGGTGAGACCAAAAACGAAATGTACCGGTGTGAGTGAAATTTGCATGTGTGCGAGACGAATAGTACTGCGCCATGCATCAACTTTAATTATCGATATAGAGCGCTGTGTCCGTGTCATAAAATGAATATTTTTGTTTGAAGGCATAAAAATAAACCTACAAACAAAAAGTTTGTGATATTTATTTTCCACCAAAAATAATTAATTTATTGTAAAAATGTCGTAAGCTCTCTTTAGAGGTATTCTGCAATTTTGCTTCATACTTCAATGTAATAATCAAATAAGTTTCGATTATTAATTTAATAATTAAGTGTTTATGGTTCTATATTGCTGGCGAATCATACAAATGTATGTCAAGTATGTAAAAAATTATTTGCAGGACACAAGGCATTCGTTTACTAATTTTCGAAACATATTTCCGTTTACAATTTTTCCTTTCATATGTTTTCGGAAAACTCGTTCAGAATGAATACTTATCTCATAAACGTCTTGAGAGGGATAAACAAAAATAAACAGCAGTGCTTACACTGCCGCATTCCGGCCCATTGTGTATAGAGAGCCTTTATAATTATTTAAGGCATTTTGTCTTAGTCCTCAGGGGTGAAAACACATTTGTAGCTTTCTTTGTTTGAAGCTGACTGTGGACGGGGTTTTTTTAAATTACGTTTTTAACCTTTAAGCTCGTTATAATATAAAACTGTATTGACAAACAAACCTACAATTCGATTGATGGTAAGTGGTTACTGCAGTCCATGGAGTACTTGGAGAATGGAGGACTTGCAGCCAACTTCGAACGAAGAAGGCTACAAATTCGTTTTCACTTCTGAGGATAATATGAAATATCTCTTTGTGCACTTCTATGAAACAAATAATTTTTGTTCAAAGTGCTTGCTACATATAGTTGAATATTTTTTGGGAACCCAGTCTTCTCTATTTATCATTTTTAACAATTTTTGTTTAACCTCAATATGTTTTGAAAATCTGAGACATTATAAGAATTTAAATTAGCTCATTAAAGTATTTACTATAATGCCATTTGGCTACGAAACCCTAAAAATGAAAAATAGAAAATTAAAAAAAATTACGAAGTTACAAGAGGCTGCATCCAAAGATATGTTTTTGCCTGTTAGAAACATATTATCGATAAGATGATATTGATAGTGTCAATCCCTACAAAAATTAGATCAGAAATAGCGGGAATTCACGTATTTGTTATTATTTTTTAATATAATTCTTACGCATTTAGAGCATTATCGTAATAAAATGCGATATTTTTCCCTATCCATTTGTGTATAAAACATTTGTACCAGTTCTAAAATATTGCATTTAGAGTGCTAAATATTTTAATTGTACTTACGTGTGAAGTGTATAATTTTGTGAATTTTCCTTTCTTGATGAACTGCATTCAGGTACTGCACACGTCAGCATATTTAAATCACACCTTTTAAACAGTTATTAATACTTCAAAATCAAAGATATCGCGAAAATAAGCGGGATTTGTTTCGTTAACGATTGACGTCAGCCCGATAAAGGCCTATAGCGTGTACGTGTATGGTCTAGCAATTCTATCTCGTTCTAACGTAAGCATATGCTATGCCCTTTTTCTTTTACATTGCCAATCTAACGTAAGTATATACTAAATCTATGGTTGTACCATATATATAGGGAATACTGAGAAAATAACAATCAAACGGCAATCTCACTATGACCTAAAATCCCATACGGGCGACTGTCTAATAGTTTTTATTGATAACCTATGTTATAATAGTGCACTGTGAATAATAAAAAGTATAAAAAAGTTGTAGGTTCTTCGAAATTTTAAGTACTACTTGGTGGATGGAATTTTTTTAGTAGTACCGGAGTAAATATTACGAATAAACAGACGCTGTGATGTATTGATTCTTAACTGTATTTATTATTTATTGTGGTGTAATGAATACTAAACACAGAATACATTACAAATGTATTCAAGTGAAGCAAAAAGTAAGCCAAAACTATGCTCAACTAATTCTAAAAATAAACACACATGTACTTATTTATCTAATATCATTTGCAACCAGTAACACGGTTTTAGGTGCATGTGTGCGTGCAACAGTGTACTTTTAAGGGGTGTTTTGGGAGTTTTACCTCTACGGCGATTGAGAAAATAAATAACACGTAAGATGTTTTGAACTGGTCGTGTTAGGATAAAAAAAACTCTGTATTGTGACTGTATTTGTTATTGTAAAATCATCACATTCTTAAAACAGTATTAAAAGTGACACATGCCACCAGATGCAGTGTCAGGACATTGTTATTAATGTGTATTGATAGAATAACATGTTTACATTCCAAGCACCATTAAAACCAAAATGACTGGATAGTAACATATCCGATTTTTACGATATTAACCACGAAAAATAAATAGCATGTAAGGTGTTTTGAACTATTTGTGTTAGGATAAAAAGAAACACTGTATTGTCACTTCATTTTTATTATTTATTATTGTAAAATCATCATATTCTTAAAGAAGTCTATTATAAGTATCACAGGCCGCGAGGTGCAGTGCCAGGACATTCTTTTAATATGTGTTGATTGATTAGCATGTTTACATCCAACCACAATTGAAGCTAAAATGCAAAATTCTCGAGTAGCAGTCTCGTACCGGTAAGCTCAGTGTGGGGCGGCTACCCTCTAGATGGAGTGACGACCTGGTAAGACATTCAAAAAGTCGATGGATGCAGGTGGCTCAGGACAGTGCTTTGTAGAATTCCTTGGGGGAGGCTTATATTCAGCAGTGGACTTGTGTAGGGCTGCAATGATGAAGAAGATTTAAACTAGTTGTGTACGGATACGGCTCGACCGGGGTAGGACATGCTCTCACGAAAAATGCTACCAGCGTAAAATAGTAGCTCAATATTCCTGTGTTTCGTATGGTGAGTGTAGAGAACCGGAGTCCTTTTTTACTGGAAACGAAGCACTCCATCTTAGTCCTCAGGGGTGACAATGCATCTGCATTTTGATTCTTAAACGAGGATAAATGTAGATGTCTATGAGCCACAGCATCTACTTACCATCAGGTGGACCGTGCGCTTGTTTGTCACACTTATTCTATAAAAAAAAACAAAAGGAGATTGTCAATTGAAAGAGATACGAAAAGGTACCAGAGCATCTATTCAACTTGCTCGGCGTTTATTTATAAATTGGGCACTTTATTTATAATAAGTCAAATAGTAGAAACAGGTCAAGTAAGCAACAATAATTACAAGTTTTATTGTTCATTATTCGTCATCATTACAACAATTCACTGCTGAACATAGGTCTTCCCTAAATTAAATATATAATGTAAAATATTGTATTGTCCTTCCGTGAACTGCCATCGCGTTTCGTCCCGTATGGTGTCGTAAAAGTCGTAACAGAGTAAAATAAAGATACCAGGAGATGAGCAGCATCATGTTCCTATAGAATACCACAAAAAACTTTGGTTGCCACAAGCGTAGCAACTGTGGCAAAAACTACCATATAGTAAAGAAACATATTTATATTACTATATAAATATGCATCATTACTACTTGTGTATAAATTATTCTAATCATTGTGAGGTTCATTTAAGTGGTATTCACAAATACGAGCGCACAATGGCACATAAAATGAGTTATCAATCGGCAATCTCTCTTTTAGTAGTTTAGGTATTAAGAATCTAGATAATACATAATAATACATAAACACTCACGCCTGTCGCCCAGAGGGGTAGGCAGAGATTATGGACTTCCATTTGGCACGATCCTGACACACCTCTCTCGCCTCCTCCACATCCATATACCTACACATACACGCTCGTCAGTTAAGGGTACTCTTAATTTGGCCCATTTTCAGTATATCGCCAATTTGGTCGAGAAACCGACCGAAAATTCGTCTAGGGCGTCCCTTCCCGACTCTGCCGTTCACCTCTGCCACATAAATTTGCTTTGTCACTCTTTCCTCATTTATTCTTTCTACATGACCAAACCACCGAAGCATTCCTTTCTTAATCCTGGTCACAACATCATCTTGCAAACCACACTCTTCTCTTATCACACAATTTCTCACTCTGTAATTCAGATTCAGCCCTAACATACTCCTTAATGACCGCATTTCTACAGCATTTATTCTACTCTCGTGCTTCTTCTGCCACACCAAACTTTCACTACCATACATTAAAGTAGGGACTAACACAGCATTGTGAATTGCCATACGTGCCTTTTTGGACACATTCTGACTTTCCACAACAGAGTGTAGAGCCCCATTTACTTTATTTCCTGCGTTCACTCGTCGTTCTATATCCTTATCATACCTACCATCCCTGCTAAATACACATCCCAAATACACAAACTCATCTACTTGCTCGACCAATTCCCCTTCTATTCTTATTTAACATATTGTTTTACTTTCTTCTCTTTCAAAGACCATAACTTTCGTCTTACTTGCGTTCACTTTCATTCCCCTTTCTTTTAATAAAATGTTCATTAATGTAACCATCATTTGCAACTCGGCCGCCGACGACGCGAGTATGACTTGATCATCGGCGTACAAAAGGCATTTGACGGTTAACTCACCCATTCTTAATCCGCATTCTTCAACTTTCAGATTTTCCAAAAAACTGTCCATAAATAGATTGAACAGCCAGGGGGAAGCCACACAGCCCTGTCTGACCCCTTTATGGATGCCAAACCAGTCCGAGTAGATCCGTTGATCCTGACACAAGCACTGGAGTCCCTATACAGAGACTTCAATGCCTGTATCAACCAGCACTCAACGCAAATGAGTTCAGTGTTTGCCATAATACATCCCTGTCCACTCTATCATAACCTTTTCCAAGTCTACGAACGCACAAAAACCTTTTGGTTTTGGTCAAAACTTCTCCGCGATCATGCGCATGGAAAAGACCTGATCCGTACATCCCATTCTTTCTAAATCCCGCTTGCACATCCCAAATTTTTTCATCAGTATCTTTCATAACTCTTTCAATTAGTACCTTAGCATACAGTTTTCCCACAATGCTAAGAAGACTGATACCACGGTAGTTTTTACAGTCCTGCTGCGATCCTTTTCCTTTATATAGTGGGACTATCACGGCTTTGCACCAGTCTCCGGTACCCGCTTAAGTTCCCAACACAAATTAAACAAGGTATACAGCAGGTCTGCCACTCCTCTCCAGCCCTTAGCATTTCGAGTGATACTCTATCATATCCGGCTGCCTTACCTGCTTTCATACTTTTCATTGCTTTCATTATTTCATCTATACTTATCTCTCTATCTCTTTCCTCTTCTTTCGAATTTCTATTTCATTTAATTCAAACGTCTCATCACTCATAAACACGCTTTCAAAGTATTCCTTCCACCTCCTTAAACTCGACACTTCGTCATTCAGAATACAGCCATTCTGGTCTCGTATAGCATCCATTCTAGGCTGTTTGAATGTCCCATGGCAGTTCTTACGAGTTTCCAGAACATTTTAATATTTGCCTGGAAGTTATCCGATATTCTTCTATCATTCTTATCCGTTCTTTCTCGCTTTTTCCTTTCAACTACTTCTTTTACTCTCTTATTTAGATGTCTAAAGACTGCCTTTTTCTTTCAATATCATCATTCATACCGCTAGAATAACTAGCCTTGGTTGCTAGTAAATCTAACCATGCTCTTCTTTGCTTCTACTTCCATCCGTACCTCATCATCCCACCATAAAGTGTTATTTTCTTTTCATTCGTTCTCTTACTTACACCACATACTTCGGTAGCTGCATCCACCAAACCTTTCTTGACATTATACCACACAGTCTCCAAGTCTAAATCATTCATACACAATTCATCCATACCACTTATACTTTCTCTTAGTCTACATTTGTACTTCTCTTTGCACCTTCATCTTGTAACCTCTCTGTTCTTATACGCTGTAACGCAGTGGTAGACAGATGTCCGATGCCGCCAACGTATGAATAGACCATTAATTCGGCATAAGACCAAGTAATGATCCGTCCTACGTTGGACCCCGGTAAACCCTTGTATCTACCACTGCGCTCCTCATTCTTTCATCCACAATTATGAAATCGATCATGCTTCTATCATCACCTCTTTCCATGTATACATGTGAATCTTCTTATGACGAAAGAAAGTATTCGTCACAAAAAGATTCTTTTCCTCACATATATAATCTAGATAAATGATTACATAACTTAAAAATACAGTGACGGGAAGTAGAAACAGCACGCTTATAACTAGCCACAGAATAGAATAGAATCATTTTTATTCAATGTAGATTACAATACATAATACTTATTAAAAGTCATTTTTTTACTTTTACCACTGGTTCGCAAAAAAACCTCTGTCCTGGGAAGAAACAGCAAGAAACCCAGCGAGGCTTTTTTTTTTAAAAAAAGCACATTTTACAATATAATATTTTTTACAATTGGTTTGAAAACATTTGAAACAGCATGGTAGTGATCACCTCATTCCCAGGGGTTATTATCAGTCATGTACTCGCTAGTAGTATAATAACCCTTACTAGACAATTTTTGCTTAAGAAATAATTTAAACCTTTTGATAGAAAAGGTTTGCATATTATTATAGTAATTGTTGATGTCACTCTGGAAATGGCAGGAGTTACAGTTACAGGCATAAGGGGCGGTTGTGGGATGTTACCGATGTCTTCAATATTCATTGATTGTAATTCCATATCCCTGTTATTATTTGTGTCTCCATACAGGACTCATTCTAAACGATCCACTTGAAAAGTGTTTTTTTTTTCATCAACTAAGCGAACTGACTATAGTTTTGCAGTATCTACCACCTAAATAATAATATTTATTAATATTTTATTTATTTCAATCTTTATTACTAATAAACAGTTTTAATGCCTCTTAAGTTATATATAAATAGTAAGTACTTGTTTCCCTTCATAATACTTTGGTAGTAAACCAGATTCCACTTAGGCAAAAAGAAATAAAAATACATCAAATCAGAAAGGTAAACAAGTGAAGTAGTTATTTTAGAATTATAACATTATTTGACTAAGCACAAGTTCTTTGATGTTTTATTTACACTAATGTAATTTAAGGTAAAAAATATTACTTGTATATTATGTACAAAGGCATACAAATATGAGTGTAAGGTAAGGAAGAAGTAGCATCTATCTAATAACAACTAAAGATAAAAAACTGTGGTTATCAAATATCTCCCCTATGAGGCAACCTGTGGGGGAGGTCTATATTCAGCAGTAGACATTTGATAGGCTGTAAAGTTAAAGATAACCTGGTGGTGAATAGCCAAATTGTTTGTAGTGCGAGGTGATGATACTACAAAAATCAATATGTGTGCCAAAGCAATTATGCCAACTCCTCCGGGCAAGCCTATTTCAGGCAGGGGATCATTTACAGACTGTTAAAGTAAAGTAAATACCTGGTGTGATGGTATCCACTGCAAAATAATACCTCTTTCTGCTGAGTTAATTTGCACAGCCCATGTGTGGTGTGCTCTTAAAATTGAAGATCCACATCGAATACAAATATTCCTATACCCAAACCTTCTAATGGAATGAGCAGTTTCAATACTTTCTTGCAATATTTTTAGGCAGTTCTTCTTTTTCTTCTTCTTTTAAATTATGACTTCTCTTGATAGAATTCTGCCAGTGTCAAGTCAGTAATGGGAGTGACAAGTAAATATTTATTACATTAAGAGTTCTCAATTTTACAAGTGGGTTCACAATCTACAACAAAAGATGTCACATTTTTAAGCACCATCACCAAAATTGATTAGTAATTTTACAGTTTAATATTATTAGTACGAATAAAATCACACAAAATATTTACAAAAGGAGTTTTCTTCTAATTACATAATATTTTATCCCTACTATAAATATTAATATATTTATATTCCTCTTTGACTTTGATTTCTGATTAACAGACACCAGATTTATTACATACACATAACTTAATTCCCTTGACCAATAGGTTATTGATACTCTTTTAACATAGATTTGTGTATATTTTGTGTGATTTTATTTTATCTATTAATTAAATTAGATGTCACCAATAACATAAAACTTTAATACTTTGACACTTTTAACTTTTGAACTTACTAATAAGACCTGTGTTTGTCATTTGTTTTAGGTAATTCAACATAAATAGATTTTACAAAATTCTAGGAGGAAAATTAAACTTGTAATAAATAACTGTGTATAAACACTCACATTGACTTTTAATTAAACTAGTCAGTTTTCATTTTCGAATGTCAATGGCGAATTAATTACATAATGTGGAATATTAATATATGGCTAACCTGTATAATATAATCCGACACTTGTTGCATTGATTAGTCACTGACATGTATGAACCTACTTGTTAGCAGAAAAACTACGTGAATATATACATTAAAAACGAAAATTAGTAGTTATCGTTTCCGTATTATAATATTTTTGGACACACAGAGATAAGATGCTTATATTATGCAAATATGGCCACAGGTTATTACGCAGCACGGAAGTCAATGGCAAAATAGCGTTTCGTTCCACGGTGACTTTGAACCATGTTATATGGTATATAAGCTAACACTTTTAGAAATAGGATAAAAATCTCACCAGTGGTATCTCTTTTTAGTAATAAATATATAATATACAAATAAGTATAATATGCGTATATTAAATTATCTTTGTAAAAAAAAACATTTTTTCCAATATTATATTAACCAGAACATGGAAAATCAAAACCACTCATTTTTTTTTCAGATTTCTTGATTCCGTTTAGGTTTTCATAAAATCTATAGGCCATTTACTATAATAAATTGGTATCTTTTTTTGTGTGTAATACTATTAAGGTACTTTAAAATTTCTAGTGGGCCCAAAAACGATTGACTCCTTTATGTTGCAGAAGTGAACGGCAGAGTCGGGAAGGGACGCCCTAGACGAAGTTTTATCGACCAAATTGGCGTTATATTGAAAAAAGGCCAGATTAGGAGTACCCTTAACAGACGGGCGTGTATGCGTAGATATATGGTGTAAAAGAGGCGAGAGAGGTATGCCAGGATCGTGCCAAATGGAAGTCCGTAGTCTCTGCGTACCCCTCTGGGTGACAGGCGTGAGTGTTTATGTATGTAATAAAAAATAACATGTCTAAATAAGTTTCGTTTTCGATTTCGGTTTCGGCCGAAACTGACACCCAGACCGAAGGTTCGTTTTCGGTTTCGGTTTTGGTTTAAAATCCTGTTTCGGTCGGACACTAGTTTTAATTATTAAAGAGTGCCATGCTTACACAGGGCACCGGCATGAAATATAAGCATAGTGCTGTGGCGTTACGCATGTTTTGTGACTTAAATTGGAAACCCTTTCTACTGAAAACGAGGCATTCACAAACTAATATGATGCCCATCTTAGTTCTCAGGGATGACGACGCACCTCAATCATTTTAAATTTCTAATCGACGATAAATGGAGTTGTTTATGGGCTATAAGATCCGCTTTGTAAGCTGTGTGCTTGTTTATCGTATCACACTTACTGTTATAATCGACTTCAAAAGACGTTTTTTTTTTGTATGTATGTTACGCGTTATCTTCGCGGATTGAGCCAATTTTGATGATTATTTTTTATTGAATAGGTTATACTTCAAGGGTGGTTTCATATAAATTTGGAGAAAATTCTTTTTTAGCAATTTGAAGTCGGTTTTTACTTTTTGTTAAAAGTTATAATTATAAAAATAAAAGAGTGGGTACAAAACGGCCGACAAGGAAAAATAAATACTATTATATCTTAGACTGCTTCAAATCACAAATGGGAAAAAATATATCGGAACTAGCGGGAATACATCAGGAAAGGTTAGTTGTTAAAAATAGTAAAAGGGTGAGAGCGGATGTTCAACTTGCTCTCTTGCTTACGCAGTTAATCATTAGTGGCAATAAAACAGCGTAACTGCGCTATACAATCAGTAATAGGCAATTACATTTCGATCATACCGTATTATGACCTCGTCACAATTACTCACTGGTGTAACGTGAAGGACATAATTAATTGATAACACCAAAGTATGCAAACCAATAGCATCACTACCCATCTCAATGTTACACAGCACAGCCCCTCAGCAACACCATCCTCCTTGTCTGCACCAGAAGAATCACTACAACGGACAGAACCACGACTCTATCTTAGCACGCGTAGAATAACTTCACTCGTAGAATGACTCAAGAGGAATCTCTTGCGCTCTGCACCTACACTGAACTTTATGCTGCACAAACGAGTGGGGGGAGGGTTTTCTCGAAATACCCTCAATTCCAACTCGCCACCATCAATATGACGCTCCACTAAAGTGACGCAACCTCTCGCTCACTCTCGATCCAACCGATATTTTATAGACGCGCATACAAATATATTTTTTAAAAACGAGGAATAAAAATATTCTCTCCAAATTACGACGTCTCAAATAAAAAGGACTTAAATCTTCGTAAGTAAAAAAACATGCGTGAGTGTCATGGAACACTCGGTTGGAACGAAGTTCCTTTCGTACTATATTATTATTGATAAACGTATTATATTATTGATTAACAAATACAAGTAAATGAATTACTAGCGTCTATTAAAATGAAGCGTCATTTAAAATAAAATAATATTTCTATCATGGCAAGATAAGAAAAAGTGCGAGGGAGATGGATATTATTTCATCTCGCTTTCTTATAGCCGCCAAGGCCGTCTACACTACGTCAGAAGGGGTCGTGACGGAAAAATCTTACACTTTTTCTCGCCTAGCCACCATCCGCCAAATTCGTACCGTCCGATAAGGAACTTCGTTCCAAAATAATTTTATTACATTTATTATTTAAGTTCTTGCAAAGAGATATACACAGTAAATGCATTTAATCTAGATTTAGACGAGTGGCCATTTTTAGTTGTAAATGATTAACGGCGCAGACAGTCCATTCAATTCAAAGCCTAGCAAGCGATAACAACTTGAGTGTAATTAAAATAGTGTTTCAAAAGGTTAGTTCTTGCTTGATCGCTCTCCAGTGAATATTAAGTAAGTACTTACATTCTTAAAGCTATTTTCTTTAGTGCAATATTGCTGTTACGTAATAAATTGTTAATAAAACTCTTCTAACTTTAGATGTTTTAAAAATTATCTGTGAACTTAATACCGACGTTTTAATTTTAACAATTTGAACATTCGTGACATATTATATTTCTTTAGAACTTGTAGGGGACTTTTTGGTATGTTGAAAAAAGTTTTATGCATAGTAGCATACATTTTTATGAGTTAGATATTAACGAGGTAAAGTTTTTTTAAAGAATAACGGTGTCAAACGAGCACACAGTTCACCTGATAGTAAGTGGTTGCTGTAGCTCGTAGACATCGATTAAGAATCAAAATCCAGATGCGTTGTCACCCCTGGGGTTTAAGATGGAATGCCTCGTTTCTACTAAAAAGGATCTTCGGTTCTCTACACTCACCACATGAAACACAGCAGCATTTTACGCTGGTATTCTGTGAGAACGTGGTCCTTCCCCGGTCGAGCCGACCCATTTGTGCTACAACCATAATCTAGCTGCAGCATGGCTCTATCACGTATAAGTTTTAATTACTTTTGTACATTTTTTTTATTAAACTGAAGAGACAAACAAACTTACAGTCCACCTGATTATATGTAACTACTAAGTCTAAGGACCAATGGGTTGTCAACCCTGAGTACGAAGATGGAGTGCCTCTCAGCCTAATTATACTGGCTCTAATACACTTCAGACCGGAACACATTTGGCTTCAGAAATAGGTAGCTATGAGTCCTAGACAGAAAGGGAGTCTTGCCACCTATATACGTGGTAGAGCCATGCTGCAGCTATATTAATAGTATAGTTGTAGCACGAATGGGTCGGCTCGACCGGGGAAGGACCACCCTCTCACAGAATACCAGCGTAAAATAATGCTGCTGTGTTTCGTATGGTGAGTGTAGAGAACCGGAGACCCTTTTTATTGGAAAAGAGGCATTCTATCTTAGTCCTCACGGCTGACAACGCATCTGCATTTAAATTCGCAAACGAAGATAGATATAGATGTCTATGGGCCACAGCAACCACTTACTGGACTACTAGGTGGACTGTGTGCTCGTTTGTCACCCTTATTCCATAAAAAAAATATAATACACCCGTTACCGTTACATCCTATTAAAGTCCCCTGCTGAACATAGGTCTCACCCACAGACTGCCTCATAGGGGGGATATTTGCCATAGTTGCCATGCTTAGCAAGCGGGTTGGCAACCGCAGTTTTTTATTTCTAGTCGTCTTTAGGAAGACGCTGCTGCCCATCTTCTGATTTGTTTCCCTCTGTCGCCTCTTACGACATCCACGGGATGACATGGGGTAGTGGATATTCTTACATCGACACTACACGGTAAATATTATATAATATACCTATTATTAATATATACAGTGTATTTCTTGAAGATAATTCAAATTTGGAAATCCAAGTTCAAGATATCGAATTTCAAACTAGTCAGTTGGAATAGGTAGGCTTTCGTAGGGAATAAATAAGCAATAATTTAATTATACTTTTATTCGTAAGGCTGTTTTTAAACTTATAGATGGCCTGCGTACTCTCCGAGAAAAAATCAATCCGTACTCGAATTTCACTTTTAATTAACATTTTACGACAAAACTCTGCAGTTATAATATTTTGGCTACAATATGCATGGGTCGTCCTGACCGAGGAAGTACCACCGTCGCACTAAACACATACCAACGTAAAATATTAGCATGATGCTCTTTGGTATAGTAAGTCAAGAGAACTAGAGCCTTTCGGTAAGAGACGACTAATACAAAACATGAGACTAATCTATACTAATGTTACGAGTATAAAAGACAGAGTGAGAATTTTGTGAGTTTGTGTATATGTGGAGGGTAACCTCCGGAACCACTGCACGTATTTGAAAAAATCTTTCACCATTTGAAAGGTACATTATTCCAGATGGATATAGCCTATATATTATGCGTAAATATATATTTTGGCTAAATGTTGCGATGATATTTATCAACTAAGTCGGCTTCCATAGCGTGCGCTGGCTGCGTCGATAGTTAAAGTTGCACGAAAATAATATATGGCCGAATAAATCCTATTGAAAAGCTCTAAAAAAGTTCAACCTAGTAAAGCCCGGGCAGGCCACTAGTTAATTATATAATCAGGGATAATAAAAACTAAATGTAACATAATTAAAGTTTTAGATTAAACTAGCTTAAAAATAGTATAAAAAATAAAATAAAGATGGGTCAAAACGCCCATCAGAGTTTGTCTATAACTTCAGTTTTATTTAAAAAAAATTACAGATTGAAAAACATGCTCTTCAAAAGGGAAATATGCTCCTTATTTCCAAGGGAATATGAACGATGGGAGTCCAATGGTATTAAATGGGTGGTACAAGACCTGCCGCCTGAAGATGATGAGAAAGTCCTAGAGATTTTCGGTACTGATTTCTGCGACGATGAAGTCCTGTGCTCTACCAGCCGTAAGTCACTTGCTAAGTTACTCTACTATCCGTTATCCGTTACAGCCTACCAAAGTCATAGCTGCCACGCTTGGTAGGTGAGTTAAAAACTGCGACTGCCACCGCAGTTTTTATAACTTTAGTTGTTAGTAGAAAGACGTATTAGTTTATAATTAGTAGTTAATTAGTATTAGTTTATATATATTATATGTAGCTATTGTATGTATTATTTTTATTTATGGTATATTATTTTATTTTTATTTATAGTATCATTTAATATAATGCACGTAACATTTTGTATAGATATTATTTATAGTAGTAGTAGTAGTATTGTACGCACTAAGTTTGCCTTTTTAATATATTTTCCTTTGTGGGTCTACTGGAAGATATTTCAGTAAATTATGGAATAAGTAGAACCTTTGTACAAACTCACTATAAGACTGTTTCTGTATCTTGTTGTGTGTACATAAATAAAGACGCTGTCGCCCATCTCCTCGTTTGTTTCCCTCTGTCGCCTCTTACGACACCCACGGGACAATATGGAGTAGTGGATATTCTTATACCGCCACAACACGATAGTTCCTCTATTAAAAGAAACTAGCATTATACTATGTTTAATGTTGTAAGAGCTTTGTCCTTTCTCAGTCGAGTCCACTTATACCTGCTACAGGCGTGATTCTACCAAGTAGAGCGCATACTATGACATTTAAGGGAAGCGCCCATCATCCAAGTAACCACAGTTCTCAACATGTAAAAACATTACGTAAGCTTGTACATAAATTGGAATAAACTAACGTTAGGATAGACAAATACCATTTAGTCCATTGTTGAATCTTTTGTGGAAAATTCAACCTCGTAATATAATACCGTTGCCCGCTATTCTTGTGCTAAAGTAGTTGTTTACTAAGCTTAATTACAAAGCAGCAACAAACAGACTCAATTAGTATTGACGTGTACGTCACTTGACTATCACATGTATTAGTGGCACAACTTTTTTTTTGTAGAAGTAATGATGACAAACAAGCATACAGCGCACCTTATGGTTAGTGGATATTGTGGTCCATAGACACCAATATATCTCCATGATTGATAAAAAAACTAAAATTATAGTATATAATGAGAGTCAGGACCTTCTCTCATCTCTGAGAGGATTTTAGGGAAAGGAAGTGTCCTCCGCGCTGCCTCAATGCATGTTGGTGGACTACACGTTGTCTTCGAAATATTATTTTTAATTTCTAAAACATGCACTTTTCCTCGCCGCCAAATACGTGGTAAATCAGCACTTAAAATTGCGATTAACATTTCATTCAACAGTGAAATTTACAGCGAGAGCTTAGTCGGAGTCGTAGCCGTAGTTGGCTTTTACTTTATGTTAAAAGGTTTTTTTATGTTTTTTTTAAAATTATTTATAAGTAATCGTTAAATTTGTTTGTTGGCTGTCTGATAATGTCGGTAAAACTGGGTAATATTAGTGATTTTAGATTTAAAATAACTAATTAATTTAAAAAAAAACAATACATACGAACATAGCAGTGGTAGATATAGATTGTATCGTAAAAAATATTTATTCTAGTCTCTAATCTAGGGAGAAAACAAAAGCGTACGTTTGTGTGGACGAACATCTGTTATCCTTATAACAGTTGCAAAAACTACAAAAATATTCGTGCTACAGAAATATTATTATAACTATAAATGAAATATTATCACTAGCATAGGTACTCTCCTTATAAACTTTGTGTCCTATGTTTCAGTTATCTCTTAGTTATATAATTGAGATAAGAATGTAATTAAGCTAATGTCTTTTGATTTCACTGACTGGATTGACCCAAATAATAAACAGAGATAATACGCAATACGCATATCTATAGGTCGTATAATGTCGCCGTATAGTGGCGGTGTTAGAATATCCACTTCTTCATATTATTGTCCCGTAGTTGTCGTAAGAGGCGATATAGAGAAACAAGCCAGGAAGATTTTGAGCCCCCCAGTATTGTATTGTATATTTTATTGTATATATTAATACAGTTATTTCGATTATACGTATGTCTGTATATACTTCAATTTTATTTATATTAATAGAATCGATTAATAAAACAAGCAATAAGAAAAAAAAATACAATATTTTTACAGGTTTGAGTAGTAATCCCAAAAGCATCCAAGGTATTTTAGATTTCTGGCGACACTGTATAACACAGCGCACGAGTCTCGCTTGCTACGCAGAAGAAAACGGCGTCAGAAGTCTAGTTGGCGTTAACGTGTGCGTCCCTGAACAGAAAGGAGAAGCCGAGAATAACGTTGAGGTATGCCAGTGACTTGACGTGTGGTAGTGACGTAAGAGAATCCATTTCCCCATTTTGTCACGTGGGTTTTGTATGCGGCTTCCGATAGATGGCGTTGTAACCATTTTGTTTACGCCAAGTTCAAAAAACCAGACCGGCGGCGGAAAACAATGTCAAAGATGCGAGATAGCTCGTATTCAGATTGTTAATCCGCCTTCCAAGCGTGACGATTAAGGCTAATCCTTCTTTCTAACAACATGGGAGGCCCATATCCAATAGTGGAATTTTGTGAGCTGGTGAAAATTAAGAAAAATAGTAGCAGTACTAATCATGCAATTATTCACAGGTTCCTTTATTATAAACTAAATTTTACCCGCGGCTCCGTTCGCGTTTAATAAAAATCCGACGAATTGTTTATTACTGAAACTACAACACGCTTCTACAGACGAAGTATATTAAAAGATTTCTTTTGCTCATAGAAATCACATTTTGGGCCTTAGAAACACGATGGGCAAGCTACGTAGAGCTGACCATGGGAAAAATATACCGTACCCAAGTGTAATTCCGCTACTTTTAATGCCGCGTCCGCACGCTTGGCACTGGCCGCAAATTCTCACAAACGTTTCGCTTGATTTTGGGAATCAAACGTCGCCATCCACATTCCACACGCTTGTGAGCGCGTTAGTTTGTTCTGAAGAGGCTAGCATCACGGACATCGAGGTTGTTGTATCGGTCATAAAATTTGACTTAAGTTATTTTTATTATAAATACAAGAAAACAAGTGAAAGTAAACGAAAAATACGGCAAAGTTGATGGTGGATATCAAAAATGCATAAAAACCGTACCAGGTAATTATGAAATTATTTTATTATAGGTCCTTATTTTTCAAATTCCCTTTGATTTGTGACAAAAAACCGGCACCGATCGGATTGGCTACAAGTGCTCGCAAACCTACAAAACCAAGCCAGACACTCTATCCACACGTTTGAATTTGTAACGGCTTGTTGAGGTTTGCCAAGCGTGCGGACGTGGCATAAAGTTTGAGCCTGAGATTTGGTGATTGTATTGAAAATATTCCTTTCAATGGGAAATGAAATCGTTTGTTGTAATTTGTATCGCGGAGTTTTTGAGGAATAAGAAGTCCAATTCGTGCAAGTAAATTTAATAGTTCTAATTATAATAGTTCATGCAAAGCATGCCAAGAAATAAAAGTTTTGTTACTGAATTTTTAGTACCATGGACTGAAAAACCGTAATGTCCTATTCTGGCTTGTTATTTATAATATTAGTTCCTTACATATGAAATTAGCGTTTTGTCGTACTGACCACTTTGATCTGAAATATCTCCTCTTTGGTTAAGAATTCCAAATTCAAATTTATAAATTCATTTAGCTGATACATTTGAATTTTGAAAACAGTTATTTTTTTGTTTTTTCCTCATTATTTTATTCTTTGGCGTCGCTTATTACAGCACTATGGAAAACATGAAATATCGGTATATTTACGAGTACGGGTTCTACCGTGGCACCAGTGCTGCAGAAACAGCTCGAAGGATTAATGATGTGTACGGCGCTGGTGTCGCAAAAAAGCGCGGTATGTTTTGGTTTAAACGTTTTCGTTCTGGAAATTTCGACCTTCAGAACCAACCCCGTGGACGGCCGGAGACCAAAGTGGAAAATGAAGAATCAAAGGCTATTGTGGAAGCGGATCCATCACAAAGCACTTCAGAGATAGCTGCAGGCTTCGGGGTAAGTGATAAAACTGTATTAATCCACTTGACGCAAATCGGGAAAGTAAAAAAACTTGAACGATGGGTACCTCATGGATTGAGTGAATCGAACTTGCAAACACGCGCCGACTGCTGTGTTAAGGGATTTTAAATCGAATCATTACTTGTGATGAAAAGTGGATACTGTACGATAATCGGAAGCGCTCGTCGCAATGGCTGAACCCTGGAGGAAAATTGACTCACAAAAAGTTACTTGTGAGTGTTTGGTGGACTAGCGCCGGTGTCGTTCACTACAGCTGTCTAAAATCTGGCCAAACGATTACGGCAAATATCTATTGTCAACAACTGCAAACCATGAAGGACTAGCCACTAAACAACCGAGATTGGTCAATCGCTCTAGGCCACTGCTGCTTCACGACAACGCAAGACCACACACTGCACAACAAACAACCACTAAGTTAGATGAGCTACAATTGGAATATCTGCGACATCCATCGTACTCCCCGGACCTTGCTCCAACAGATTACCATTTTTTCCGGAATTTGGACAACTTCTTACAAGGACAAAAATTCAACTCCGATGCGGCAGTCCAAACCGCCTTCAAAGAGTTTATTGATTCTCGCCCCCATGGTTTTTTAGTAAAGGGTCAAGGGTCAAAAACTACCTTTGAGATGGCAAAAGTGCATAGATAACAACGGTGCATACTTTGATTAATTAAATATATTTTACAAAAAAGAATTGACTTTATATTCCTCCCTTACAAAACGCCAATTTCATATGTAAGGACCTAATATTTCCAAGTTTCATCAAAATCCGTTCAGTAGTTTTTGCGTGATTGAGCCATAAATATCCAAACAAACTTTCACATTTATAAGAACAATTCGTTACATTTTGCCATACAATTATAGTTTATTAATAAAGCTGACATATTCCTACAATAAGGAGAGGTAAACTAAAAAAAATTGTACAACCGACTTTAATATAAATAAAATGAGAACATCATCAATCTAGTCGAAATGAATTAAATACGCAAAATAATTATATTTCTATATATCTCAAAAACTATATGGGACCACATGAGCAGCACCAGCTTTCAAATAAACAAAGAATCATCAAAAACGGTTCACGTAGAAAAAAGTTCTGACACATAAAAAAATACAGTCGAATTGAGAACCTCCTCCTTTTTTTAAAGTCGGTATAACGACACAATGCTTGCTGTTAATATTTTTATTAGTTAACGGTCTAATTTTACGCACTTTCTGCAGAGAAAACAGTCGAATTTAATTTTGTCGAAGCTTGGAATCAAATTATATTTTTTTATAGACGGGGTAAACGAGCATGCGGCTCGCCTTATGTTAAGTGACTACCACCGCCCATTAACAACTGCAACACCAGGGGAATTACATTTTAACGGCATTTTGACAAGGAGTAGGCTGGTAGGAGATATGGGTGTCCTTTCCCCCTACCGCCGCAGCTGAGGCGGAGTCGCGCGAGAAGAATAGTGTTGGTACACGCCTTATCCCCCGCGACTCTGCCAGGGCCGCATCGTTGATGCGGTGGTAATGGAGCCGCGGAGGGAGAGGAGTATCGGTATTGCAAAGCGCCGCTCCTCTTTCCTCCACGGCCGAAATTTGGTTGGCGCCGGAGCCATAGAGCAAATCCGCCGCTAGGGTTAGGAAGGCTGGTGTTTTCAAATGCTCGTTTTTCCTGGCCTCATGGTCTTCGCGTATCGGCCTCGGGGAATTCGTTGTGCATGTAAAGTTTGAAAGTCGCATAGGAAGGCGCGCCTTGTGTTCTGGTGCGCCTTAATTGAGAAGAAGAACGGGGAGAAGTTGTCCTATCCGGCCATGTGCGAAAGCGTTATTATCCTCCCTCCCCTTTCCACCATCGGACAACCAGACGTTTTACTTCGTCTTTCGTAATGCGTACCCACAATAACAAAGGAATAGAATAATTTGCCTGCTTCTGTCTTTCCGACCGATTACAATTTGGGTCTCTGTGTTGAGTGAATAGGCTCTTATAATGTTGAAACAGTACGATTTACCATATAGGAATTCATCAACACTTAATAAGGCCGAATTCACTAGCGTAATAATTCACTCCTCAAGCTGTATGGGATTAAAGATGTATTGTGTTGTAGTATGATGTGTGTTGTGCAGCCAAGTCTTTATATTTAAGAAACAAAATTAAGAATGCCTCTAATAAGATTAAAATGACTTGTAGGTAGTAAAATCAATAGTGAAATTGGCAAGATGAAACTACACAACTCAAATTTTCAATTAAAATTTAACAATAATTTGACAAAATCAGATCAAGACGTTGGAACAGCTTTTGAACAATATTTTACCGACATTCCGATCTTGACTACAAAGTCACTCAATTCCTCCCCTACTGTCGCCGAGTCATTACTCAAACAAAATGTAAATGTCTGTAAAAAAGAATTTGCATTTCATAGAATATATCAGGTGATATTGTAAAATATTTCAAAGCTATTGATATTCAGAAAACAGCAGATCTATGGGGATTTCTGTTAAAGTTATTGCGTCTATAATAGATGCGATCGCACCCCAACTTGCTATTATTTTCAATGCTAGTATCGACTCTGGTGTGTTTTCTGATTTAATGAAACAGTAAAGTTATACCTTTATTTAAATCTGGCAGTACATTGGACCCCACTCATTTAGACCTATTTCTGTACTGCCAACACTCACTAAAATTTTTGAAAAAATTATTCTAGATCAAATGTTAAGTTTTTTTAATGTAAATAAATTACTCCATAACAATCAGTTTGGATTTACAAGGGTTCGCTTGACAACTGATGCCGGTGTTGAGCCAATCAAACATATTTTCTGCGCATGGGAAAATTCAGAAGATGCTTTGGGTATATTTTGTGGTCTTTCCAAGGCTTTCGACTGTGTTCACCATGAGACATCAATCAGGAAGCTACATCATTATGGCGTAAAAAACATAGCGTTTAAACTTATTATGTCATATTTAAATAATAGAACGCAAACAGTTGTTATTAATGGATACAGTTCTTCCGGATCGGTAGTATCTATGGGTGTTCCTCAGGGCTCAGTTCTTGGTCCCTTTCTGTTCTTAGTTTATATTATTGACTTGCCTTACTTCGTAGGGACTAACCATGATATAGTATTATTTGCTGATGATACTTCGTTGATTTTCCGACTAAAAAGGCAATTAATGAAATATGACGAAGTGAATAATGCTATATCAAAATTAGTACACTGGTTTAACGTCAATAATTTGCTTTTGAACGGTAATAAAACGAAATATATTAAATTTACTACACCTAATGTTAAAAAGGTGAATACCATTGTGCTTTTAAATGGGGAGGAGCTGGGCTTTGTTGAATCTACTGTTTTTCTTGGTATTTCAGATGACACGAAGCTTCAATGGGGCTCATATATCTAAACTAGCTAACAAACTACTACTACAGCATATGCTGTAAAAAGTATTAGATGCCTTACATGTGTTAAAACAGCTAGATTAGTTACTATCTTTGTTTTGCAAAAGAGAGCCATAAGAGCAATTTATAACCTAGGTCCGAAGGAATCCCTTACAGAAAAACTTAAAGAAATAAATATATTAACTTTGGCCTCTCAATACATTTACGAGAAATTAATGTATGTACACAAAAACAAAAATAGTTTTATTAAAAATAGTGATGTACATTCTGTAAATATTAGGAACAAGCACAAGTTAGTTATACCAGTTACTCGACTCCAAAGAGTCAGTAATTCTTTCATAGGGCAATGTATACGCTTTTACAATTAAGTCCCAGAAAATATGCAGACCTTTTCTAACAAAAGGTTTAAATTATTTATTAAGCAGCAAAAATTGTCTAGTAAGGGTTATTATACTACTAAAGAGTACATGACTGATAATAACCCCTGGGAATGAGGTGATCGCTACCATGCTGTTTCTAAATGTTTTCATAACTATTGTATAAAATATTATATTGTAAATTGTGCTTTTAAAAAAAAGGTCCCGTTGGGTTTCTTGATGGTTCTTCCCAGGACAAAGGTTTTTTTGCAAACCAGTGGTTAAAGTAAAAAATGACTTTCAATAAGTATTATCTACTGTAATCTATATTGAATAAAAGTGATTTTATTCTATTCATACTTCAAAATTATTTTTCAACATGTTTATCTATATGTTCTCAGATAGAAGGTGAGGAATGGCAAAATGTGTACCACGCTCTGAAGTTTTTAGAAGCTAAATGTGATCCATATGAGTACCTGAATCTGGATATGGTACTGGGTGCTTACGGATTGCTAGTGAAAAGAGAATACAGAGGAGCTAAGCTCGGGGCCAGGTTACTGAATGCAAGGTAAAATATTACGTGTGATTAATGTTACTAGTATATTACAACAACTGGGTTGTGAACAGGCGACCATCCGTTACTTTCGTCTCGTCCAATGTAGGTCGTAGATCAACTAAGGAAAACGAAAGAATTTACCGCCTTTACACAGTAAGTACAGAAAGATGGCAAAAAGATGGTTATTTCCAAGATCATATACAGACAAATCTAAGAAAATTATTCACAAGATACTATTCTTTACTGACAAACTTATAAAAAACTGGACTAGTGGCTTACTCACACTGGCTGAACTTTAGTTCCTTAATAAGATTTTTTGAATAAATTTATGGAGGGAAACTGAAACAGTCTGGCCCGCTAGCGTACCCTTAAATATATATAAATGGCCCTATAGGAAATTGAGTTTAATACCCCTGTTGGTAATTGTGACAAACAAGGTAACCGATGGAGGATAGAATACGGCATGCCCGACCGAGCACATCGCCTGCATCGAACTTGGTACTGTTTAATATGAATGGAATTTTGGAGTTGTACCCTTACTTCTATTTATCTCTTTATCTTGTATTCTCTATCTCCGACATATACATGTGAATGATTTTAGTGATTTTATTATGTGTGTGATTTGCAGAGAGCCTCTTTCTAATGTCCTGGGTATAAAAGCAACTTCGACGGTTTTCACCGGTATATCGTCACAGAAGTTGGCCGCTAAATGCGGATTCACGACGATTGGGGAAGCGTCTCTCAGTGAAATGGCTGAAGCGGGTCTAAAATATCCGAAAGATGACCAAAGAACAATAAAGTTAATGGTGAAAAAGTACAAATAGGATTTATTGTAGTAAAATTTGTACAGCGGCCGTTTTGTAGTATTTCTAGATATTTTCAAATATAGTACATATATAACTGTTGATGAATTTTATTTTTAATTGTTAATTAAATGAAATATTCGGGTAGAGTTCCGTTCTAGGGATACCCCCGATTGGGATGGAACATCGGGTATTTGTTAGTCTTGGTGCAACATAAAAAATCCCTAAAGTATTTTTGGCGTAAATACACCATAACATTTTTATGGGGGTTTAAAGTTTTGATTTTTGGACCGTTTTTTTGGTATGCGTCATAAGCGTTATTTGGTGCAAGAGCGAGTGAAGCGAGCTCGGAACTTGGGGCACCCCGACTTGGACAGGTTAGGATAGAAGGGGTTGGCGGGGTCGAGTGAGCGAGCGAAGCGAGCGAACAGACCCCTATCCCTTCGTGGTTATTTTTATAAACCATCAAGAAATAGGAGCCAGTCCAGAGCGGGGCTCAGTCGACTAGACTTTGGTATTACTTGGCGGAGGGGGACGCCCCTCCCAATGAAAGCTATTTTTCAGAAATCATTCAATAAAATTTTATACAAAAAAATTAGGCACGTCCGGCAGGGAAAATGGTGGGGCGAATCTACCCTCCCTCACCCTTACTCACCGCCCACACCCCTATTAAGGCAATTTTGTCATTTTTAGTCGATTTATCATGAAAACTGCCTTAAAATCTAAAACTTTAAACCCTCGTAAAAATTTCAGGGCATTTGTTAAAATCCTTTGGATTTTTATCATTTATGTTGGTAAACATGCAAAAAAATCTCCAAATCGGAGGTGTCCCTAGAACGGAACTATATCCAAATATTCTTATAATGATGTTTGTTTTGTGAGAATATTGTATTTTCGGATATATCGGGATTTACATCAGAACATGTCGGATATACATCATAAGGTTAATTGAGAGTGAGAGCGGATGATCCACTTGCTCTCCTGCTTACGCAATTAATCATTATTGGTAATAAAACAGCGTACTACCATATGTGTATAAATACTAGTATTTGTTACACATATGGTACTGCACTATACTTAGTCAGGTCATAAGTTCTGTCAAAACTTTTATAAAATTAATGATACACTTTTGATAATTATATAGATGTCATATATGAAATGAAAAGTAATTTAATTTAAAATACAATTTTATTTAGATTATTCAAAATGCCCTCCCTATTTTGAATACATGCCCTTAATCGACGCGGCCAGTCATCAATTGCAGCACGCACCACACTCATATCTATTTCTGCCGCTGCTTTAGCCAAAGATGCTCGGAGAGATTCCAAATTCTGATGAGGCTTAGCGCAGACTTTCTCCTCCAAATGTTGCCATATCTTATAATATATCATAGATATACAAGCAACTATAATAGCGTTAATATTATAGTGTCGTGTAGAGGCGGTGTAAGAATATAGGTACACTACCCCATAACATCATCCCGTGGGTATCGTAAGAGGCGACAGAGGGAAACAATTCAGGAGATGGGCAGCAGTGTGTTCCTAATAACGACTAAAAATAAAAAAATAAACTGCGATTGCCAACCCACTTGCCACAACTATAGCAAATATCCCCCCTATGAGGCAATCTATGGGGAAGGTAGCAGTGGACTTTAATAGGCCGTGACGGTAATGGAAGAAGTGGTGTAAGAGAATCCACTACCCAATAATCTTGGCAGAGCCATGTTGCACTTAAATTGTGGTTGTAGCACAAATAGGTCGGCTAGACCGGGAAAGGACCACGCTTTCATAGAATACCAGTGTAAAATAGCAGCTGTATTTCGTAAGGTTAGTGTGGAGAATCGGAGAACCTTTTTACTGGAAACGAGGCATTCTATCTTAAGCCTTGTACGGACTAAGCGTTCCAATTTACGCGTAGTCGGTTACGCCTACACAGGAACGCTAGTCCGTACCCTCATCAACGCGTATATAATATGAGCATGCGTGTCGACTCGCGACGAGTCGTCGTCAGTCGACTTTTGGTTGCTCAAAGTGGATGTGAACGCTCAATTTGGACTGCAACGTGGCGAACACGTTCCCTCCAACTTTTCTTTTTCTTATTTATAATGTGTTGCACAATGAGAAGTGCCGCAGTGGTGGTGCACACAACAGCTGTGTTTCGAGACATGGTGGATACTGGCTAGCCGACTCACGACTTATCACCACCCGTCCATAATCCCGCAATGCATAAAAGTGCCCTGTAAGCATATCCACTTGTACGCGTATTCAACATACCTAGATTACGCGTACATTGGAATGCTTAGTCCGTACAATGCTTTAGTCTTCAGGGGTGACAACGCATCTGCATTTTGATTCGTGATCGAGAATAGACGTAGACGTTTATGGGGCACAACATCTACTTGCTATCATATGGACTGTATGCTCGTGTATGCTCGTTACCATCATTACAGCCCTTCACAAGTCCATTGCTGAACATAGGGCTCCCCGAAGGAATGCCATCGTCGATTGACCCCTCAGTCGAAGTTGAACTTACCTGGTCGGACCATTTGTTCTAGGTAAACATGCTCGTCAACAACTTCGAGCTTAGTGCTCCCAACAATTATCGGCATAGGTGTGACATGGACTTTACGCATGACTTTTGTTTTGTCCATGTTCATCTTAAGACTTACACGTTGGGAGCCGATATTGAGCTCATTGAGCATAGTGCTTAGTTCCTCCAGTGATTCTGCCATTAAGACTATATCGTCGGCAAATCGAAGGTGAGTGATGTACTCGCTATTGATGTTAATACCGTATCCTTTCCAGTCCAGTAGCTTAAAATAGTCTTCAGATGCAGGGATGAAGAGTTTCTCGGATATTACGTCACCCTGTCTTACACCTCTCTGCAGTTGGATATGTTTCGTACTCTGGTTCTTTACTCGGATAACCATCGTAGCCCTAGTGTACAAACACTTTAGCACTTCGATACACCAACAGTCAACTTGGCACCGCCGAAGGGACTGTAGTGCTTGTTATACTATTAAAAAAATCTTCCCGTGGGTGTCGTAAGAGACGAAGAGAAGACAATGAAATGAAACAGGTGGCCAGCACCATCTTTCTGATAACAACTCAAAATAGTAAATATGCGGTTGCCAACTCGACTGCCAAGCATGGCAAATATGGCAAATTAATGATGATTGAGTAAATTATAAATGGTAGCGGAGTTCTTTTTAATTTATAGACCTCTAAGTTATGGACACAGAATGCTTCCAATGCACTACTACAGAATATAGTATATATCTAATAATCTAATATAATAATATCCAATGCACTAGATATAGAAATAAAAAGTAATTTTATTCTTTTTAGTGTATTAAAATCGGTTTTTTAATGTTCAATAAAATTAAATACGCTTAATCGTAATGCAACTGCTATTGTATTAGATCACCTGCAATAGCGTCTTACAACAGCTACCACACAATACAAAGGGAATATGCGATGTAGAATTTTATCTTTTTTTTTTTACTTATATTTTTCCACTTACTCCACTTTCTACCACTTACTACCAGGTGGTATTGTAGCCATTGCTTGAGCACAATACCACCTGGTAGTAAGTGGTGATGAAATTCTGGATGGTAAATCGTATTGACTTAGCGAAACAAAAGCCATTCTTGTTTTGATTAAAGCATGTAATTCCTGCGCACACTTACCTTACTTGCACCTTAAAAATTTTGACGCACGATAATTGATACTTCTTGTAATAGCATATGCCCAAAAAATATGGACGTAAATGAAATACTCAATAATATTCTTGATCAAATGGATTTTTAAAATACTTTATATTAATCGAGATAAAAAGGTTATATATTAATCGCTGGGAAATACTTTGACGTTCGTATTCTCGTTTTTTTTTGAGCGATAACCATTTGAGCGATAAGATTCTTAAGCGGTTACATTTTTATTTAGATTTTTTTCCTGATAATAAGCAAAACCATGTCAAATACAAGTGGTAAAATTAAAAACTTTGTACAACCGACTTCAATATGAATTATTAAGGATAACTGAAAAACTATTGATCAGACCGTGATCAACATGAGAAGCACCAGCTTTCAAATAAAAAACGAATCATCGAAATCGGTTCAACTAGAAAAAAATTATGAGGTAACACACAAAAAAAACCATACAGTCGAATTGAATACCTCCTCTTTTTTGAAGTCGATAGAAAATGACTTTATTTCACCAAATGTCGCATGCTTAAATTGTGCTGGACAAATAGGCATGCGGCGAAGAAGGTAGCGCTAAAAGCGTTTTAAAGTCGAAAATCCTCGCCTTAAGCGTCATCAAGAAAAGATGATGAGTTAATTGTGAAGTCAATATTTGATAGCATACCAAAACTCAAAATAAAAGCATTGATTGCATAGTAACAATTTTATTTTCTTAAAATATATGACGGCACCAGCACCATTGCACGTGCGGCGGCGTCGGTAGCTAGACATAATTCTTGTAAACAACACGTGCACCGCACACCTGCGCCAATACCTGCGGTGGCGCCCGTTCTGGTTGTATAAAACGGACCGAGCGGCCGCCGTTAAGGCAGTCTTGGCTCTGGCGTGGAACGGTGCGCTTGTCGTATTCCGTTACTAGCTTATCCTTGACTTGTTGGATAATTAATTGCAAACGAATTAATTATTATTCTTAACTACAAAATTAGTCTCGGTACAATTTATAGTTGTGTTAAGTAATCTATTATAAATTAACCTTATTTAAAAGAAAAGTCCCGCTGGGTTTCTTGCTGGTTCTTCCCAGGACAGAGGTTTTATCCGAACCGGTGGTAGTAGTACTATATTGATTAAAAGAGATTCTATTCTATTCTAAAAGCCTTTTCATGTGACTCTATACATCATAATAACATCCTTCATAAGAAGTGGGAATAAAGCTTTCCATTTAAGTTCTCTATATTCTTAATGACCTTTCTAAATCAGTCTAAATTCAGGTAAACAGTGCTGTTCCGCGTTCGATCTGGTTTCTTCGGTGAGATAGGAACTGAGAAGGACTGGCGGGAAACGGGAATCTTGCTTGATTTGAGCCAGGTAGAGTCTCTCTGATAGTGGATAACGCTTGATATCAGCGAAGCAGACCGTAATGTTTTCATTATTGTATGGAGGCCTGTGGAGAGAATTAATAGGTATCAAAACATTATAAGTTTTTTATCATCATGACATTATATAAGAACGTGCGTGATTCCTACGGTTTGGGAATAGAAAGCAACGGCAAAAATTTGAATTAATTAATTTTTCTATATTGATGGCAGTTGTACCACAACCCGATCGAGTAATTTCGATTGACGCGACGGGATGAACGCGGAGTTGCGAGCGCGTCAGTAGGAGGGGTAGCGCATTCCAGCGAGGTGCGGAGTAGATATGTCAATTATTAATCTCTAGTGACCGATACGAACCGGGTCGATCGTTAAAATGGATCATTTCGGGTTACAGTACTGCGGTCTGTGAGACCCGCTCAGTTCTCTCGTTCGGTTTCAAGACACAAATCGAAACACACAAATACTTTATTTTACCGTTTACATATTTATTCTGAACGTTGCTGTGTGTAAATGAATAATATTTTGAATAAACTTTACAACTTAATAAATGAAATGCTTATTTATATCATATATTGAGTCATATATGCAAGTTATTATCATGATCATCTCAAACTCAAACTCACACACAAGCGTTTCTGCATAATATAGATTGGTAGTAGCGTTTAACACAATTAATTTGAATAATACATAGAAGAAAGTATATTCGCGTAATGCTATTACATTCACAATTCACGCAAGTCAATCACAACTCACAGGTTGTAAACTAGTTTCTGTCAATATTTGTTACAGATCGTTCAATAAATATTATTCCAATCAACAATTACTTACTCGGGTTAAATGAATGTTCACGATTGACACATGTCTAGCTCATTGGTCATCGGGAGTCAGTACGTCCGTCCGTCGGGCGCCTCCTGGCGACGGGTACGTGACCTGAGCCAGGCTCCTCTCCGCTCCGGATAATGAATGAATGAATGAACGAATAAATGTAGGGTTGTGCTCACTCGTCGTCAGGCACCAGTCCATCGCCAGCCTGCACGAGGCGCGCCAGCAGGCGCCTCCTGGCGGCGGGCACGTGCAGACGCGCCACCACGCCCGCGAACGGGCCCGGCCGCCCGGACACGCGGCACGACCGCCAGCGGTACGCGGCCTGCGCCAGGCTCCTCTCCGCTGCCGACAGTTCCGGCAGGCAGCTGGCACGCGGGTTGCCCCATTCGAACACTTCTTCCTGCGGTTAACAACGAACGCTTTTTTATTTGCTTATTGTAAGTGTGTATAAGTGAATAACTATGAAAGAGCTCCGTGTTCAGCAGCGTCTCCTCACTGCACTCGCTGCACTAACCTGCAGGAAGGTGCCGGCCGCCCTGCTGCGCGCCACGTATGCGGGGTGCAGCACTCAGCGCCCAGCCGCCACGGCGTCCAGCATCTTCTCGCTACGGCCCGGTGCCGCACACAGCAGATGAGTCGCGAGGGGGTCCAGCTCAGCGGCTTCGGAAACTGCGCCGCCCAGGTGTAGGATCATAGAGGTTATCTCCTCACGATTCTGAAGCAATGCGAATATATTAGGTCCTTACATATGAAATTGGCGTTTTGTACGGGAGGAATATAGAGTCAATTTTTTTTTGTATAATATATTTAATTAATCAAAGTATGCACCGTTGTTATCTATGTACTTTTGCCATCTCATAGGTAGTTCATTGATCCCTTTACTAAAAAAAACATGGGGGCGAGAATCAATAAACTCTTTGAAGGCGGTTTGGACTGCCGCATCGGAGTTGAATTTTTTCCTTGTAAGAAATTGTCCAAATTCGGAAAAATGGTAATCTGTTGAGCAAGGTCCGGGAGTACGGTGGATGTCGCAGACATTCCAATTGTAGCTCATCTAACTTAGTGGTTGTTTGTTGTGCAGTGTGGTCTTGCGTTGTCGTGAAGCAGCAGTGGCCT
This sequence comes from Parnassius orleans, assembly GCA_029286625.1. Classification (NCBI taxonomy): domain Eukaryota; kingdom Metazoa; phylum Arthropoda; class Insecta; order Lepidoptera; family Papilionidae; genus Parnassius; species Parnassius orleans. The sequence continues at coordinate 1,050,420 of JAGSMP010000211.1, read as the reverse complement.
AGAGCGATTGACCAATCTCTGTTGTTTAGCAGCTAGTTCTTCCTTCATGGTTTGCAGTTGCTAACAATAGATATCTGACGTAATCGTTTGGCCAGATTTTAGAAAGCTGTAGTGAACGACACCGGCGCTAGTCCACCAAACACTTACAAGTAACTTTTCTGAGTCAATTTTCGTTTAGGGCAGGATTTGGCTGGGTCTCCAGGATTCAGACATTGCGAGGAACGCTTCCGATTATCGTACAGTATCCATTTTCATCACAATTAATGATCGATTTAAAATCCTTCATTATTGTGTCGGTTGAGCAAAGTAACACAGCAGTCGACGCGTGTTTGTAAGTTCGATTCACTCAATTCATGAGGTACCCATCGTTCAAGTTTTTTTACTTTCCCGATTTGCGTCAAGTGGATTAAAACAGTTTAATCACTTACCCCGAAGCCTGCAGCTATCTCTAAGGTGCTTTGTGATGGATCCGCTTCCCGAGGAAAAAAAGTCATCTTTTCACAACGTTTTATTAGCTTTATTAACGCTCCATCATGTTAATACAGCTAAATGAAACGATAATTTCATTAAAAAAATCATGAAAACACTTAAACATAAAACCAGCAGTGGAATTTCAATCAGCTGACTAGGGGTCAATGCACGTGCGGACGCTGAAATCGCGCGGCCCGCAGCTAGCAATCGTAATACCTAATAATTTACGACACTTGTCTAAATACCTAACTTATTTACTTAACTTACTATTTTGCCACTGTGCTTGTCTCCACCTAGCCAATTTAATTCGAATTCACAGATTAAATAAATCAAATACCTGGTTCGATGCCCCGCTAATGAAAAAATTAGTTAAATGAAATGTTAACACGGATAGTCATGCATTTTTATCCATCGTGTAGGTATGTTTATTATTCTGATGTATTCAGTTATGTACTTATTCAGATCAGTTCAGTACTAAGTTATTTAAAAAAAATTAGGTATGAAACAGCTTACCGATCTAAATCCTCCGTGACCTTATGAGATTGTCCAAGGCACATCACACACATGTTGCCGTATTCACGAGCACTATAAACGCACCTACGCGTTAGGCATTATTAAAACAAAACAAGAAACACAAAACGTAACAACAAGAATAATAACAACAAGAATTTAATTTGCAAAACGATTGAACTGTCGCTCACGCGCACATGATAGTCGGAACTGTCTCAAAAACTAAAATTAATAATCAATCCATGGACGTTTAAAAAAGGCGGACATAATTTTGTTAAGAAAGAACTGATGCATCGCAATGGCGGCGGTGCTAGTATGTTTGCGTGCATTATAGGGTTGTCATGTGAAATAAAACGTCCCCATATTTTTTTTTATAAAACAATCTATATAACATAACTTTGACACAATACCAATTATTATTACGTAACTAATATAAATAACACAACTGACGTATAAAAAATTCTATGAATTTATATTTCGATTGAAATCGAATAATTCTATTTAACAACAAAATATGTTCACTTCACCGAGTTCTATGGTACAGGCTACACGACTTTGGAACTCCTTGCCCGATAAAATCGAAAAGCTCCCAATAAGTATGCATTTAAAAAGTTGATACGTAATCACCTATTAAAGACAACGATATCAATACGAATGATTCCTGTAGGAAGCCTACATGAATCATTCATGTCATATATATTGCGAAACACATGTATATATTCATAGTTATTTGAATGAATACTATACGAGACAAGAATGGCTGTATGCTGAATAAAGAAGTTTCGAATTTAAAAAGATGGAAGGAATACTTTGAAAGCGTGTTTATGAGTGAAGAGTCGTCTGAATTAAGTGAAATAGAAACTCCGAAAGAATTGGAGAGAGGTAGGGAGATAAGTGTATATGAAATAATGAAAGCAATGAAAAGCATGAAAGCAGGTAAGGCAGCTGGATATGATATAGTATGACTCGAAATGCTAAGGGCTGGAGAGGGAGTGGTGGCAGGCCTGTTGTACACCTTGTTTAATTTATGTTGGGAACTGAAGCGGGTACCGGAAAACTGGTGCAAAGCCGTTATAGTTCCAATATATAAGGGAAAAGGGTCACAGCAGGACTGTAAAAACTACCGTGGTATCAGCTTGCTTAGTATTGTGGGTAAACTGCATGCTAAGGTGTTAATTGAAAGAGTTATGGAAGAAACTGATGGAAAAATTTGGGATGTGCAAGCTGGGTTTAGAAAGGGAATGGGGTGTACGGATCATGTCTTTTCCATGCTCATGATTGCGGAGAAGTTTTTAGCTAAAACCAGAAAGTTTTTTGTGCGTTCATGGACTTGGAAAAGGCTTATGACAGAGTGGACTGGAATGTGTTATGGCAAACACTGAACTCATTTGGGTTGAGCGCTGGTTTGATACAGCATGAACGGGGTCTACTCGGACTGGTTTGGCATCCAAAAAGGTGTCAGACAGGACTGTGTAGCTTCCCCGTGGCTGTTTAACCTATTTATGGACAGTTGTTTGCAAACTTTGAAAGTTGAAGAATGTGGGTTGAGAATGGGTGAGTTAACCGTCAAATGCCTTTTGTACGCCGATGATCAAGTCATATTTGCATCGTCGGCGGCCGAGTTGCAAATGATGGTTACTTTAATGAACTGGTCATTAAAAGAAAGGGGTATGAAAGTGAAAGCAAGTAAGACGAAAGTGATGGTTTTTGAAAGAGAAGAAAGTTAAACGTGATGTGAAATAAGAATAGAAGGGGAGTTGATTGAGCAAGTGGATGAGTTTGTATATTTGGAATGTTTATTTAGCAGGGATGATAGATATAGAATGACGAGTGAACGCAGGAAATAGAGTGAATGGGGCTCTACACGCTATAATGAAGAGTTAGAATGTGTCAAAAAAGGCACGTTTGGCAATTCATAATGCTATGTTAGTCCCTACTTTAATTTATGGTAGTGAACGTTGAGTCTAGCAGAAGAAGCATGAGAGTAGAATAAATGCTGTAGAGATGACGTTGTGACCAGGATTAAGAAAGAAATGCTTCGGTTGTTTGGTCATGTAGACAGAATGAACGAAGAAAGAGTGAAAAAGCAAATTTATGCTGCAGAAGTGAACGGCAGAGTCGGAAAGGGACGCCTAGACAAAGATTTATCGGCCAAATGGGCCAGATTAGGAGTACCCTTAACCGACGAGCGTGTATGCGTAGATATATGGATGTAAAGGAGGCGAGAGAGATGTGCCAGTATCGTGCCAAATGGAAGTCCGTAGTCTCTGCCTACCGCTCTGGGTGACAGGCATGAGTGTTTATGTATGTAAATCTTTAGTAGTGATTTTCCAACCCCCATTGCTCTGAGAAATTTCCAGTCTTTAGCTGGATCATCATTCTGTAGTGATTCATGGATATAATGGCGTTGAGCATTCCTACACAACTTATTACAGTGATTTCGGATAGTAACATATTTTTCCCAGTTTATGTCTGTAGGTTTGCATTTATATTTTGACTTGTATATTTTAACTTCTTCCGTTAACCACGGTGAAGGAAGGTGTTTCATTTTGACGGCACGAAGTGGAGCATGTTTTTCGTAGAGACTAGTTAAGGTAGCCGTAAACAATACTACCTTGTCATCTACCAATTCCGCATTGAAAAGTGGCGAACAATCAATATTTGACGCATCTTTGCGAAGACTATTAATATTCATACCACCAAATTGCGTCGCAGAAGAAATTTTGACTTAATTTTAGGAGGACGTATTTTATAAGAAAGAAATATGAGATCATGATCGCATCAGCTGAGCATTGACCATGTTTAGAGACTAGTTCAGTGCAACGGAGGTGGCCGTGTCGACATATCAATCACAGAGAAAGGGATATATGCACGAAGATATATAGCAACTCCTCCACCACCGCCTACAGCACGATCATTTCTTATGAGCTGGAAGCCGGGTAGTGAATAAGAAGTTGAAGGAAGGCACGGTTAAAGCCATGATTCAGAAACAAGAATAGCGTGAATGTCCTTATAGTAAAATGTTGCCAGCATACCTGGGAAATGAATTGGAATGCTTTGGGCATTTATATGAACCACATTGAATTTTTTTGAGACATCAGAAAAATGCGAGACGAGAATTTCAAAGAGAGATAGAGTTAAATAACCTTCAAGATCATTGTTATATAAATAAGACATTGCAATAAATAATACATGCACGTATTTATATATGAATAAATAAATAAATAAAATGTATGTATATTTATGTATATATGTATATACTAAAAAAAACTATGCAATCTTGACCACCTGCCAGTTGAGTGTTTCATTGTAATTTATATAAATTTTCTTACACCACTTTATCTCTATTAACTTGAATTTATATACAAAAACATGCGTGAGTATCGTGGAACACTCGGTTAGAACAAAGTTCCTTTCGTAGTATATTATTATTGATAAACGTATTATATTATTGATTAACAAATACAAATAAATGAATTACTAGCGTCTATTAAGATCAAGCGGCATTTAAAATAAAATAATATTTCTTTCATGGCAAGATAAGAAAAAGTGCGAGGGAGATGGATATTATTCCATCTCGCTACCTTATAGCCGCCAAGGCCGTCTACACTACGTCAGAAACGTGACGGAAAAATCTTACACTTTTTCTCGCCTAGCCCCCATCCTCCAAATTCGTACTGTCCGATAAGGAACTTCGTTCCAATAAAGTAATAATTTAAAGAGTAAAAATAAAAGTGAAAATAAAATACAAGTAATCAGAATGGAATAAAGTACTATAACGAACCGGAACAAGACGTTATCATAATCCTTAGGCTGTGTAATAACACAATTTTGTTGCTCAAATGCAAAGACTTGGCTTTGGAGCACACTCCTTTAAATATTTTTGAATATTTATTAACATATTCCCTAAATTCGACGCTAGGTTATATGATCTTTCATGGTAAAGTTCATATAACCTTTGTCTCTCTTATGGACTCCTACTGTCGCCCATTCATTGAAAGCCTTCCGACTGTTCAAGGAGAACGTTTTAGAAGTAAAATATTATCAAATTCATTGCAAATAAGTTTAAACACTGTTCCATACAAAAAATTGGTTGCCTGTAAAGTCGGTATACGGGCGAAAGTTTTACGTGACAACGACTTTGAGTGGTAAAATAATTTTATTATGTCTGTCTCTCTCGCTCTTAGGCGGGCTAACCATGCCCGAGTGGAAGGGACGCGTGCCTCTCACTCGCTCTCATTGTGAGCGCATAACGTGAGCGGAGCGTAACGCAGTTTCTTGAAGTGTCACCCGGCAAACCAATTTATAAGACGTTGTCACGTCAAAATTTGGATCATTTTGGCATGAAAGTGATGGAAGTTTCTTCACTATGTTACTTCTAAACTTCTCCAAGCGACGTGCATTTACAGGAACAAACACAATTTTCTCATCTACTTGCTTTTTGTGAACATAAGGTAACGAAACTAACTGTCCACAGTGATCAGAACTCAATTTTGAATTATACATTTATGCAACGGCTTAACATTTGTAAAAATGTTATCTATACATGTTGCACTACATTCAGTAATACGCCTTGGCTCTAAAAATAAATTAAAAAGACCATATGATTTAAACAATGATCTAAATTTAATATTAGTGGAGGAAGCTTCTAGGAGATTGATATTAAAGTCTCCACATATTACAACAGATTTATTCTGTTTATTAAACAACAAAACTTCCTCCATAATTTTTTCAAAAGTATTGTATATAGAACATGGGGTCTGTAGACGCACACAACAATGAGTGCTCAAACTCAACACAAGCCATTTCTACAGTTCGCTCAACAGAGGCTCACAATATCTTTACGTTCCTTACATGATAATAATTTACTAGCTAATATTAACGAGCCACCTCTTAAAACCGTTTCTCTATGGAACGAACTGACCACCTGGTGATTACTGAAATTAAACATTATGTTATAAGCTTTTAACCAATGTTCAGTAATACATAAAATATGAATATTATTGCTATTTAAGAACAATTCAATTTCTAGCTCTTTGCCTATCATGCCTTGTATATTCTGATGCACCAGGTGTAAATAATTTTTATTATCACTCTGTGAGTCATACAATGAAGGTTTTGTAAGCTACATTCTAAATTATTTAAATTATTATAACTGCTAGAGATTACCTCTATTGTCTCATTTTCTAATTTAAATTACTTGGAACTGATTCCAAATTACATATTAAGTCATTACACTGCTCAAAAGAAGCAAATGTCGGTGTAGCCAAGTCCTTGGCTGAGTTAATATTTAATCAATAAGGTGGCACATTTGCTATCTGTCATAAATTATATAGGAAAATATTGGATGGGTAATACCTATCTCTAGTCAAAAATTTCTTAATTAAATTATTTATGTCTATTAAATTAATTATATTATTATAATTATAACAATTAGATGTCAAGTTTATATTGTTATTAAATGAAAAGTTATTCATTAATAAATTTAAATTGTATCTTATTTTATTTTCCTGTGGCCAACCCTGTATGTAAGGCAATGTAAACAAGATAATTTTATGTACATTTAAAGTATATAGATGATCAATATATTTTAATAATTGAGTTTTGTTTACATTGCCTCTTCTCCCAACAAGAATTATTAATGTGCTATTAGGGCAAAACTTACTAGTTAAAACTTTATTCATTATATGACTAAAGGATGCTCCAGGCATACAACAATTACTAACCTGATGTCCTTTTAAACAGTTATTTAACATTGTGCCCAAATTTTGCCTATGTGATCACAATACATAATAACTATTTTTATTAATATTTAAATTACTTTTAAGTTAATATTCTTTGTTAAGGTACTGTCATAGAGTGTAGGTGAAAATAATGAGTCCTTACTGTTATCATTATTTTTTACACATATTGTCCCCGACGAACCTGGTATGGAGCGCTGATACTCACTCTGATGTTTAATTAAGGAGTCAAAGTGCTCCTCATTATACTTACATGACTTTACCAGATCATTCATGGCCAATATGTGTTCTTTTATCATCCTGAGCTGATTCATTATTTGATATACTTTGTAGGGAGTTTTAAGTGATAAAATTGTTAAATTTAGGCACTCTATATCAGTCTCATAACAGTTATTCATATTTTCTACCTCAATTGAATATAATTTAAGTTTATTAATTAATTCTTGCTTTTCTTTACATATAATTTTGACATTAATTTTAGTTTTAATTAACTTTTGTACTTTCCTAATATATTTATTAATTTTATGTATTTCTTTAATTTTCTTCTACTGCAGGTAATCCTTGCTGCTGTTCTTGATGTGACATAATCATCACCAGTCAAATCGATTGTTGTGGAGGTTGCAATGATTTAGAAGATTCACATTCTATGAGCTCGTTGAACAGACTTTGAGTTTGGGACGCTTTCAAGTTATCTATGTATTGTTTTAATTGCACAATCTGCTCATTAGCCTCACTTAACTGTAACTGCAATGCAGCAATTAATCTGAGGATTCCTCATATTCCTTGCTGCATTGGTCAAACTCATCGACTGTTCTCTGAAGTTCATCCTTTTCTTTTGAAACAAATGTATATTCTTTATGCAACTTAACCATATCACTTTTAGCTTAGTATTTTTAGGAATTATATTTATTATTTCCTTTTCATTGTCATCCCTTTCTTTACACAACAGCTCACACTGCTCCTTTGACGCCTTAAGTTCTTGAAGCACCATTTGAAGTTGGTTCTCCAATTGGCGGGTTTGGCGTTGCGTGTATTCATTTTACTATTAAGTGTAAATAGCAAAAGAAAACAAAGAAAGAAAACCGAAGAAGCAGAGTAAGCAAATGTCTAGATGTATGGGTTTATTTACAGATCTCAAATTAAATTATCATGTAAATAATTCAAAATGAAATCCAGAACAACACTTACTTAAAAGGTAAATCTTAAAAAGTTAAAGGGATAACAAGAATAACACTTACAGTAAGTTTAAACGATGTTCGTTACAGCTGTCAACTTTGGTTAGAACACTAAACACAATTTAATTAAAATACTTATGACTTTTACTTATTTTACAAATAAAAATAAGTCGTATTTAACAACTGTAACTCACAATTGAGGTGGATATTATCAATTTACAATTTTAATTTTTAAAATAGTTGGGAGCAAGTATTTTACAACTAGTCACCGGGGTTGCCACAGCAAAAAAAAAGAAAAATCATCACCACTTACTATCAGGTGGAATAGTAGTCAAGCACTGGCTTATAATGAAAAAAATATGAAGAAAACCGTCTTCGGTTCCTTTTTAACAGTTACGAGGCATTCTTTTTTCGTCTTCAAGGATGACAACGCATCAGCGTTTTTATTTTTAATTCAGGATAGATGCAGGTGTATATTGGCTACGCCATTCACTTTCAGATAGTCGTTGAGCTCGTTGACCACGATTATTTTTATAAAAAAATATCGTAATCAGATATATAATAAAAATAAAATTAAGTAGTGAGAGCACGGTAAACACAATTTATTTTATCGTTATTTCCTTTGTTAGCCACATATTTGTCACACAAAAACATTTTAATACGCAAATAAAGTATCAATCATTCAAGACATAGGCACTTCAGTCAAAACCTAAGACAATATTTGTTGACACGATCATTTTTTTAATGCTCATAAAAGATTAAATGTAAACAAATTTCATGTCAGCTACATACAAAATATATTTATCTTTTGACGTATTATGCTTTCCTTATTCTTCATCAGCCGATAAAAGTCACTGCTGGACATAGGTAAAGTCATAGATTTAGTAACTAACTTACTATACCATATCTATGGGTATAGTCATTTGTGAGGAAGATTAGACTTAATCGCCAAGCTTAATAGGAGGTTTAGCATCACGGTAGCAGATGTTTCGCTTTGACACTTCTCCTGATCACAGATCTGGATATTTTATAGAAGGCATAAACGAGATATTTATTTCAAGGCATTAGAAGAATACTGTAAATATAAAAAATCTATAAAACAGTGTATATAAAAGAATATAAATATGTTTTTCATTGCTTTCATTATTAGAACTATTCTTATCACACTACCCCTTTCTTCTTCTTTCGGGGCTTCTAGTTCATTTAATTTAAACGTTTCTTCACATTTAGACACGCTTAATTCTGTAAATATTTGGATCAAGCACAAGCCAGTAATACCAGTTACTCGACTCTAAAGAGTAAGTAATTTCTTCACCTCTCTCTCTATCAAAAATGAAAAGTTTTTATGATGAAGTGGTTTTCATATTTATGTTAATCTATATACATTTTTTTTATAGGATAGGGGTGACAAATGAGCATACAGTCCATCTGCTGGTAAGTGGTTGCTGTGGCCCATAGACATTTACATCTATCCTAGATTACGAATCAAAATGCAGATGCGTTGTCACCCGTGAGGACTAAGATCGAATGACTCGTTTCCAGTAAAAAGGGTCTCCGGTTCTCTACACTAACCATACTAAACACAGCAGCGTTAAGCTGCTATTTTACACTGGTATTCTGTGAGAGCGTGGTCCTTCCCCGGTCGAGCCGATCCATTCGTGCTACAACTATACTACTAATATAGCTGCAACATGGCTCTACCGCGTAACAGCATTTCTTACGGTAACCTATCCCATTCTTGAATAGCGGCTTCTCTGATCTCTGCCACTGTCTGGGGAGGTGACTGCCGCTTCCAAACAGCTCGCTTAAGAGCATCCTATGCGTGCTCTATTGGGTTTAAGCCAGGTGAGCCGTCAGGCCATTCTAACCTTGTGATATCGTATTCTCGGAAAGCAGCATTGACTCGTTGAGCTCGATGTGCTTGCGCATTATCATCGACCAGTACGAATTGATGCCCATGGTTTACTGGGAATGGTCTGACAATTCTATCAATAGCGACTGTTTTGTACCTATCTGCCGTAATGGAGCACGATACGGGATCAAAGGTGTTCTAGCTACAATCATAATTCCACCCCAATAACACACCGATTTTCCGCTTTGTTGAACGGTTCCAGTGGCAGTTCTTTGCCTTTCAGAGTCTCCAGGTCTTCTCCAGACACGGACATGTCGGTTATCTGGATGAGTACTGATTCGCGATTCGTCAACGAAGAGAAAGTTTTGCCAAATGTTTTCCTCCTAATTTTCTTCATTTTGCCGGTGCCTAGCCCACTGTAATCTCATGTCGCTGACGTTGCTGTGAATTCAGAGACGCCAGGACCTTCATGCCCGTAGTCCAGCCTGGTTTAAGTAATTCCGAATGGTGTGAGTACTAACTTCAAGTGCAGAGGCGGCCCGCACTTCTGCTTTTATTGTAGTGGCGTTGATTGTTGGGTCACGGGCTGTCAGCAATCTGATATAGCGTTTCTGAGCAGCAGTCAGAACAGTTGGGCGACCACTAGTCGGTCGGTCAGCTAAATTATCCATACCGTGGTACCCCTGCAACGTGGCCACGATACAGGATTGGGATACAGCAACTCTGCGTGCGTTTCTCTCGTGGAATATCCTTCTTCCTTCAAAGTTACAATTCTTGCTCGTAAAAATTCAGATAATCCACTCGGCATTTTTTCAATCACAACTTGCCTCGAAAAAATATTTTAAGTCCGTTAAAATTGACTAAGTCAGATTTCAAATTAGCGCAAGCTTGGATTGAATTTCTTTTTATATGTAAAAACATTCGAATTTGTTTTATTGTTTTATATTTTAATTCTATATTTTTAAGTAAAGAATCTAAAAAGAAGAAGAAATTATAATAAAGTCTACCATAACAATAAGGATTTCGATTTTTCAAATTGTTCGCAAACTTTTGTTGATGTGTGTATATTAAATCTGTGGAAAAGTCGTGTCTGTAATTCTAATATTTTCTGGAAAAAACAATGCTACAAGGATTTTCAGCATTTTGTCAGTCTGTCTGTCTGTATTTCCGTCTGTCTGTGTGTTCACGATTCCGCAAAAAAAACACAGGACAGATTTTCAAAATTTTGTGTGTAGGTAGTTAAGAAAGAACCCGAGACAACTTATAGGCTACTTTTTAACTAATTACGGAATTCAAAAAAGAAATATTAACTATTTTCCTTCCTTTACATTTTTTTATATATTATTGATGTGTTTCTTTAATAAATTACATATTGCGTTGCGTAATAATTTAATATAATAATATGCCGTTTGACTTTTTTAAAACAGCGCCATTTATCATTACAAAAGTAATACATTTTGTCTCCAGTTAAATTAAAAAGTAATTACTACTTAAATAGATAATACTAATACCTATCAAAATAGATAGTTTTTAGTTTAATTGGTGATCTAAAAAAGTTTTCAGTTTTAGTTTTTTTATCTATAAATTATTGCAAAATAATCATTATCCTATATATCATATAATATCATATTATAGTTTGATTAGAAGTGGCCAGATCTTAGAATTAATAATATCATGATGCAGTCGATCATTTTGTGAAATGATGGCATTTCATAAAATTTAAGTTTGTTGACCATTTCATGACTTAGCTTGACCAAATCAATGAATAGAAATCGTTTGACTATATTATCAACTAAACACAACATAACTATTTCGTAGAATAATTTCATTACTATATATAGCATATATGGCTATGTATTTTAATACAAAGGTATACAATTTTTATAATAAACTAGTTGGTACCCGGTGTGTTTGCTCCCGCAGAAGAAATAATTGTGGAAATATAGAGTTATATTGTAATAAGTAATAATAATACATTTATCTGAGTTATATATAACTTTCAAATAAATTCGTTGGTACGATACGCGCGCCTATTGTAAGTTAATTTCACTATGCCTATAACCTTCGCGCAAGTGCAAGCAATAAGTTGACAAAATTTTAGCGCAATCTGATGAACGGTATGGCAGCGCATACAATACGAACAAAGAACAATGAATTTTTATATATTAGATTAATATATAATTTACCGTAATTGTCACTTTTAGCAAAATTACTAACTAAACTGTGTACACAAAACTGTGATTAAAAGAAGAGGTATTTAGTTGAATATGTTAGGTGTCTATCGGCATAGCAATGATTTCACCAATTTCTTTTGATATCAAGGACAATGTAAATAATTGAAAATTAAGTGCACTGAGAGATTTTTATCTCTATTTGATGGAATAGTTCGTAGGATCGTTGGATGCTTAATTACTAGGTAGACGAGATCCACAATCGTGCAAAAGCTTCTTTTCAGTTTTTATGACTTTTATTCAAACAAATACGAGAGCCGTGTAACTCACCGTAAGATTTCATTCCATTCATAGCACGGGAACAAAACGTGATTGGAAAATCCGCGAGGACCAAGAAAACTGTTAAGGAAATTTTATGTGCTGATTTTCACGTGTTCATTGAAGTGGGAAGAATAACTTCGTGGGTAAAAATTGATGTCTGAGTAGTTTAAAGAGAATCGCTTGAAACTAATTCGCATTAAGTGACTCTTTCCTGTCCGCAAAACACTGTGTTATCGTTAATTTAGTTAATGTGGAACCCTGTGCAGAGTTGTAAGACGTATGTAAGCTGCTACTTTACTTTTTAACTTTTAATGAGACTTATAAAACAGTTTGTCATATATTAAGATAGCTTTAATTTTTTCAGACATACCTATTAGAGTTTTTGTTACATCCTGGTTTCATAGCTCACATGAGTATATTACGTATGTATGGCTCTTGCAAAAAAGTTCTATAAATATCAAAGAAAGCAAAAAAAAAACTGTTGATCGTAGGCCTCTCCAATAGATAGCCAATTAAGCTGGATATTTACTGTAGTTGCCACACTTGGCAGGCGGCTTTTGCAACTGGATCTTTTTATTAATTTGAGAAAGACGCTGCTGCCCATCTCCTGTATATTTCTACTCCGTTCATGAATGTAGTCTTTTCAAGTTCACCAATAATAGAACCTCCTTTATGAAATTTTGAAGTCTACTCGAATGTAAAAAAAATAGCTGTGAAAAATAGTGCCAATCAATATTCAATGGAGCCAATGATTTGAATCAAATATCACAAATAAACATTATGCCGTATATTGATAAAATACTTTTAAATTCAACATTATTTTGTCAAAACTATAATAACTTTAATTATGAATAAATGCCGAATAGAGCCGTGGTAGCTCAGATGGTTAGCGCTCGCTGTAAATTTCACAGTACGCGAGCAACCGGGTTCGATCCCGCCGGCACCAATGAAATTGTTAATTGCAATTTTAAGTGCTGATTTACCACGTGCTCGGCGGTGAAGGAAAACATCGTGAGAAAACCTGCATGTCTGAGAAATAAATAAAAAAAATATTTCGGAGACATGTGAAGTTCGCCAACACGCATTGGGGCACGGCGGACATTTCCTTGCCCTAAAAACCCTTTCAGAAATGAGAGGAGGCCTGTGCCCAGCAGTGGGACGTATATAGGCTGTAACTTTACTTTAACTTTTATGAATAAATGTGAAGGCTAAAATGTAAATAACACATTTTTGATTACAGATCAATTGACCCTTCATAAGGACACATAGGAAGACATGCCCGATATAAAAATTGTTGCTAGACGTATGATATTAATGCAATTCTAATAAACTCGCTTATGTGATCCTGTAGCATATTATATTGCCAAATTTCAATCATTTAGGTCCAATAGTCTCTGAGAATTAAAAAAAAATCCTGTGACAAACAGACATAGAGACATAGATACCGAGGTGATTCTACAAGTGATCCAATTTTGTTAATTTTGACATGGAGTAATATTAATGATGTTCCTAAATTGAAGCCCACGCGAGGAAGCAGCGGGTAAAAAGCTAATTATAAATATGTTATATTGTAAATGAATATTTTTTTAAAAAAAAGGTTCCGCTGACCATCATTTTGGTTATTCACAGGTCAAGGTTTATTCCCTAACTAGTAGTAAAAGCATACAAGACTTTCTAGAAGTTTTTGTTGTTATCTTTATCAAATAAAAACAATTCGATTTTATTTGCTTAGAAAAATCACAGGTAATTTAGTAATTACGACTGAAAGATATTGGTAAAATCGGTCTTAAACATATGAATAGATTTAAATTAATTAAAAGCGTATATTGCGTTTAATTATGAAATTAATTAACACCAGAGCAAATTTAAGGACGTGATTGATTTCAGTGACGAGAGTTGGAAAATGTTTGTATCACCGCCCCGAATCTATACATATAATAAATCTGTAGAAAAGTCGTGTCTGTAATTTTAATATACTCTTGAAAAAACAAGTTCAGGGGACTAAATAAAGGGTACTGAAGCCAAATTAGTGGTTTTTTGAATTTTTGTCTATCTGTCTGTTTGTCTGTCTATGTATTACAGATTCACGCAAAAACTACTGGACCGATTTCCATTAAATTTTATATGTAGGTAGTTAGTAACCCGAGGCAACTTATAGGCTACTTTTTATTAGATTACGGAACTTAAAAAAGAAGGTTAAGTATTTTTCTTCCTTTAGATGTTAATTTTCTATTATATATGATTATGTTAGTTAATAGGCGGGAGGACGGGTGTTTTTTCAAATAAATATAATTTTTTACAATTTTAACCTTTGCATAACAATTTGAAACTCCACTAACGATATACGTTTTAATTATCAAAATAGCGCCATCTATCATCAAATGAAAAAAGCCTATATTTTGCATTTAGTAACTAATAAATTAAATAATATTAACAAGTTATATTTATTTGTTTAAATAATTTCATTTGTAAACTGATTAAAAGTGGTCTGCCTGCAATTATTGCAAAATTCTCATTAAATCATTATTTCGTGAAATGGTGTCACTTCATGATATTTATCACTGTTTGTTGAGCATATCATGATATAGCTTAGCCAAATCAATGAATAGAGATCGTTTAACGATATTAATAACTAAACACAACATTGCTATTTCATGATAATATGGTCATATCGTCAAATAGTTTTTCACCGCTAGCGGCGCTGATACCTAGTGTTAAAAAACAACAGAAACAGATATTTAACAGAATCAACATCACTTTATGCCTCTTTTATATAATAAATAAATGTTCCCGGCTTTGGGGTGGCTCTTGAACCAGTCATACCCCAACCTTCTATAGCTGATATTACTAGATAGTATAGTTTTGATTTTCATAGTATTAACATAATACAGCGCCTCTACTTTCTGCTAAATAAACTAATGATAAGTAACTGATAAAATTAAATTTTAGAATACTACTGAATACTTATTCGTGCAGCATCAAAAATTGTAACACTTAAAAATATCTAGACCGGTGGCCATTATCGGGATGATTTACCACAATTACCACGTTTGGCAAAATGGCTAACAACACTGTTATACACAACACGTGTGTTTTTTGTGCACAGTATCCAGTACTGTGTACACAAAACTGAGATTAAGAAAGAAGCTCTTTAGTTGAATATATTGGGTGTCTGTCGGCATAGGTTTCATTTTACCAACTTCATATGTTATCACGTTATCTGATGTAAATAATTGGAAATTAAGTGCACTGTGTGATTTTATCTCTATTTGATGGAATAGTTCGTGGCATCGTTGGGTTTCTAATTACTTGGTAGATATGGTCAACAATCGTACAAAAGCTTTGTTTCAGTTTTTATGAATTTTATTTAAACAAATACGAGAGCCCTGTAGCACGCCGTGAGATTTCATCACGGCAAGGGAGCAAAACGTGTACGAGTCCTTAGAGGACAAATTAATCTATTATGGGAAATTTTACGTGCTGACTTACCACGTATCCGGTGAAGTACTGAAGAATAACTTCGTGGGCAAACCTAAATGTCTGAGTAGTAGTTGAAGGATTGCGGCATACTATTTTCTGCCCACAAACACAATAGGTAATGAGGAGCCCTGTGCACAGTAGTGAAACGTATGTAAGTTGCTACTTTAGTTTTTATACCTTTAATGAGATTTATAAATCAGTTTGTGATTTAAGATTTTTGTATTTTTGAGTTTTCATATTATCAGACAAATCAAGATTTTTGTGACAGTACTGGTTTCATAGCTCACATGAGATATGCAAATGAATAGGCTGTTACGAAAATACTTTAAATATCAAAGATAGCAGATTTTACTTAAACAAAGGTTTATTTTATTTTACTTGTTAAAGACGGTAATCAAACTGATCCAAACGTAAATTTCATAGTACATAAGCATTATTATATATTTTTACATATATGTTAATTGCAATTTGTAGTGTCGATTTACCACGTTCTCGGCGGTGAAAGAAAACCTGCATATCTTAGAAGTTCCCCAGTTGAAGTGATCGCGCGTTGCCATTTTTTTTGCCAAAAGCTCTGTGGCCTGTGCCCAGTAGCGACATTTATGTAGGCTGCTACTTTTTTAGTTTTAATGGGGCAATTATGCTATTTTTATTTCATTCATATTTTCGGAGATGTTACTTTTTTGTTTTCACACTACCGTAAATATTATCATTACAACCTATCAAAAGTCCACTGAACTGAACATAGGTCTCCCCCATAAATTGTCAAATAGGCTGAATAGTTGTTTAACGTCCTGATGTCATAGTTTACGAAGACTACCATCAACATTTAAATAATAATGTTTGGTCCGATCTACACAGGACGAGCTTAAAGTATCTTGAAATCTTGCAGTAGTATGCTTGGGTTTGAAGTTAGAATGTTTTTAATATCAATAGCCTCGGGAATCATCCTTGGTAGGAATTGGTGTTCTATTGCGAGCATTTGTTGTTCTAAAGATGTGTTTTTTACAACCCGCTTAAATAAAAGTTAAAATGTAACGTGATTTATTAAAATTTGTTTTATTACATGTGTAGTATTCATCATTGTCAGAACTGTATTGAACTATATGAAATTTTGAAGTCTACTCAAACGTAGAAAAAATATCAGTATCTAATTTAATGGTGCCAATCAATATTAAATGGGAACAATGATATGAATCAAATATCGCATGTAAGACCACGAATTCATTATTATTTTGTAAAAACTAAATTAACTTTAATTATGAATGAATGTAAAGAGTAAATAATAATAGTAAATTTTGATTCGAAGACAATTTATCTTTCTTATGGATACATCGGAAGACACGTCAAATATAAAAAATTGTTGATGTTTCTAGACATATGATATTAATGCAATTCTGAAAAACTTATTTATTCACGTGTTCCTCAATCAGCTAGGCCCAATAGTCTTTGGGAATTCAAAAAACAAATCTTTGACAAACTGACATAGATACACAAACACCTAAGTGACTCTAAAAGTACATAAGCAAAAGTAAGAGGGTTTTGAAGAATTTACGTACTGGTGAAATTCACATGTTGTTGAAATTTGTTTTTATTCAAAACTGCATACTAAGCTATCTGAGATCTTATCGTATAGACGTTAGGCTTGCACGTGGTTGGCACGTGTAACTGATACCTTAAAATAGTATTCGTAAATAGGCGTCGTCAAAATCAGACAGAACATCATTAGATTAAGCACAGAAACGCTCAAATTCACTTTCCAAATTAAGTAAGGGCACGATGGCACAAGGGAAATGAAGGGATACAGTTTCAGAGACTTTGTAATTACAACCACTAGAGCGGACACTTTCAATGACGTGACGGCCGTGACGGACGTGATGAATTTTACGCTTATACGTTTTAAATTCTCTAATGAACATTTGAACTAAGGTCTAGAAATTATAAGACGCTATTAATAATATATAACTATGTGTAGTATTTAATATACTTCTATTTCACATTAAAATGAATGTCTTTTATAAAATGTAAGAACAATAAAACCTACCTGTACTTATTTTATTTTATTTACTTATCGAAGGTTATGCAGTTATTTAAGACAATTTAATTCAAAGTGGCCGCCTGGTATTTTTTTATATTGTTATATTAGTGCGGTAAGAGATACGCTGCTGCTATATTATGTTTGCAGAACAGATTGGTTGGCTTGGCTGACTTGGACAACTACGCTTTTATAGAATACCAGTGTAAAATAGCAGCTTAATGTTGCTGTGTTTCGTGTGGTGAGTGTAGAGAACTGGAGATCCTTTTTAATTTTATTTGGCATTCTATCTCAGTCCGCGGAGGTAACAACGTATTAACATTTTGATTATTAATCGAGAGTAGATGTAGGTTTATATAATCACAGCATCCACTTGCCATCATGTGTACTGTGAGCTCGTTTGACACTATAAAAAATATTTCATAAAAAAGACCTTTTAACAAATCTATGTAATGATACGCTGCGTACTTATGGAATATAGCCATTGGTGCTATAATACATTTAATTTTTAATTTTGATTCGATTTTAGTGATTAAGTAATTGTAGTCGGAACGGGATGATGTGCTCGCTCAGCGACAAAGTCCTTTAAAATAATAAATTAAAAACAAAGAAGTTCACGAATTTTTCAAATCCTAAAACATATGTGAACAAGAAGTGCATGATATATCCGCAGTGGAACTAAAGTAACTGGCATAGCCTGTAATATATATAGCTCAAATACGTATAACATAGACCAAATATATAGCTTATATAACCATAGTATAGCTCAAAGAAGCAAGAATCGATGGGGAAGAAATGTTCTCGAGTGTATGACGGCTACCCACTAGATGTAGTGACTGTCTGGTATGACTTGCAGGAAGTCGATGGGTGCAGATTTCTCAGGACCGTGTTTTTTTGTAGCATTTCTTGGGAGATCTTTACCGTGGACTTATGAAGGGATGTAATAGATGAAACACTTTCATAGCTTTATTCCAATAACAGAGAATGATTAATTCAAAATATAGTAGAGTAAACAGGACATGGGAGAGAAGGAGCTGCTATAACTGCGTCTCGCTACCTTAAAACATGTTGGTACACCTGGTGTTCATGAAGCCTTGAAATACTTTTTATTATTATTTCTACCCTCGATTACGTAAATTTTTGCATTAAATTACAATCACGGATGCCGCTGGAATTAAGTCTCAACTTCAGGTTGCTCTTGTACCGTGAAATTTAAGCTGAGTGCCGCGCCCTTACGCCCTTGTATTAAACCAATATAATGGTTTAATACATAAACTTGTACAATGTTTTTTTTAAAGAATACTAGCATTGCTCTTAACTTTACTAAAATTCTCTTAAACCACTATACTTAGGCTTAAACGCTTCCCCGAACGGGTTCCTGCTTTGTCGTGGCGGGGGTGTTTAGTAGCCGTGGCTTGGTCACCCGCGGTGAACAATGAGGAACCCCTTGGCTGGCCCGTGGTGTAGGGCCGGCTCGAGGTAGCCACTCTGAGTGGGCTTGGCGAGCCCACTTCGGATGTGTGTCAGTGGGCTGCGGCGAGAGGTGTGCCCTCTCCCCCAACTGCTGCAGCTGAGGTGGAGTCGCGGGGGAAGAGGAGTGTTGGTATGGCGATGCGCCACTCGCCCTATCCTCCGCGACTCTGACGGGGCCGCACCGTTGATGCGGTGGTGGTGGGGCGGCGGGGGAAAGGAATGTCAGTATTGCGAGGCTCTCCCTACCCTCCGCGGCCGAAACTTGATTGGCGTCGGAGCTAAAGACCAGATGTTCGATGTTCCTGGCCCCATGGCTTTCGCGTATCAGACTCGGGGGGGGGCCCGTTACGCAGCTGGAGTTGGAGGCCGTGGAGGAAGGCGTGTCTTGTGCTCCCGATGCGCCTTACAGGAGAAGGAGAATGGGGAGGAGAAGTCCTCCACCGAAGAGGGGCTGCCATGGGGCGGCCAGCGCTGGTGGGGCCGCGGATGTGAGCGAAAGCGTTCCCGTGGCCCTGCCAATATGCGGCGAAGGTAGAACACCATGGGGTTTCAGTCGGTGCGAGACATAACCCGTCCTTGCCCCGCAAGGCGGGAATGCGTAGGCATTTCCCCATCTAAAAAAAGGCTTAAAACGCTTGTGTTGTTCACGACAGTAGTCAAATGACGGGGTTGAACCAACGACCTTTTAGTTTTGTAGTCCGGACCCTTCATAAGGATATATATAATCAACAATTTTTTCATTTAACTCACCAACATTTTTACATTACACATTATTGATATAATGTACAAATTTATGTTTGAATCATAGACTTAGAATATACTGGCGTACTGCGTACTGCGACCTGACAGCCCGAAAACGCGTGACAAATTTTGATTTGTCATTGTGTGCGTTAGCTAGTGATGTACATTTTACTTACAAGGGCTATCGAAAAATGATTGTTAAGGAAGCGGTAAAAGGTATTAAAAAAAATTGTTTAAATAATATATTATTAATATAATAATAATTTCATGCACAATTGAATAACTTCAAAAATTTACTGAATTTTTACCATGTTAGTTCTAAAATAATTAAAAAATTCATGTAACATGTTCCTGGGAATAAGCTGAACCTACCTGCCTTTTGTTGGATTTTAATTCAAATGTATAAAATCCCAGGTGACTCTACCGATAAACTTAAATAACTCCCCAAGAATCAGATCGGAAAGTTGTATTTTCTAGCTATGATCTTTGGAGAAAAATATTTACTGCCATGGACAGTTTCCTCGCAATTTCTTTTTTAACATTTTGTTAATATAAATAGGTAGATACTTAACTAAGTATATACCTATTTATATTTTATATAATGTTTTGATGGGGAAATAAAAAAGGAGACACGGAGTACATAATGACTGCTTTATTTTTCATATGAGTATTACTTTTGATAATTACAAACATTTAATAATTAATAATTAAATACATTACAGAAGTTTATTTTAACATTTCAATTAAATATGAATGTAAACTTAATAATTTAAGTAAGGAAACTTGTAGGAATCAGTTAAATTAGATTGCTCTGTTTAAATGCCAATATGTTTAAGAGGCTTCATCATGCTTCATGTTTATATTGCATCGAAGGAACAAAATGTCAAAAGGTAACATAGTTTTAAAAACTTTAATTTCAAATAAAACATAACTATTAGTACTACTATTATAACTGTTAAACTTCACTTAGGTTCCTAGTGGATCCTAAGGTCATTCGAAATGTTTGAAAAATATAAACTGAATATAAGCTTCCCCCAAAGATTGGTTATATGCGGGATATTGCCTTCTTGACGCAGCTCATCTCTTGTTGTATATCTCTCTGTAGCCTCTAACGACACCTAGGGGATATGTGTGTGATGAATATTCTTATACCTCTACATAGCAGTAGAAATAGCAGCAGCCTAGAATATACCAGATGATCATACCATCTATCGAACGTTTAAAAGAATTTAACAAAAATTAAGAAACCCAGGGATGTAAATGACGTGATTTACTCCTCAACGCCGCAACCAAACGGCGAATTATGAAATATATTTTTTTAATGGAAATAATACATTTACAATTTAGAAATTAAAATTTTAAGGCCAAAATGTTTGTGATTATTATTATAATTATATTAAAATTTGATTTTAATCGGGTGAAGAGCAAAATTAATAAAACGTATTTATTCAGAGACAGCTATTTTTTTGAAAAAACTGATGCAATACATTAGATTTAGTTAGCCATTTCCAAGTAGCAATTACGACTTACCTTCGTTCATTGTGAATAGTTTTTCGTTTTCACTTCTAAGAAAATTAAAACCGCCTTTCCTTCGCGCTACTTTCAGAAACGTTGATGTATGAATCCTGTGTTGTCGATATAAAGGAAACAATTAAAGCTTAATAATACGTTTCGAAATAATAAATCAATTTAGTAATGTAATTGAATACTTACTTTAGCATTTCATTTTATTTTTAAACTTCAACGAGGACATAATAAATGTATATGCAAAAGTGGCAACTTGCATAGTAAGGTAAAGTAAAGGAAGAAATAACAGAGCTCTTGTAGCCTTCTGAGCTTTTGGGTCTTTATATGATGATGGTTTGCAATTTAACAGATATGTAGATCTCTTCACGACGTTTCGTTCACTGCCGAGCACGTAGTAAACCAGCTTTTAAAATCGCAATTTATAATTTCATTAGCGCAAGCGGAGATTGAGCTGTGCTTGCTCGAGTACAATGAAAATTAAGAGCGGGTGCAATATACGCTCCATAAGAGCTCGTTATAAAAAGGTATGTACAAGCTACCACATCTACAAGTTACCAAATCCTTTAAGTAATAAAAACATTCTGTAATCGTTTCGATGGTTACTTTTAATGCTGAAGAAGATTTATATTTAAACGACGGAAATGATAAAACGTTTGATTCAAAGAAATTTATAATGTCTCCATTGCGTGTGATACAAACAACAATTTTCATTTCGCGGCTTCAATTTAAGTTGTAAAAGCAAACCTATCGCGTGCTACATTTCACACAGAAGTTATAAAAAGCATAATGACAAAAATAATTCTAATAGTTCTTGCAATGATTCGAAAGGCATCACATCGATAGACGGGTTAGATTAGACGATATTGGATGACATTGCCGATATCAGTTGGTCCGTCGATCAGTAGATTGCAACGAGCGCACGTGAAGTTGGCATTTGGGGTAAAAGCTGGACATTTCCTTCCTTTTCCTCGTTGAAATTATAAGAGTATCTAAAATAATGTGATCGAGACCTACCCTAGTATAAAATAAGGGTGCGTTCTTTTTTACATATTTATTTTTCAAAGAGTAGCTAAATTTTAAACTTAAGCTCAAATATATAAATAATGATATAACGTTATTGCAGTTTTAGAAAATACGAGTAAATAAGGCTTCTACTTTTACTTGAAATTATCTCAAATTTAATGTGATTTATGGGCAACGACGTTTTTGCCTACCGATCGACCCTTACGAATGTGTGCGTGCGCAGTAAAATCAGTTAAAATAATGCATTACCACGCATTTTGAATTTAAAAGATAAAAAGGACTGAATGTTTGAGATAAAGGCAAGTAATGAATAAAATCAATTAAAATGTATTTGTCTTCACTATTTGCCTATATTATTTATTCTGAACCTTCTCTGCAAAGGACATTGTAAAAACTCGCCTAAGAACCAACATATACTTGACGTTACTAAAATTTTTATCCTTAATTATGCATTAGATAACATTCATTAGATACTAACGGACACTTCTGAATTGTGAGATCAAAATAAAAAGGACCTTTTAGATTTTGAACTTTCTACCTTTTTTAATATTGATGTGCTGTGTTTATGGGCTCCCGTGATTTGGCCAATCGCACAATACTTTCACTCACATATTTCAAAAGTTGTCATAAACTCAAATATATTATGAAAACGTTAATATTTTAAAATATACCTCAGATTAATATATGCCACAAGGAACTGGGATACAGTGAAATCATGTGTTTTCATTTAAAATAACAATACTATTGTACTCTCATTGGCCAAATCAGCATTGTGCCACGCAAAAAAAAAGTCAGTAACGTTGACAGATGACAAGACGTTAAAATAGATAGACGTCAGGCGTGCGATCGTTTTCGTTTCGTTTGAAAAAATACGTTTCTGCAAATGTTTTCGGAATCTAAGTGCACTGTGCAGTTGGTTTGTTATACGACAAGTTTTTATAAATCACGAGTCGGCTTGAACAGCGGATATCAATACCCTTCTTTAGCGACCTACCTGGCTTGAATCACGGACTTATCTTTTCATTACTCACGGACTAACAAAACTAAATTAGAGTGTATAAGTTGTATTTATTTGGTATGAATAAAATAAATACCTAATCACAAACTGAGTTTTATTTACCATATAAGTGCTAGGCTAACACTGAACTGTAAATTATATTAGCAATAACAGCAATTTTTCATTAAAATAAAACATAACCTCAAAATCTCTATGATAACTGTTAATATCTATGTTTTCAGAAGTGTCCGTCAGGAGTTATTGTTCTTACGTACAATTATGTGTAATTTCGGACTATAAAAGGTATTTTTTTTTACTGTTGGTTCCTAGGCGAACATGGTATGGACGCAGAACAATGTCATTTGGCCGGTTATTGCCAAATAAACCTGTATAATAGTTGGCCCCAAAGTAAAAAAAATGCATCCTTTGTTTACTTGTTATATTTATGTATACCTGTACACATAAATAAAAAAAGGTCTGTAATATCGAAATAACAGCCTTCTAAATTAAGGTGAGGGGTTATTTTCCATGTTATTACGATATGTAAAACCATTTTTAACAGTTTGTGTCTGTCTGTCTGTTTGTGTGTTTATCTGTACGGGTCAATCTTCAGAATGCCTGTACAAACACTTCAGTACTTCGATATACCGACAGTCAACTTGGCACCGCTGAAGAGATTGCAGCACCGCCCAACTTTCAACGGAATCAAAGGCTTTCTCATAGTCCACATACGTGAGACATAGTGGCAAATTGTATTCCTCGGACTTCTGTACAATTTGCCGAAGGGTATGTATGTGGTCTATGGTGCTAAAGCCTTTTCGAAAACCGGCTTGTTTGGGAGGCTGGAAGTCGTCGAGTCTGCATGCGAGACGATTCGTAATGACTCTCTAAAACAGCACGTAGACTCGGCTCAGAAGGGAAATCGGTCTGTAGTTCTTCAAGAGAGCGTTGTCGCGTTTCTTTAAGAACAAAACCACCGCACTTCTGCTCCACGTCTCCGGTGTAGAGCCACCATGGAGGACGGAATTAAAGAGCTTCTGAAAGACTTCAAGTACCGGTTTTCCACCCGCTTTCAGAAACTCCGCTGTAATTTCATCCTCGCCTGGGGCCTTGCCGTTTTAAAGGTGCTGGAGAGCCATTCTAACCTCGCTCAGACTGACATCCGGCATCTCATCGGAATAGTATCGGATAAGACTTGCTTTTGGATCGTTACTCACACTTGCGTGTGGCTCCAACGATAATGTGTACAGCTGCCCATAGAACTTCTCGATCTCACTCAAAATCTCAGGTGTCGCGGAAACGACGCTGCCACACTCGGTCTTCAGCTTCGACAGTTGGCTCTTTCTGGCAGACAGACAGAAAGACTTTGGAGGCCTGGTTCCCCTCGATCGCTTCTTCAATACGAGCAGTATTAAAGTTGCGTAAGTCCCGCCGCACGCATTTGGAGATCTGTCTGTTCAGTTGCCTGTATGCTATCAAATCTACTGAAGACTGCAGCTTCATTTCCCGTCTAACAGCCATGAGATTAAGAGCGTGATCATTGAGATGTTTTTGTGTTCTTCTGCGGCGGGTCTTGCAAAACTTAGCTCCAACCGTATGGACAGTTTCCACAAGCTTGTCATTCATATCGTCCACTGCATTGCAATCTCCTATGCACTGAAAATGGTTTTGTAGAAAGGCCGCTTCTGGAAGAAAGAGTTCATCATAAACAGTCCCTCTTTCTCCATGAAGTCGGCCAGCTGCTGGCCCTTTGGGTTCCGTCACCCTATTCCAAATTTCCCTACCTTCAGCTCACCGTTCTCTCTTATGCCTAGTTTAGCGTTGAAATCTCCCATTAACACCGTATAGTGGGTTTTGGAAGAATGCATGGCTCTAAATATATCCTCATACATTTCCTCCACTTCTTCATCGGGATGTACCGAGGTTGGTGCGTAAACCTTTATGACCTTCAGCGAATACCTTTTCGTGATTCTGAGTATAAGGTACGCAACCTTGCCTTGTGGACGATAAATCCGACACCTCCTTGGGACAGATGGTGGCCCTCCCGGTGATAGAACAAGTTGCCGGATTCGAGGATTACCATGTCCTTCCCCTCTCTTCGGACCTCAGATAATCCTATAATATTCCAGCGCAACTTGTCTATCTCTTCTTCCAGCTCCAGCATCTTCTCGTCAGTCCTCAGGGTACGTGCGTTATATGTTTCCAGGTCGAGTCGTCTTAGGTGGCAACCGAACTTCCACCGCAGATTCTTGGCACCCCCTGCCCCGCCGTTACCATGGTTGCCACCGTAGCCAGGAATAGCGGGGCCGCCGGGGACTGGGGGCCGTCTCTTCGTAACTTTGATCATGGGGGATATATTGCCATAGTTGTCACGCTTGCCGAGCGGGTTGGCAACCGCAGTTTTTTATTGTTGTTTTGCTGTTATCAGAAAGATGCTGCTGCGCATCTTCTGCCTCAGTTTCCCTCTGTCGCCTCTTACGAGACCCACGGGAAGATATGGGGTAGTGGATATTCTTTCCCGCTACCCCATATCTTACGGTTTACGACGGTTTAAGGGTTACGACACGACACCCATGTGATAATAATATTTTTTTATAGGATAAGGGTGACAAACGAGCACACAGTCTACATAGTAATTAGTTGCTATGGCCCATAGACATCTACATCTATCCTCGACTACGAATCAAAATGCAGATGCGTTGTCACCCGTGAGGACTAAGATGGAATGCCACGTTTCCAGTAAAAGGGGTCTCCGGTTCTCTACACTCACCATACGAAACGCAGCAGTGTTAAGCTGCTATTTTACGCTGGTATTCTGTGAGAGCGTGGTCCTTCCCGTGCTACAACTATACTACTAATATAGCTGCAGCATGACTCTACCACGTATAAATAATAAATGGGAAAGTTGAACATTCTAAAGCCGCCACAACATAGAAATAATTTTATTAGTATTTAGTATTAAAAAAAGTAAAGTTACAGCCTATAAGCGTCCCACTGCTGGGCACAGACCTCCTCTCATTTCTGATATGGTTTTAGGGCAAGGAAATGTCCGCCGCGCTGCCCCAATGTGTGTTGGCTAGCTTCACATGTCTCCGAAATATTTTTTTCTTATCTCTCAGACATGCAGGTTTCCTCACGATGTTTTCCTTCACCGCCGAGCACGTGGTAAATCAGCTCTTAAAATTGGAATTAACAATTTCATTGGTGCCGGCGGGGATCGAACCCGGGTTGCTCGCGTACTGTGAAACTTACAGCGAGCGCTAACCATCTGAGCTACTATGGCTCTAGTATTTAGTATTAAACAAAATTATTTTCTTCTGTTATATTCTTTTGATAATTGCGAGAAAATTTAAATATATTATTATCGGCTCCTTCAAAAATTATTTCATTAAAATCTAATTTATTCATAATTCTGTTAACTGTTTTATTAACAAAATTATGATAACGTACTTGTTTTTTTTTAAAGCAGCGATAATTTGTTTTTGATTTTAGAATCCTCGGATAGTAAGAGCTTTATTAAAAGTTAAGTCTCGTTTAAAGATTTAAATAAGAAATGTTTTAATCGAGAGAAAGTTGAAGCTTTAATTAGAACGAGGCAAGCGCCAATCAAACGCTCTGTTGCATTAGATGTGCCAGTAGATTTTCCCATCATCACGCGCTTAATGTATTTTGCGTCGCATCCTTGTCACGGGAAACATATCATGGGTATTGAAACCACCCATTCTGAGTCACAAGGATGGGAAAGCCCAGATGGCCTCAATCTAGTACCCAAAAAAAGGTCTAAGTCTTGTATGAGACGCTTTTTGTGTGAGTACCTACGCAGCCACATACTTTAACTAGACGATCCAAGAGGCAGGTGCTGCAACTGAGGCAGCAGCAAAACATAATCACAAAAAATATTCTAGTTTCAAATCTAGCTACGCCTTTGTTCCGTTAGCACTTGAAACATCTGGTGTTTGGACAGCTGAGGCATTGGATTTTGTGAAGGAATTGGGTAGACGACTTCGATGTAATGTAATTAAATATACAAACAACATAATATCTACAGTATCGTAGCGGCGGTAAGAAGAATATTCACTACCCCTTATTATCGTTTAGTGAGTCTCGTAAGAGAAGACTGAGGGAAACTGAAACAGGAGATGGGCAGCAGCATCTTTCTGATAACATATATACTTAAAAAACTAAGGTTGCCAGCCCGCATACCTAGCGTGAAACAATGGCAAAATGCACATTGTAATTATTAGGGATGCCTATATTCAGCATTGGACTTTTATAGGCTGTAATGGTATGGAATGAATAGAAATACTATGTTATGTTATATTATGTTTTGTTATAATATGGTTATAAGAATTCTTAATCGAGAAGAAGTCTGGTAATTGCCAACACCATTGGAGTTTTTTTTTTGTGTTTAAAGATATCTCTCCTGTTACGAAAATGCGACGAACTCTTAAGAATATCTAAAAAACGAAAATTCTAATTAAAGAGGTTTCGTAATTTTTGTATGATGTCATTGGGGTGGGGTTCCCCCCTTTGTTCACTCCCAAACAACATATTAGTAACATAAACCACATACATCTAAACGGTAATATATAATAAAACTATCATTTTAAATGCACCACTAAATTTATAAAATCAAAAACTGGACAAGTTCAAGTTGTTGTTTCACAATCAGTGCTCTGTATTTTATGTATTAGTTATTACTAGGCGTTTTTTGACTGCCTCTTTGGTCTAGTGATCGTACACGCGATTGCTGATCATGAGGTCCCGGGGCCGAATCCCGGGTCGGGCTAAAATCAATTATTGGGTTTTTCTATCAAGGAATTCTCGGTAGAAGCCTCGAGAAGCTTGCGAGTCACCATTTAAATCAGATATTTAAATGGTGAATCGTACAATCATCCATCACAGTTAGCTACCGTGGGAAAATCTTTGTTTCAGAGAGCACGAGGGATCTGTGACAGAAAACATCTGGCCGCCGAGCTTCAGCACGTCGAGCAAGTATTGCAAGACAACAAGCTTCGGGTCTCGCGCCTACGTTACATTGACCGAGTGAAGCCGGCCACAGTCGAGCGTGTGCCTGCTGTACTACCCTATGTCAAAGGAGTCACGGACAAGGTTAGCTACATCTTGAAGCGAGCTTCTATTAAAACATACTTTAAGCCGCCGAAGAAGATTAGTCACTTTTACCATCCGTCAAGTGTAATATCCGTCTATAAGATGCAGGAGTGTACAAGCTTGATTGCGAATGTGGTTTCTCTTACATAGGAAAAACAAAAATATCCATTAAAACCCGCGTGAAAGAACATGTAGCTGACGTAAGACACCGACGCTCTGGGAAGTCTTTCAAGTTGTAAACTTGTTTAAGATCGTCCCCGCCATTACATCAGATTTGATAGACCACAAATCCTCGCAAAAGAACACCTATTCCTACCAAGGATGATACGCGAGGCTATTGAAATTAAAAAACATCCTAATTTCAATAGAGAAGATGGATGGGTGCTGCCATCTGCTTGGGATCCTATAATTAACAAAATTAAATCCAAACCCAAGCAAACCACTGCAATACTTTAAGATACTGTAAGCTTATTTTGCGTAGATCGATGCAAAAATTAATATTCAAAAACTGAAGGTAGCCGGGCTA
The DNA here is from genome assembly GCA_029286625.1 of Parnassius orleans. Taxonomy (NCBI): domain Eukaryota; kingdom Metazoa; phylum Arthropoda; class Insecta; order Lepidoptera; family Papilionidae; genus Parnassius; species Parnassius orleans. The sequence goes on along the minus strand of JAGSMP010000211.1, from coordinate 1,021,265 downwards.
ATTGTGACATCGGGACGTCAAACATCTCAGTCCTCCCCGTGACCATGGGTTGCTGTAAAGCACCCGAAACGTCGGGAATTAAAAGAAGTAAATAAGTAAAAATCCGTAAAAATAGTTTTATTCAATGTTGCCTTAGTTTCCAACAGACTTTGTCGAAATAATTAGAGTTTCTGACCAGATGGCAAGTGAGTTCTGTGGCTTATATAAAATTTACAGTTCTCCTGAATTAAGAATCAAAACGCAGATGCATTTTTGTGCAATCGAGCCGACTCATTTCAGCCGCAGCTCTCTGCAGTGGCTCTAACACGTCAAAAACCAGATACCGTGTGGTAAGCAAAGTTTAAGCATTACTTTAAACATTATTTTAATAAAATCAAACAAATTTTAGATAAGGTACTTCAGGCTCTTTAATTGACTCCATGATCTAATAAAAAAGCTTCATATTTTAGTGCTAAAACTACCCCTATTAGTCGAAAGAAGGAAGAACAAATTATTCGCAGCTATAAAACAATACTAAATGACATTAAATATAAAAAGGATTAATATAAACAACTAGCGATCCGCCCCGGCTTCGCACGGTTTATTTCTGGATCTCAATAACAACTTCATCTACCAGGTCCAATTGAAAATCTAAACCATTGTCTAATCAACTTAATCACATACACAAAATTTCATCAAAATCGGTCCAACCGTATAGGAGGATTTCAGTCACATACACACTGACAGAAGAATTACATAATATAAAATATGCATGTGTTATACATTTAAACCTGCCTCTTGAATCATTCTGTCTAGTGATGTAAACCGCATTAAAATCCGTTGCGTAGTTTAAAAGATCTAAGCGTACTGACTGCAGGAAGCGACTTTGTTTTATACTATGTAGAGCTTAAAAAATAAAAACATGCGTGAGTGTCGTGGAACACTCGGTTGGAACGAAGTTCCTTTCGTAGTATATTATTATTGATAAACGTTTTATATTATTGATTAACAAATACAAATAAATGAATTACTAGCGTCCATTAAAATGAAGCGTCATTTAAAATAATATTTCTTTCATGGCAAGATAAGAAAACTTGCGAGGGAGATGGATATTATTTCATCTCGCTCGCACTATAGAAAGGGGGTCGTGACGGAAAAATCTTACACTTTTTCTCGCCTAGCCCCCATCCGTCAAATTCGTACCGTACGATAAGGAACTTCGTCCAATAAAAAAAAATTATTGCAGCGACGAACAGGCCAACTCAGCTTTATTATGCCGAATTTAAATCACCAACATGTAATTACTCAAAGTGTGGTAAAGACGGGCAACGGTATGATCCATTTGTGAGTTGTTAAGTCTCTCTTTTAAAAATACGCTCAGCAAAAAGATAACTAGCTCTTTTTAAAATGAACCTTTTTAAAACTGGGACGCATCAGTATAAAATACAACAACGAATAAAATACAACAGCAAATTTGTCGCCCTTTAAACTTGTAGCAGTATCATTTAATTAAAAATGCTTGTTTTAAATTGCTTGCCGTGATTTTAGGAGAGAAAGAATGTTTTGCTGAACTTTTTATAAATTAACAACGAACAACGGCGTTCATCTGTTTTATTACCTACATAAAACTGTCATTTTAATTTTTTTGTAGGTAATGCACTCCATGGCGCAGTGGATTAGCAATGAATTGCGGCACTAAGGGCCGCGGATTTGAATCCCGCACGGAACAAGTATTTGTATAGCCTACAAATAATTGTTTCGGGTCTAGATGTTTGTTCTTGTGAATTTTTTTATGTATGCAAACTGCCTCCTCGGTACAGGAGAAAGTCCTATTGGGGGCTATATTTTTTAAACTTAAATATATGTATGTTGAATTTAAACTATTCCTTAGTGGGCAAGATATATACAAGACAAATGCGTGATTGATATTCCTGTTTTAAAACCTGTTTTAAAACATTATCCCCACAATAGGAATTTCTCCTAGGGGCCAAGATAGAGGCGGTGCATTATCCGTCATAATAACTATCACAGTCCCCACGAGTATGGGAGCCGCAGGTGAATTCCATTTAGCTCTAACCTGCAGTTTATGCAAGTAATCACTACTCCATCGTTGCCAGAAAGACTGGATGAGGCTGTCTAAAAGAGAATGTCGCTGGATTAAGCTAGTAGAGTCAGTGGGATTGGCGGGAAGAGATGACAATGGGAATGTGTTAAGAAAATGAGCAGGTTTGAGTGCAGATGGTTCCGCAGGATCACTACTCATAGCCGTCAACGGACGTGAGTTGAGGAGTGCCTCAATTTGCGTTCAAACCGTTAAGAGCTCTTCGTAAGAGAGAATTTGTTGACCTATTACTTTAAAGAGATGCGACTTGATTACCTTTATCATACTCTCCCAACATCCACCGAAATGGGGAGATGCGGGTGGTATAAATTTCCATTCAATGCGGTTTTCAGACTGCTCCTCATGAAGTCGAGGATTAAACTCCTTATCCATAAATATATAAAAGTCTCGTAATTAAGAATGCGTGCCCACGAAGTACGTCCCGTTATCTGTATAAAGACATTTTATTGGCCCCCGACGAGAAATAAATCGTTTCAAGGCGTCCAGAAATGACACGGTACTCAAATCTGTCGCTACCTCTATATGCGTAGCGCGGGTTGTCAAGCATGTGAAAACGCAAAGCCTTGCTTTGCGGCTTCTTATACCGCGGCCACGAAGAGGCGTGTACTGCAATGGGCCTGCGTAATCACATCCCACATGAGTAAAATCCTTTTCAGCTTGATTTACACGCTGACTAGGTAGATCAGACATGAGCGGTAAAACTGCACGCGGTTTAGATTTGAAACAAGTGTTGCACTTGTGTATGATGTGACGAATTATTCGTCTAGCAGCGAGTATCCAATATTTATTTCTAAGTAAGGACATAAGCAATTCTGGGTCCACATGTAAATGCTTCTTATGATAATATTCAATAAGCACTACAACAACACGATCGCGACGAGGTAGGATATATGGATATTTGTAGTCGTAGTGCTCGCTAGTTTGAGAGTCGGCCTCCGACGCGAATAATACCATTTTTATCTATGAAAGGTCTAAATTTAACAAGGGCTGAGGAACAAGGTTTATTATTTTTTAAGTTCTCCAAATCTTCAGCGAAATGCAAATATTGCACGTGACATATAAGCTTATTTTCGGCAAATTGTAAGTCGGAACTCGAAATAAATTTACGAATAGGAAGTTTTTTCATAAAGCGATGTACGTACACTATTATTCTCAATAACTTGGGCCACGATGATATGCGTTGAACGAGTTCACACAGTGGTGATTCAGTCAAGTCTGTGGTAAGTACAAGCATGGCGGACCTTTGTCCTGGTATATCTTCGATGGGCTTATTGCGATCAAAGGTATTGATAGGCCACTCAGAGGGACTACGAGAAGCCCATGGAGGACCGTTGCACCATAAATGGTGTTTGATAAGATTAGCCGGAGTAAGACCACGTGACAAGCAATCTGCTGGATTCTCGGAGCTTGCTACGTGATAGAACCAATTAGCGGGTATAAGCTCGGTAAGTGCTACGACCCGATTGGCGACAAAAGTCTGCCAACAATGCGGGGAGGAATTTATCCATGCAAGCACGATCTTAGAATCGCTGAAGGCGAATACATCTTTTATATTGTAACGCGGAGATATTCTGTCTAGAACCTTACGAAGCAATTTAGCTAACAACACTGCCGCACAGAGTTCCAATCTTGCGACTGAAATAATTTTTATTGGTGCAACTTTAGACTTGGCGCACACGAGTTGCACTGAGTATCCGGAACCACTGTGTACTTGCATGTATACGACGCCACCATAAGCACGCTCGCTAGCGTCAGTGAAGCCAATGAGGCGAACTTCACATCCCTCCTTCACCCCAAGGTGACGAGGAAGTTGAAGCCCTTTAAGTGCCGAGAGCTCAGAACAAAAGTGACTCCACGCAGAGTGGTATGGTGGTGTGTCATTCCAGTCACACCTTAACAACCAAAACTCTTTAATTAAGAGTTTGGCGTATAAAATTGATGGAGCCACCGTTGATAAAATTGCGCGTTTAGTACATTGTTCTTCTGGATTGAAGACTTTAAAGTAAAAGCAATCATTCGACCTATCCCAATACAAGCCAAGAATTTTTCGCGGTACAGACTTCTCAAATTCCACCTCCTGGGGAGAATTGTGAGAATCAGGTATATGCGCGAGAACGTCGTTATAATTACTTGTCCATTTTACAAAATCGAATTGCCCTAGTTTGAAGAGCTGAATAAGTTCCTTTGAAATATCTACCGCTTGGGATGATGTCATCACACTTATGGTCAGATCGTCCATATACAGAGCGGAAGAAACAGCGGACGCTGCAGCGGGATATTTATAATGTTCGTCAGTCAAGAGCTGTTGAATTACGCGCAAAGCATGATATGGACTGGACTTTAGGCCAAAGCATACGCGGTTGACGCGGTATGCTTGTATTGGTTTATTTACATCAAACCTATATAAAATGCGATGAAAATCACGGTCATAATATTCTGATAAGCCTATTTGCATAAACATCTGCTTACAGTCCTATAATAATGCAATTTTAAATAATCGAAAATTAACTATTATATTAAATAAATCACCTTGTAAATTGGGCCCCGCGTGCAGGATGTCATTAATCGATTTTCCAGATGTGGACTTGGATCTCGCGTCCAAAACCACTCTTAATTTGGTATTCGATTTATCATGGCGGACTACACCCTGATGGGGAATGAAGTATGTAGGACGAGTCGTATCATCTTTACTTAAATCGACCGGCCTCAAATAATTCTTATTTATATATTCTCGAATAACATTTTTATATGCGGTACGTAACTCAGGAGAAGCCTTAAACTTTTTTTATAAACAATAAAAACGCCTAAGTGCTATGCTATATGAGTCACCCAAAGAGAAGGGGTCATCATTAAACGGTAATGATACTATATATCTACCACTGTCGTCACGAACAGTAGTAGCGCGAAAATGTTCTTCACACTCAAGGTCGCACTGACTCATAGTGGGCGGCGCAGTAACCTCCTCTAGCTCCCAAAATCGCTTCAGAAGTGAATCTATGGGGTCTTGAACGACGGAACAACAAGAGATTGTATATTTGGAAATATGTGAAGTAGGTAATGTTGTTCCCTTATGTTTACCCCCACGTCCTAGCTTCCTACACTATTTATACCAAATGTTTCGATCCCTCAACATAATTCCATTCCCAAGTTCTCTGTATCAACTACTATATTTTAAGTTAGTTTAAAAGCATTAAATAAATTTATTTTTAAAGAGTTTTTGTCTCTGTCACATAACAATCTGCTCCGAGATGTATTCTCGTGAACATAAAATATCTATCTGGTAAATATATATAGGTTTTTGTGTGAATTGGAATGTCAGTAGTGGTAGGTATGTGATGTTTTGTATGGTTGCTAAATGTAAGTGAGTCGCCTTCGATGAAAAATATGCCGGGATATTTGGAAACAATTTTATCTAATGAGTTCGACTCTTCTTTGTTCAAATGTTCGCGTCTAATAAGGGCGAGTACTTGGTTTTGTCTATCGGTGTCGGATGTGTGATTAAGATTGTTAATTAAATGGTTATGAATGTTGTTTGTTTGTTGATTTGGTTGGTAAGGGAGAACTTCGATGTTTGGAATGCTAATTACTTTGTCGGATTTGTTTGTATTTACACAAGTGATAATAAATGAGTTATTTTTGCCTTCGACTAATGCATTAGGAATAACAATACCGTTATCTATTATTTGTTTTTCGACTATTGCTGTCCCGGAATTTATATTGCTTGTTCTACACATAATTACACTCTCAGAGCGGCTAGAAAGGAATTGGTTATAAGAGTCGATTATGATTTGAAGATTTTCGTTCAAATAATGTAATTTGTAGGATCTTTCACGTATTGTCATAGTTTTGGATTGAATGTAAATGTTGCAATTATTCTTTATCATAAAATCGTTACCTAGTATACCGTCTGCTTTAATGTTAAGGGAGGCGACATGGAAACGATATTTAGGTAAATAATCTAGAGATGTGTCGGTGGTGCTTGAGGTTATAATTGAATTTTGGCTACCGGAAATGCTTATGATTGACACGATGTTTAATTTATTTAAGGGTGAAGAATCTATTTTATCATTTTATATAACCGAGATCCCTGCTCCGGTGTCTACGAGAAATGTGACTGGTTTGCTTTCTATATGAAAAGTGCAGTGTAAGAGGTTATCGGGTGGTACATCATTTAAGGCGGATATGGCAAAAGATTTTTTATTAGATTTGGATTTAGGAAGTTTTGATTTAGGCTTTTTAGTTTTAGGTTTTGATTTCAAACGTGGTTTATTGGAAACAGTGGAAGAAGTGGATGTAGTAGGTGCAGTGGTTTTGATGGAATCAGTGGATATAGTAGGTGCAGTGGTAGTGCAATAATAAGCTTTGGAAAACCAAGGGTTTGGGGCTGGCTACCCTTTTTTGACAATCAACCATCTTTAATGAAGCAAAATGTTGTCGAATATTAAATAAATAGTATCTATGGATACTATAATCTCTATATATAAAAAAAAAAAATCTCGAAAAATCTCCAAAATGGCTAGACCGATTTTGACGAAATGTTTTGTGTGTGTTTGAGTGGGTCGCTGGATGGTTTAAATTTACAATTGGACCGGGTAGGTTGCGCGGTTGACAAGATCCAGAAATCACCCGCACGAATCCGGGGCGGATCGCTAGTGAGTAATAAATATTCAATTAACACCTGAACAATCGAGAAGTACTCCACATAGTCACCTTTTTCGATACCTACGGGACAAAAGAAGATGAATTTTCTCATGACGCTACCCCACGACAAATAAATAATCTACGTATGATGTACTTAATAATATATAATGTTGTGTTTTACCGTGAATCGAAACGCAACAGTGACATATAGCCCGGGCCTATCAAAAATTTCAAATTTGAACGGATGAACCTCTTGGTAGAGAGTAATTGTGTTCTGTGGGATGAACAATCGGTCATAGCGTTTCAAGACTTCATCATACTATATTATAATTTAACAATACACATTAGTTCTGTGCATTCATCTTTCAATATAAAAATATTATCTCATCCTTAAGTTATTCATCACCCAAGAGCTCCTGCCGCATCCAGGATCAGGATCTTGGGCAAACAAAAACGTATATTGCCGTCATGCTGGTCGTATAAAAAAGCTCAAAGTCAATTAACGTGCGATGGAAATGGGCTATGGGATATAAAATAATGGATATTGGAATGTGAGGTAACCGGGATTAACCAGTTTGCAGAGACGACAACTGGAATAATTTTAAAACGGGGCACCATCCTCCATGTTAGTCATCTCGTGAACCAGGTTAAGATATTTTATTTTCTTAACTATTTCGGCTTTCACGAGGTTCTTGTTATACGGAATGGTATTGTTGAACAAAAATATTCTTGACTATGTCCAGTCCTTGGTGGACTGGAATCAGGCTCATCTGCAAGAATAATCCCGTATGTGATGATGGCACGGTCTTATAAAGCCTGGTGTGGTGATTTTTAAGTATTGTTATAATTTTGCCGTGTAGTGGCGGTTAAGAATATCCACTATCCCATATCTTCCCGTGGGTGTCGGAAGAGGCGACAGTGGGAAACAGGCAGGAGATGGACAGCAGCGTCTTCCTGATGACAACAATACTACAATCAAAAAAACTGCGGTTGCGAACCCGATCGCCAAGCGTGGCAACTATGGCAAACATCCCCCCATGACGAAAGTTACGAAGAGACGGCCCCCAGTCCCCGGCAGCCCCGCTATTCCTGGCTACGGTGGCGACCATGGTAACGGCGGGGCAGGGGGTGCTAAGAATCTCCGGTGGAGGTTCGGTTGCCAGTTAGGACGACTCGACCTGGCAACATACAACGCACGCACCCTGAGACTGACGAGAAGATCCTGGAGCTGGAAGAAGAGATAGACAATTTGCGCTGGGATATTATAGGATAATCTGAGGTCCACGGTACGGTAATCCTCGAATCCGGCAACTTGTTCTATCACCAGGAGGGCGAACATCTGTCCCAAGGAGGTGAGTTTATCGTCCACAAGGTTCTTGTTAACAACGTTCTAAAGATTGTGAGTGTGTCGACGAGGGTTGCGTAGCTTTATACTCAGAATCACCAAACGGTTTTCGATGAAGGTCATACAGGTTTACGCATCAACCTCGGCACATTCCGATTAGAAAGTGAAGGAAATTTATGAGCATATCTCTAAAACCATGCATTCCTCCAATACACACATTCGGAATAGGGCAACGGAACCCAAGGGGCCAGCAGCTGGCCGAATTTATGGACAAAGTGGGACTCTTTATGATGAACTATTTTTTCCAGAAGCGGCCCCACAGGAAGTGTGGACCTGATCGAGCCCCGACAGTTCGACAAAAAATGAGATTGACTTCATTATGACGACTAGACGCCAACTGTTCAGAGATGTCTCAGTGATCGCCAGGGTGAAAACTAGTAGCAGGGTGAATGGTTAGAGGCACACTGAACTTAAACGTTAAGTTGGAGTGGTCTCGTCTAATCAAGTCAACGCTCCGTCCCCCTCGTGCTCTAATCCAAAGTCCGAAACCTTTCAGCTCGAGTTATAAAACCGTCTTCAGTGCCTAGAAGATTGCAATGCAGTGGACGATATGTATGACAAGCTCGTGGCAACTGTCCATGCGGCCGAAGCTAAGTTCTAAAAGACCCGCCGCAAAAGAACACAAAAGCTCTCCGATCACACTCTTAATCTCATGGCTGTTAGACGGGAAATGAAGCTGCAGTCTTCAACAGATTTGACAGCATACAGGAAACTGAACAGACAGATCTCCAAATGCATGCGGCAGGACTTATGCAACTTCAATACAGCTCGTATTGAAGAAGCGATCGAGCGGAATCAGGGCTTCAAAGTCTTTGCCAGAGATCTGTCTGTCAGAAAAAGCCAACTGTCGAAGCTGAAGATGGAGTGTGACAGCATCGTTTCCGGGACATCTGAGATTTTGAGTGAGATTGAGAGGTTTTATGGGCAGCTGTACACGTCATCGTTGGAGCCGCACGCAAGTGTAAGTAACGATCAAAGAGCAAGTCTTATCCGACACTATTCCGATGATATCCCGGACGTCAATCTGAGCGAAATTAGAATGGCTCTCCAACACCTTAAAAACGGGAAGGCCCCAGGCGTGGATGGAATTACAGCGAAGCTTCTAAAAGCGGGTGGGAAATTCTTCTGAAATGGTTATTCCTTGGAGGAGGCCTATGTTCAGCAGTGGACTTGTGAATGGCTGTAATGATGATGATGATGCAACATGTAACAAAAACCCTGTGGTTTTCGTTATGTGCGTTTCCTGAATCAGTATTCAAACCACATACAATTTGCAAATAAAAATTTATTAAATTTTTTTAATGGTCAAGTTTTCTGAAGTAAAGTTACGTACCTATACGTTTGAGTACTTTGAGGGTTTTAGTTACATGTTGTATTTATTTTTATTGTTAATATTTATTATTTTTGATTTATTAATATTTTTCTAGTTTTTAATAATAAAATAGAATATAAATAAATGTAAGTGTAATACTTCTGAAAATTGTATATAATAGGTGTATCAATACATAGTAGTATTATATATTACTCACAAAATACTATAGTCCGTCGCTGAATTTATAAATATATAAATTGTGTACACGGACAATAGGTCACCCTGCTAAAGGTTTGATTGAACCTTACTTCCGTCCGTAAAAGAGATCTTGAATCATATCGCGCCCAAAGAAGTTATACTTCAAAAGAACTTCGAATTCTGTTGAAACGGTCAGTTGTATGATTGAAAATATTGTTCAAACAGGTCAATAGATGTTAGTCAATAACTTAAAAAGATCTGTGTTAAAAGGACTGTGGTCGAAATAAATTGTCTTATAATAGAATACGCTATGAATAAGAAAAACGAGTAATCGATTGTCTCAGAGTTCAAGGCCTTCAACAAGGAAATTCAACGTCACTTGCTTCCACTTAGTATGTCTTTTGAAATACTCTACAATGGATAACCAATAGTGAATACATTAGATATTATGTACCTATCTTACTTTATTCCATGCCTAAATAATCTTGTGATTTCAATAGGCCTTTATAATTCGATACTTAATTACTTTTCAACACAAATCAAGGTGAGCGCATGTTCAGTAGTGAATTCTGGCCTAAACTTAGTCGAAGCAATATTGCTTATGCTGCACACCACTCTTAAACATGATCGTAACGGTCTCAAAAACTTGAGCAAATCCTACCTCCTACATGCAATGCAAAGCGTTTCCTTTGGATCCTTGTTTATTTAAATTTGTAACTTATTAGAGCCACGCTACAGCTATATAATAGTTGTACGAATATTAACTGTGGTAGAGCCACGCAGCAGCTTTGCTGTTGCACGTATGGGCCGGCTCGAGCCGGGTTGGTACCACGACCTCACAGAATACCGGCGTGAAGTGGGCTCTGCTTGCGTTTCGTCTGGTGAGTGCAGGTGACCGGGCTAATTCCCCATCAACATGGTGGCGGAATTAAATCTTAGACTACCCCAGGAGGTACCAGCACCCTGGAGATCCCTCGCTGAGCATCCACGACCATGCTACTCCACTCCTGAGCGTGGGTGCTCAGGCTGCCTGCTATTCTGGGGGCAAAATTCCGCTCAAAACAATAACTGCTCGGGGCAAACTGAGCAACAAGACCAGGCGACCCTGCCACGCTATCCGTGGTTTCTGCAACATCAGGGACTTCACTCGAACCTAAACGCCGTCCACTACCATCTCGAGACAGCGAAGCCAGCCACTCTTTCTGACCGAGACGCAGGTGTCCTCCGGCTGATACTTCATATCTCTCCTACCGGGGTACAAATTGAACACTCTTTGTGCCTCGGGCTGGGTTGCGTATACGTCAGAGAGGACATCTGTTCTCGACGCCTCGGCAGTCTTGAAGGTACGGACCTGTCCATCCTTTGGCTACGCGTAATAGCGACGACCATCCGCGCGTCTACGGGTGCCTCTATAATCCCATAGCGGTAATGCCGACACAGACCGACTCATCGACCACGTCCAAATGGCTACAGATTCCTTGCTACAACGGGTCCCATCCGCAGAGATCGTGGTCCTTGCGATTTTAACGCCCACCACGCCGAATGGCTCGGTTCACGTTTAACCGATCATGCGGGAGATCTGTTTATGACTTTGCCTTGGCATATGGTCTGACACAGCTGGTTACTTCGCCTACGCGGATTCCAGATGTGGAGACCATACCCCTGTTGGACCTTCTGCTGACCTCTCATCCGGACGGATATCAGGTTTCCGTCGATGCCCCTCTCGGCTCTTCGGACCATTGTCTGATCCGGAGTGTGGTGCCACTCACGCTCCTCCTTGATTGCGTTTTGCAGGTTGCCGCCGTGTTTGGCATTACAGGTCGGCGGATTGGGACGGAATGCGGTCTTTCTTTGCATCCTACCCATGGGGCGGGTTTGCTTCTCGCCGGATGATCCCTTTATTGCTGACTCTGTCACTGATGTGGTACTACAGGGAATGGAACTATTTATTCCATCATCTGTGGTACCCATCAGGCAGATCGCAGCCTGGTTTGGTCGCTCCTGTAAGACTGCATTACGCAGTAAGCAGGAGTGCTATCAGGCCTGGGCTGAGGCTTCGGCGGCTCAGGATGTAAACACCAGCATGCTTAAAAGAGTATAACTTCGCTCAGGTCCTTCAAAGTGTATTGTGCCAAGGCAAAGTCTGAGCACATAGGCAGAATTGGCGAAACTAGTTCGCCTTCCTTCGGGAACCCGTGCATTCTGGTCTCTCATGGCTGTCCAGGGAATTTCTGTAAGCCATCACTACCATCTCTGCACAGGAGGACGACTCATTGGCCCACCGCAAAAGAAAGCCGACCTTTTGAGGTCACACGTCCAACTCGACTCTTGATGACGGGGAACACCGCCGACCATCCCGCGGTGTGAGTGCTCCATGCCGGATGTGCGGTTCTCACAGCGCTCGGTTCATAAACACTCTTCTCCTGGACATTCACAAGTCAGTGGGCCTGACAAATTCCAATTGTGCTGAGGACGTGTGCTCGAGTTGGCACCGGTTCTAACGCGTCTTTCCCGGTACTCCTACTCCTAGGCGTAGTCCCGAAATCATGGAAGACAGCTTTTGTCAACCGATCCTAAAAGGCGACCGCTCAGACCCGTCAACTACAGGCCTATAGCCATCACCCTTGTTCTCCAAAATAATGGGTCCATTATAAACTGCCAGCTCATGCGGTACCTTGAGGATCACCAGCTGATTTTTAAGTATTGTTATAATTTTGCCGTGTAGTGGCGGTTAAGAATATCCACTATCCCATATCTTCCCGTGGGTGTCGGAAGAGGCGACAGTGGGAAACAGGCAGGAGATGGACAGCAGCGTCTTCCTGATGACAACAATACTACAATCAAAAAAACTGCGGTTGCGAACCCGATCGCCAAGCGTGGCAACTATGGCAAACATCCCCCCATGACGAAAGTTACGAAGAGACGGCCCCCAGTCCCCGGCAGCCCCGCTATTCCTGGCTACGGTGGCGACCATGGTAACGGCGGGGCAGGGGGTGCTAAGAATCTCCGGTGGAGGTTCGGTTGCCAGTTAGGACGACTCGACCTGGCAACATACAACGCACGCACCCTGAGAACTGACGAGAAGATCCTGGAGCTGGAAGAAGAGATAGACAATTTGCGCTGGGATATTATAGGATAATCTGAGGTCCACGGTACACGGTAATCCTCGAATCCGGCAACTTGTTCTATCACCAGGAGGGCGAACATCTGTCCCAAGGAGGTGTGAGATTTATCGTCCACAAGGTTCTTGTTAACAACGTTCTAAAGATTGTGAGTGTGTCGACGAGGGTTGCGTAGCTTTATACTCAGAATCACCAAACGGTTTTCGATGAAGGTCATACAGGTTTACGCATCAACCTCGGCACATTCCGATTAGAAAGTGAAGGAAATTTATGAGCATATCTCTAAAACCATGCATTCCTCCAATACACACATTCGGAATAGGGCAACGGAACCCAAGGGGCCAGCAGCTGGCCGAATTTATGGACAAAGTGGGACTCTTTATGATGAACTATTTTTTCCAGAAGCGGCCCCACAGGAAGTGTGGACCTGATCGAGCCCCGACAGTTCGACAAAAATGAGATTGACTTCATTATGACGACTAGACGCCAACTGTTCAGAGATGTCTCAGTGATCGCCAGGGTGAAAACTAGTAGCAGGGTGAATGGTTAGAGGCACACTGAACTTAAACGTTGTTGGAGTGGTCTCGTCTAATCAAGTCAACGCCCGTCCCCTCGTGCTCTAATCCAAAGTCCGAAACCTTTCAGCTCGAGTTATAAAACCGTCTTCAGTGCCTAGAAGATTGCAATGCAGTGGACGATATGTATGACAAGCTCGTGGCAACTGTCCATGCGGCCGAAGCTAAGTTCTAAAAGACCCGCCGCAAAAGAACACAAAAGCTCTCCGATCACACTCTTAATCTCATGGCTGTTAGACGGGAAATGAAGCTGCAGTCTTCAACAGATTTGACAGCATACAGGAAACTGAACAGACAGATCTCCAAATGCATGCGGCAGGACTTATGCAACTTCAATACAGCTCGTATTGAAGAAGCGATCGAGCGGAATCAGGGCTTCAAAGTCTTTGCCAGAGATCTGTCTGTCAGAAAAAAGCCAACTGTCGAAGCTGAAGATGGAGTGTGACAGCATCGTTTCCGGGACATCTGAGATTTTGAGTGAGATTGAGAGGTTTTATGGGCAGCTGTACACGTCATCGTTGGAGCCGCACGCAAGTGTAAGTAACGATCAAAGAGCAAGTCTTATCCGACACTATTCCGATGATATCCCGGACGTCAATCTGAGCGAAATTAGAATGGCTCTCCAACACCTTAAAAACGGGAAGGCCCCAGGCGTGGATGGAATTACAGCGAAGCTTCTAAAAGCGGGTGGGAAATTCTTCTGAAATGGTTATTCCTTGGAGGAGGCCTATGTTCAGCAGTGGACTTGTGAATGGCTGTAATGATGATGATGATGCAACATGTAACAAAAACCCTGTGGTTTTCGTTATGTGCGTTTCCTGAATCAGTATTCAAACCACATACAATTTGCAAATAAAAATTTATTAAATTTTTTTTAATGGTCAAGTTTTCTGAAGTAAAGTTACGTACCTATACGTTTGAGTACTTTGAGGGTTTTAGTTACATGTTGTATTTATTTTTATTGTTAATATTTATTATTTTTGATTTATTAATATTTTTCTAGTTTTTAATAATAAAATAGAATATAAATAAATGTAAGTGTAATACTTCTGAAAATTGTATATAATAGGTGTATCAATACATAGTAGTATTATAAACTGCCAGCTCATGCGGTACCTTGAGGATCACCAGCTGATTAGTGACCGCCAATACGGTTTTCGTCGGGGTCGGTCAGCTGGTGATCTTCTGGTCTACCTTACTCATAGATGGGCGGAGGCAGTAGAGTCCAAGGGGGAGGCATTGGCCGTTAGTTTGGACATTGCGAAGGCTTTCGATCGGGTTTGGCACAAAGCGCTTCTTTCGAAGCTCCCTTCCTATGGGCTTCCCGAGAAATTGTGCAATTGGATCACCAGCTTTCTTGCAGATCGGAGCATCAAGGTCGTTGTAGACGGTGCATGCTCCGACTACAAGCCGATTAACGCTGGTGTTCCACAAGGCTGCGTGCTATCACCAACGCTGTTTCTTCTGCATATCAATGATATGTTGCAAACCGGTAGCATTCATTGCTATGCGGATGATAGCACTGGTGATGCTCTATACGCCGGCCGTGCGAATATTTCTCGGGAAAACGTCGCGAGTACCGGAACAAACTTGTGTCTGAAGTCGAGTCTTTGCTGAACAAAGTCTCGGATTGGGGGCGACTAAATCTAGTCCAGTTTAATCCTCAGAAGACACAAGTTTGCGCGTTTACCGCTAAAAAGAACCCCTTTGTCGTATCTCCTCAGTTTCAAGGCACTCCCCTTGTTGCCGCAGCCAGTATCGGAATCCTCGGCGTCGACATTTCGAGTGGCGTGCAGTTTCGCGGTCACTTGGAAGGCCAAATTGGCCTCTAAAAAGCTTGGCGTGCTCAGCAGAGCGGGACAGTATTTCATGCCGGCACAACGCCTGCAACTTTACAAGGCGCAGGTTCGGCCTCACATGGAATACTGTTCCCATCTCTGGGCTGGGGCTCCCCAGTGCCAGCTCCTTCCACTTGACCGCATCCAGCGCAGAGCGGCTCGAATCGTCGACGACCGAGTCCTTTCCGATCGGCTCGATTCATTGGCGCTGCGAAGATGTTGCATCTCTTTGCATTTTCTTCGCATTTACCACGGGAGTGCTCTGAGGAATTGTTCGGATTAATCCCAGCCGCCAAATTTCACGAACGCACATCGCGGCAGAACTCCCGATACCATCCACACCATCTGGATGATTGGCGGTCCACCACTGTGCGATTTAGAAGATGTTTTCTTCCTCGCACAACTTCCTTGTGGAATAGTTTACCACCAGCGATTTTTCCGGACCGATACGACTTAGGGACCTTCAAGAAAAGAGCCTACTCCTTTTTAAAAGGCCGGCAACGCATCTGCAATTCCTCTGGTTCCCCTGGTGTTGCAGTTGTTCATGGGCGGCGGTAGTCACTTACCATCAGGTGAGCCGCATGCTCGTTTGCCCCTGTCCAATAAAAAAAAAAAAGTTAGGCTCGGCCGGGGTATCACCACGTTATCACAGAATACCAGCATGCAATTGTTGCTGCTGTGCATCCAAAGAAAACGCTTTGCATCGCATGTTAGAGGTAGGATTTGCTCAAGTTTTTGAGAAAAATAATAAATATTAACAATAAAAATAAATACAACATGTAACTAAAACCCTCAAAGTACTCAAACGTATAGGTACGTAACTTTACTTCAGAAAACTTGACCATTAAAAAAATTTAATAAATTTTTATTTGCAAATTGTATGTGGTTTGAATACTGATTCAGGAAACGCACATAACGAAAACCACAGGGTTTTTGTTACATATTGCATCATCATCAACATCATCATTACAATCATTCACAAGTCCACTGCTGAACATAGGACTCCCCCAAGGAATAACCATTTCAGAAGAATTTTCCACCCGCTTTTAGAAGCTCCGCTGTAATTCCATCCTCGCCTGGGGCCTTCCCGTTTTTAAGGTGCTGGAGAGCCATTCTAATTTCGCTCAGATTGACGTCCGGGATATCATCGGAATAGTGTCGGATAAGACTTGCTCTTTGATCGCTACTTACACTTGCGTGCGGCTCCAACGATGACGTGTACAGCTGCCCATAAAACCTCTCAATCTCACTCAAAATCTCAGATGTCCCGGAAACGACGCTGTCACACTCCATCTTCAGCTTCGACAGTTGGCTCTTTCTGGCAGACAGATCTCTGGCAAAGACTGAAGCCCTGATTCCGCTCGATCGCTTCGTCAGTACGAGCTGTATTGAAGTTGCATAAGTCCTGCCGCATGCGTTTGGAGATCTGTCTGTTCAGTTGCCTGTATGCTGTCAAATCTATTGAAGACTGCAGCTTCATTTCCCGTCTAACAGCCATGAGATTAAGAGTGTGATCGGAGAGTTTTTGTGTTCTTTTGCGGCGGGTCTTTTAGAACTTAGCTTCGGCCGCATGGACAGTTGCCACGAGCTTGTCATACATATCGTCCACTGCATTGCAATCTTCTAGGCACTGAAAACGGTTTTGTAACTCGAGCTGAAAGGTTTCGGGACTTTGGATTAGAGCACGAGGGGGACGGAGCGTTGACTTGATTTGACGAGACCACTCCAACTTAACGTTTAAGTTCAGTGTGCCTCTAACCATTCATCCTGCTACCAGTTTTCACCCTGGCGATCACTGAGACATCTCTGAACAGTTGGCGTCTAGTCGTCATAATAAATTCAATCTCATTTTTTGTCGAACTGTCGGGGCTCGATCAGGTCCACACTTCCTGTGGGGCCGCTTCTGTAAAAAAGAGTTCATCATAAAGAGTCTCCCTTTGTCCATAAATTCGGCCAGCTCCTGACCCCTTGGGTTCCGTTGCCCTATTCCGAATGTGGGTTTTGGAGGAATGCATGGTTTTAGAGATATCCTCATACATTTCCTCCACATTCTAATCGGAATGTGCCGAGGTTGGTGCGTAAACCTGTATGACCTTCATCGAATACCGTTTGGTGATTCTGAGTATAAAGCTACGCAACCCTCATCGACACACTCACAATCTTTAGAACGTGGTTAACAAGACCCTTGTGGACGATAAATCTCACACCTCCTTGGGACAGATGGTCGCCCTCCCGGTGATAGAACAAGTTGCCGGATTCGAGGATTACCGTGTACCGTGGACCTCAGATTATCCTATAATATCCCAGCGCAAATTGTCTATCTATTCTTCCAGCTCCAGGATCTTCTCGTCAGTCCTCAGGGTGCGTGCGTTTTATGTTGCCAGGTCGAGTCGTCCCAGCTGGCAACCGAACCTCCACCGGAGATTCTTAGCACCCCCTGCCCCGCCGTTACCATGGTCGCCACCGTAGCCAGGAATAGCGGGGCTGCCGGGGACTGGGGGCCGTCTCTTCGTAACTTTCGTCATGGGGATCCCCCCATGACGAAAGTTACGAAGAGACGATGATTACGAAGAGAGATGTTTGCCATAGTTGCCAAGCGTGGCAACTATGGCAAACATCCGTTTGCCATAGTTGCCACGCTTGGCGAGCGGGCTCGCAACCACAGTATTTTTTTTATTGTAGTATTGTTGTCATCAGGAAGACGCTGCTGCCCATCTCCTGCCTGTTTCCCACTGTCGCCTCTTACGACACCCACGGAAAGATATGGGGTAGTGGATATTCTTAACCGCTACTACACGGCAAAATTATAAAAATACTTAAAAATCATCACACCAGGCTCTATTAGACCGTGCCATCGTCACATACGGGATTATTCTTGCAGATAAGCCTGATTATGTCCAGTCCACCAAGGACTGGACATAGTGAAGAATATTTTTGTTCAACAATACCATTCCGTATAACAAGAACCTCGTGAAAGCCGAAATAGTTAAGAAAATAAAATATCTTAACCTGGTTCACGAGATGACTAACATGGAGGATGGTGCCCCGTTTTAAAATTATTCCAGTTGTCGTCTCTGCAAACTGGTTAATCCCGGTCACCTCACATTCCAATATCCATTATTTTATATCCCATAGCCCATTTCCATCGCACGCTAATTGACTTTGAGCTTTTTTATACGACCAGCATGACGGAAATATACGTTTTTGTTTGCCCAAGATCCTGATCCTGGATGCGGCAGGAGCTCTTGGGTGATGAATATATTGATTCAAATCAATCGTTTTAAATTTGCATATAATTCAAGAACTTAAGGATGAAATAAAAATTTTATATTGAAAGATGAATGCACCGAACTAATGTGTATTGTTAAATTATAATATTGTATGATGAAGTCTTGAAACGCTATGACCGATTGTTCGTTTCGATTCACGGTAAAACACAACATTATATATTATTAAGTACATCATACGTATATTATTTATTTGTCGTGGGGTAGCGTTATGAGATAATTCATCTTCTTTCCTCCCGTAGGTATAGAAAAAGGTGACTATGTGGAGTACTTCTCGATTGTTCAGGTGTTAATTGAATATTTATTACTCACTAGCGATCCGCCCCGGCTTCGTGCGGGTGATTTTGGATCTTGTCAACCGCACCACCTACCGGGTCCAATTGTAAATTTAAACCATCCAGCAACCCACTCAAACACACACAAAACATTTCATCAAAATCAGTCCAGCCATTTTCGATCTTTTGCGATACTAATGGCCAGCAATAGATTTTTTTATATATAGAGATTATAGTATCCATAGATACTATTTATTTAATATTCGACAACATTTTGCTTCATTAAACATGGTTGATTGTCGAAAAAGTATCAAACCTTTCCATTGTAAAGAGTAAACAAATGAATAAATAAACATAAATAAAATACTTTTATTTATCGTTGTTATTTTACTAAGGGTTGAAGAACAAAGAAGTCGAGAACTAGCTCACATATTGAACTTGTAAATCCATATTGATAAGCTTTAAAACAGCTAGAAAATATTTTGTGAATACCGCTTTATAGTAGTATAAAGGTTGGTTCAGCAATGGAGTGTACAGCATATGCAATATTTGCGTATACTGAGTTCAGCACAGAAATTACTACTGAACGGTACTTTATAGTTGTAGATCACTTTATAGAAGAGCATCGTGTGCTATCATTACATCGTCATACTTTTGCGTCCACAACTTGATATTTATTTAAAGCCACTTTAGTTCTTTGTTATTGTAGCCGTGTTGTCGTGTCTTGGCTTCTGCATCCGAGCCTCCAACAGATTTTATCACATATAAGCGTCAAATACCGTAAAAGTCTACGGCTATGTTTCCCATTGTGGGTAATTTGGAACGAGAAAATGGTTTTGTTTCTCATGTACACTTCACACTAAAATATACCCCATTGATGTTATCTGATAGTATTTAGTTACTTGTTGATATTTACTTTTGTATTGGTTTATCTTGTCACCAACAACAGCCATACTATGATCGTAACTGTTTTCGGCACATGCAAAAAAATCTTTGTAAAAATTAATATGCAACAAAGACCACTAGACCGTTCCGTCACCGACCAACATCGTAGCGTGCCATGACCGGACCGACAGTGAATTTACGACGATAATATTTGGCAAGTATCGATACACTCCGTGCATGGCACGCGACGTTGCCAAACCGCCTATGCTTATTGTTGTTCAAAATAATAGCAATAATTGCTAATTTTTATAGATATATTTTACTATAATAGTAAACTTACAGATATTGTAATAAAATATTTTTTCATCAACAACAACACTAAACTCCTCCAGATACGTCCGTCTGAACTAAATGAGTTACAACTGATAACACGGGCGTCGTTTTCGTACACACATTCAACGGGAATGATGCGGTCACTAAACGTGTTGTGTACAAGTTGCGGCACGTAAGTCTAGCGCTGAACGAAACGTAGAGGGGACGCGCACGAATGAATTGCACGAATGCGACTGGAGAGCCAATCAGCGCATGTGAACGATACGCACGAACCAAGCAGCGCTACTTATGCGCAATAACGGTTACCGCTAGACTTTCGTGCCGCTACTTATATTGGGTTATGATACATTTTAGTGAGTGTAGTAGTGACAAGTATGAGCTGTTGTAGTGGACTGAGATAAGATTTATTAACAACAACATTTTCGATTGCATCGATTTATTAATATCATAATATAATATTTCATACTTAATAATTATCATTTACTCTTTTGATTTTCAATACATATTTAATGTTGATATGATACATTTTTTATTATTTAAATTAATTACTTCACAAGTACATTTATTAACCTTCTCAAATATTTTACTTTGTAACATTGATAGGGATTTATCATTTAGTAGTTAGATTAGTTTGTGTAAAAATATTTCAATAGCTATTAGTATAACATTGAGAAATCTCAACATTTTGTTGTCATTCATATTTTAGTGATTATTTTTCCATAATATTAAGTATGGGCTAAAGTCAAGTCACTAATTGTTTAAACTTATTTAAATTTGATACTAAACATTATTTTCTATAAAACTTTTATATATATATATATATATATAAATTTGACTTAGGGCCGATTATTCAATCATTGGAATAAATTAACCATAGGATAATATAAAATATAAATACTACTACTATCTACTACTATTTCAATTACTACTACAGCCCATCAACAATCCACTGCTGAACATAGGCCTCCCCTATAGGTTGCCACAAAGTACCGTTCTGAGCCATTTGCATCCATTGACTGCCTGCGTGTTTCATCAGGTCATCTCTCCATCAATCTAGTGGAGGGTCGCCCCACACTGCGCCTGCCAGTACGAGCACAATATAAATAAATTAAAAATTATTTATTGCATAACTAAAATAGTTCATTTTTATATTCAGTCAAATTTTAATTTATTTAATAAATAGCTTTGATTTCAAGATTGAAAAATCAGCCCTATCAAAAATTAAAACATTATGTAATACTTTAATATAATACAAAAAATAACTTAAATCGTACACTACATTTTTGTTAAATAAAATTATTAATTTTGATTTCAATATTTACTTTGAAAATGATTATTAATTGTTTAAAATAAATTTAAAGCAATATTATCTTATTGCGATAAGTCCAACGCTAATAAAGCTTTTTTTTTAAATTTCTATATTTAAGGTTACTCTACATGAATTAAACTTATAATTATTGTTAAATTTTAACATTATAATATAATTATAATTTGTAGATTATAATTATAAAGTTTTACCTTACCGTGACATATTTATTTTCTAAGGGACTGTCTTAAAGTTATACATCTCGAATTGATACTTGTTTTTAAAAAAAGTAAATGTTCCGATAACTGTGTATTGAACACAAATTCATCATCATCATCATCAGTCCCTAGTATTCCAGTGCTGGACATGGGCCTTGACGAAGATATTACGATAATTATAATATTTTTCTTGTATTTCCCATCGCCGACGCTCACGACACCCACAGGAGGAAATGAGGTGATAGATTTTCTTAGGGCGCCACCACACGCATGGCAATCGTGGTTGTCACCACTTGCCATGCTTCCAAATAATGAAAGCTATTAACTGCGCAAAAAATATTATACTGCTACAAGTGTACGCGCGAAAACAAAGTCTATGTCTCTTTTGTTCTAAACTAGGTTTGCCCTATGCATCGCTTATGCGATATGGTCGGATGTAAGTTAAGATGCAGTGGAAATCAGTGACCTTTATTTCAAACAGTTGAAAACCTATTAAACTACGAAACTTTGCTTGGATTTATAAAAAGTCCATAGTATTATCTACACCATTCACACATAATTTAATAATTATTTATTTTTTCGATCATTCAGTTAGCATCGAAGAATTAAGAAGCGATAGTAGCCTAATGGTTTTGGATGCGAACTGCAAACTAGGAAAGTTGTGAATTGCTCTAGTGAATTACTCCACAAGTTACACAAGTGTTTTATGCTTACTTTGAATGCTTAATCGGAGTATTAGTAACGTTGAAATAAAACGTGTGACCTTCAACGTTATAGTTACTGAAAACAGAGTGAAACATTAAAATATTATTAGAACAAGCGATCGCTTCGAAGATATAAATCGAAGATATGAATAAACCTGTTATATTACAGCGTACCAGATACCTTTAAGGATTGAAGGATACTAAGATCTCTTAATATATAAATAATAAGCATTACTAAAAGTAAGTAAAATAAATACCATTGCAAATAATATTTATTTTACTTAAAAAGTGATAATATGAATGACAGTTGCGCTATGGCTTTTCAAAATAAAATAGAAATGTACATATAATGTTGTTGCGAACATACTAAAAAGAGCACACATATAACGTAATCAAGAACTTTAAATTTATAATATATAAGGATAAAATAAAAATAAGTTAATAACAATAATAATAAATAAGTTATTCTCGTTGTTATTTTTTGTTTTTCTTTATCCTCAAATTTGAACTCATCAAATAAGCACTCTACTTTTAATTGCAATTAATTTTATTATTTTTTCTACCCTTAAATTATTTAGTTTTTAATACACTATAGTAAAATTATTTAAATCATCTTATTTGCAAATTTACATTTTCACAGTGAGTTCTATAACTTGGTTTGAATAAATATCATTATTTTTTCAACTTTATTCATAATTCATCGCGACTCTTTATTATTAGGAAACTTTATTATACGAAATATTAAAATATAATAAGTATGATAAAAATGTTTATTACTGCTTTTATATCCTAATAACCAATGAAATGAAATTTATTCATTTATTCATAATATTATTATATATAAAATGTTGTAGTATTATTGATTCCATGTTAAGCCACTTTTAAAAAGAATATAAGCAAAGAGATTTTTTCGACTAACTTTCAACCCTGGAAAACATTTGTAAATGAACTGAAAAGGACACTTCATTTTAAAGGCTATGTTTATTAGAGGTGCGGAAGTGAAATAATCAGGAAAAGGTAAATTTTTATACAATATAACAAATATACTTAATTACTACTAATTTATAACAATAACTAAGAAAGTTCACATAAAATTGCCACAAATATATACTAAATTAGAAGCGTAATAATTTAAAGCTCTTATCAGATTATACTAATTGAGATCTAATGTTTCTATTTACTGAGAGCGCTCCTAGACCTGGGTCTGACGATGGACGGACACGCTCCCAGGGTGCTGGCTACCTTTTAGATTTACAATATTTACAAAGAAGTACCTTTTTGAATGCTTGTCTAAACACCTTATTAAATATCGTATAAAAAATTGGATTAACCATTGAACTGGCGTAACCCAACCATAGAGCAAAATCGAACACCCAACTTGAAATACGTTTTTCACAATCAGGACAGATTGCTGGTACCATGTTAAGAGTAAAAAACGGTGCCCAAAGGATTACGAAAGTAAAGAAAACGACACCTAAAACTTTTGTAGCCTTTTGTTCTAAGCGTAGAATACGACCATGTCTAGATGAGTTCCTTGAAATAACACTTGAGTTTCTTGAGTGGTGAGTCCTAAGCGTTTGTCGCTGAGGACTCGGATTCACTGATTGTTGAGTTCGAGTAGTCGATCTATGGCCACGAACGTTTCGAACTGGAGTAGATAAGGTCGTCCTTGCACCGCCAAAACTAGATCCTCGTCGAAACCTTCTGGCTTCTTCCCAAGTAACCATTGATGAAGCACCGCGACTTGAACGTCTAAAAACTGGTGCGCACGTTTCTTCTGCTTTAATGTTTCCATTACGAGAAAATCCATTACAACCATTTATATCACCACCTGGTACGATGACAACTTCAGTTGTACGTCTTGGTGGAGTAGAGTCACTCCCAAAATATGGACAAGTACATGGCGGTGGCAGCAGTAATCCGTCTTCTGAACTTCTTGATTTTGTAGTTAATGTTTTTGGAGCTAATAGTCCGTCGTTGCCTTCATCATCAGATGCACTTCTTGCTCTAGTTAAGGGTATACTAGTATCAACTGTTGTTGAAAGTCGACGTCTATCTTGAAGCATTGACGATGGAGAGCTGGAGGAAACACTTAATGATCCAGGCGTTAGCATCCCACCGCGATCCATTACGTTTGTCCTGGAAGAAAAATTGTATTAGGAAATTCATAAAAACGTAAAAATGGCGTTATTGCTCTATAATATTTCATTGCTCAGAATTGTTTTCATTTGACATTTAAAATTGCATTTGACATTTAAACTTGCATATGGTGTATTTTGCGACATTCCTTTAACTTTGAAGCAAACCAATAAAAGCCAATCAGTATATACCCTCTGAATGAAGCTTTAGTTGCAGCCGAAGCTTCCAATCCACGAGATAGGCGCAACATCTCTGCCCCAAAGTGATGTAGTGCGCTCATTGCAGACGGAGCGGGCTCGCTGTGCAACACAATACATATATGATCACTACACAACGACACATACGACATAACAGGCAACGAGTGAAAAAAATAAAACATATTATAACAATTTATTCTCCTTTATTTTGTCGTTGTAATTGTTGTTTAGGTTATTGACTTTGTATTAAATAAATACAATTAAAAAGCAAATCGAATTTGTTCTCTTTTTTTTTCATTTTGCTTTTAAAAATTTCTAAACACAATCAAGCGTCACAATCAGCAAAAATAATTAATTAGCGTTGAAAGCCTTTAAACAAGGTTTAAGTGCAAGGACAAAAGCAACATAATATCGTTTTAACAATGTGTACCTACTTATTTTGTATTAAGTAAATAATGGGATAAGGTGAACATTCTAAAAGCCTTGTTTCTTTAGTTTGTCGTCTGTATTTGAAATTGTAGTCTATGTTATAGGTTTAAAGGAAGCTATTGTATACAATCCTACACTAAAGCTGTACAAGAAGATACATACTATCCAAACGTATAATATTAATACTTTTTAATAAATTCAGTTTCAAAATATCTATCCAACTCAATGCTGTGTATTTTCGTGCTCAAGCTAAGAAAATCTGAAGCTTAAAATGATCATGCATGAATAACATACTATAACTATAGGCCACGAAGAAAGTGTTGCGTAAAGAAGTTTTGTTTTAAGAGACATTGGCCAGTTCTTATATATTTATTTAAAAAAACACCAATGTTCCAATTTAAAATTTCCCTCCACATGTTTACTAGATAAATTTAAATATCGTGTTTCGTTGAAAAATAGATGTGCCGAGATCATTTACGTGATAATTTTTTACGATTTCAAATGTCGCCTTAAACCAAACGAATAGTTTGATAGACTTCGAATTGCATATATGGATAAAAAACCTTCTTATAAACCGTGTACCTGTAGTATAATAAAATTTTGCACTATCGACTAAGTTAAAGAGATGAAGAAAGAAGTGGTCGCTCTTTGATGACTATTACTGAAGGAAACGTACTAGCAGTGAAAATTTTAAATGAAAAGAATAGGCGAATTACATTTGAAAAGATTTAGCACATACAACAGATTGAATTAGGAAGCATTCACGAGATTTTACACGAACACCTTCGCGTGAGGAGGATAGTTTCTCGTTGGGTAAAACATACCCATCGATGCTCTGAAGCAAGGTCACGTGGTGTAGTGCCTTGACATGATTACTATAAAGAGATCGCCTGTTATAAAATGGTGTAACAGGTGATGAATCTTCAGTTTATCAAAACGATCCAGTAAACCAGCCAGTGTTAAAGCAACAATTACAAAAAATAATTTTGATACTGTAAAAGGATCCAAAACATAGAGCCTAAGCCTAATAAGTCCTGAGTGAAGAGCTTTCAGTGATGCGTGCGAGGTAAACGCGCTTGCAACGTAATATATTTTGGGCAACTGTGACACCGCTATTACATTATCATATGTATATGATCATATTATATATTAGATTCATACATTTGAGTCATAGTTTTTGATAATTTTATGATACATATATCTAAGATTATATTATGAGTGTGTATACCTACTTTTCATGCACGTCAAATGTCCCGTCACACTCAAAGCGGTTCCATTCTAAGTTTTGTATGCGTATAAGTTCGTAGCAGGTTATATCTTATTATTTATATTTTATTTATTTAGGATAATCAGCATGCATTCACAGACTGTCCAATCATCTAATAATTTATGTCACTTTAGATAAGACAAACATTAATTATCTGTATTTTTAAATATTATACATTATAAACGTATCTGATACTTCTATTACAATTTTACCATGCAGAGTGTTTTTTTCTATTACTTAAACTTAAAATATACAAAAAGTTATCAAAGCATGACAAAAAAATTAAATTAGAACATAAATATACCTGGTATCTTGTAGCCATAGGTCTCTTGTATCTAAAGGAGGTAACTCTGTTTCTGTTGAAGCAGCTGAATGCTGCGGTGTTCCACCTCTTGGACCAAGAAATCTTCTCCATGTGCAACGTCGATCTGATAATTTATGAAATAACGTTATTTTTTATTTGCAACATTTTCTATCAAATATTTGTTTCGCTTATAGCTGCGTTCAAAGTTTATGATTTGTATTATTAATATTAAGAATTACTTCATTATTTCTAAAGAATAATGATATGCATTTTTTATTGTTGAAGGAACTGGTCTGGTTTCCAGTTCAGTATAATCGATGTATTTTAATAATAAGGATATTTTTTTAAATATTTATAACTCAGTATTTGACATGAAAGGTTGTTTTAATAATTTCAAAATAAATTACATATACATATAACTATGATGATTGATCCAAAAGTAATAAAAACAAGTATGAAAACCAACGGTTATAGCTTAAAATTATACAATATTTTGTTCGTTTTATATTGAATTCATCTTTCTCTATCTAAAACCAGTCCTTCTCGTCTGAATAACCCTGTGAATAACCTTGAAAAAATAATTATATTTTTGTTCCCAAAATGCATCCACAGCGGTCATCTGTTCTCTCTCATCTTCAGATTGCTTGTCCCAGGCTAAGGACGCTTTCTTGGGCCGAGTTAAGATGAAGAAATCAATTTTATATTAGACCTGTTGCTATATGCTAGATCTGGAAAAGAAGGAGGGTGATTAAGCACTTCGAAAATTGTTTTTCGAAGACTGCTTCTCGGATGTAAGCAATCACAGCTTCAGATTTCTGCTTTATTTGATGTCATGATGCATCGGGATTTTTGAGGTTCAACAGTATCGCAGTTTGCTCCGTCTTTTTTTAGTTGCTTCGCGTAATCTTTTTATTTGATCTGCTTAGTAGGAGCCCGTAACAATGGCTCCCTTTTCAAAATATTTTACCAGCGCTTCAAATACTGGCACTCTAACCTTCCTACATAGCCTAAAACTTGCAGGGCTTTTCCAATCCATCCCCTAATGTTTAGTTCGACATACACAGTACAAGATAAATCATTGTTCTGGTCAACCTGATGATTCATCCGTAAAAGATCAACTCACCTATTACTTTGCTCCTTTGTAAACATTTTCGGCGCGCAATCTGTTTAAAATGCTTTTAGGTTAAGAAAGGTTCATTAAATGCTATATATTCGGTGATATTATCGACAAGTGGCCTCCACGATATTCATCTCCGGTGAACGCTGTGCGAAGCTCAAACTCTTCGCACCAACATGTAACTGTGGAATATGAAGGAACAGAGTCCCACAGTGTTTTTATCAGTCCAGTATACCTTTAGTAGAGATTTTATCTGACACAGATACTTTATGAAAAATACCCGATTATAATTAAATTTCGATCACCTTTTGTAGACAGAATATCATAAGTTATTTAAAATGTATTTCATTTTATGAAAGTGTTACTAATGGTCCTATTATAAGTAATACCGATTTGAGGCGCACCAAGCCACCCTGTTGCCCATCCTGGTCCAAGGCCTTTTCTCTGTTGGGCTAACAGTTGTACGGTTAACGCGTAAGTAAGCAACATTACTCCTAGGGGTATGTAGAAAGAGATCACCGATCCGATCGCCTTGTACAGCGGATCTGGTATCTGACAAGAGCCTCCTATGAGCACTGACTCTTCGTTCTGTAAAGAATATAAATATTAAAAAATAAAGTAAATACATACAATATGTAAATAAAAGGGCGTGAATGAAAGAGAATAAAAATTAATAACAAGTGAGTCAACTTAAAGTTTTTTTACTCTTTATTACGTAAAGGTATAATAATTCGGGGGAAAAGTTTCTTCGTATTTTGTTTGTATAAATTGAAGAAAAATCTCTTTGGTTGTACTGTTTGTATCTGGCTGGTTTGTTTTTTGCATTTGCTACCTACAAGCTATCGAGCAAAATGGCTTAAATATATTATTATTAAATTTAATTAAATAAAAAAAATGTCTCGAATCTGTATATAAAATACGAAGAAACTTTTCCCCGACCTTATAATTTGACTTCAATTACAGGTTTGAAAATTTTAAAATCTTGCTATCTTATTATATAAAATAGCTTATAATTAGTCTTAGGTTAAGGCAAAAATCTGTTTCAAGAAAGATGTACCATGTAAAATTTATGAAGGAAAATGTAACGTATGAAATTCGACAGCAAATGGCAAATTTCGCAATGACTGTGGCGCCGCGGCTAAGGCACTTCTTTCGAAACTTCTTTAAATCCGAGACGATCAATAAACCACGTTTTGTTAAGAGACCTTTGTAGTTTTAGACTTAAAAATAGGCGACATTTTTTTCGGGATAGTTTTAGACCGATATTTCGTATTTTTTTTTATTTCTATGCTATTCTGAAAATGTTATAACAATGTGTATTAAATTCTTTTAGCAATCATATTCATGGAATAAAACTAATTTTACTGATTTTATCGCATTTGAAATTTTTTTTTTAATTCACGACGTTTCGGGCACTTAAAATCCGTAAATCTGTAAATTAGTTTTATTCCACTTGTAGTGTTCGCATAAATATATATTAATTACATTCATTAAAGAAAAGGAAGTTGAATATTTAAAACAAATCTTTCGGAATTCAGATTAAAGCACATTTAAGTAGGTACTAATAATACTTTATCCTAATTTGAAACTGTTATACCTTGGAATACATAAGGCTCAAAGGAAGACTCATAGCTGTCGACAGTATCCATACAAATACTATCTTGACTGTTACTCTCTTTCTTGTTTTGTTTCTTCCAAATCGCATCGGATATCGAAGGGATAGATATCTAAAAACAATAGTTGTCACTTAAAGCTTTAATAATATTTGATATCGGAAAGTAATCTCTCCTTCCAAAACAGGGCTTCTAAAAATAAGCACGTATGTTGCATCGGCTCACGATATTCATAAAACATAATTTTCAATATATTTTGCTCGGTGGTGAGCGAGACCCTTCCAACTAACAACCACACTTTTACCAATTTATGTCACCAAGCAGCTGTCTAGCAACTGCTGTGGTCCAATTAGTTCATCCTAGACCTTCAAGGTGAAATCATATCTATAGCTTTTTTAAATTGGTCAAATTTGCCCATGGGCTGCAGTTACCACTTAATCATCATTACAGCCCATCACAATTCATATTAAAATCACGTTTTCTTTTACGGTTGTCACTTCCTCTAGTAGAAGTAACGTAATGTGTATTACATTTATAATAATATATAAAATAAAATTATGATAAGATACCACATATCATAGGTAAATCATCGGTACAGAAGTAGCATTATATATATGCTGTTGGTTATTTACAGAAACTATACAATTAATAATGCGATAATTTTCTACAAAATTTAATATAAATACAAAAATGCTTTTTAAATCAATAACTACGGTTACGAACGCAATTTTAATCAAGATAAAGATGTATATGTATGAAGCCCATAAACACCTGAAGCTACTAGATACAAGGAATAATAAAGTTATAGGTGCGTGTGAGCCATAAGTACTCTTACCCTCTAACCCGAAATAGAATAAAAATTCAGTACTGCACAGTTATGAAAGTGATCGAGAACGTGGTGCCCTGCAAGATTGTGTATTTGATACGGTATCTTAGCAACATTTTAAGTTAAGTAAATATTAAAAATTTCGAATATAATATAACCAATTCTTTTTTAAAGTTGGCTAAAAATGCGGTTGAATTGCTTGCTATAATACATTTTCTTTTTCTCACCTGTCAACGCTGATGGTACATAGATGCATTATAGACGCCGTGCAAAGAAGTACATCAAGACACACCCAGGTTAAGCAATACACAGCTGGGAAAGGAAAGTAACCTAAAAAACAAAAATTAGTTAGTATACACTAAATATTATTTTTTGATCTAATTACGATAGACAAAAAATATAATTACTACAGAATTTTTAACACCACCCAGCCTAATGACCTAAATACACACAATAACTTAGGCGATAAAAGTTAACACTAGATTCTACTTAGATTAATTACTTTACATATACATTGTATAAATCGCTTTTATCCACGACTTCTTAAGCGTAGAACTTAAATAAAAAACCTGTAGATCTTTAATAGTGGTATGTTGACAAGGAGTTCAACTATCGAATAACCACTTCCTATTATAACAGCGGAGTTTAACCGCTGCTATAATAGGTCGGGGAAAATGTTTCTTCTTGTTTTATATACAAATTCAAGACATTTTTTTTTCAAAGTTTAATTACATTTAATTATAATATAATTATATTATGTGCCATTTTGTTCGATAACTTGTTGCCATCTTGTAGATAGTGACATAATCCCCTTGCTGTAATAATCTTGGGATTTTTGATCAAAAAAACACGACAAGTAGTTTTGACAGTCCTCTCTTGATGTTAACCTAACACTACCCAAAGAATTCTGAGGAAACCGAAACAGGTGAAAATCTGAGGGTGCAAGGTCAGGACTATAGTTATGGTGGATGCATTAACACTTCCCAACCAAGCTCTCAAAATTTTTGCTGAGAGGCCAAAGATGTGTGTAGTCTGGGGTTACCATGATGAAAGACCACTCCTTTTCTGTTGATCAATTCCGGCCATTTTTTGTCAATTTCTTGCTTGAGTCACATTAGTTGTTGGCAGTAGAGATCCGAATCGATGGTTTTGCCCGGCGGTAATAGCTTCTAATAAACGATGCCCTTCCAATCCCGCCATACACACAGCATCACCTTATAGCGTGTTAATCCGGGTATCGCTACAGTCTGTGGAGCTTGATGACTGCCCTTTGACTACGATCTTTTTCGCATTTTCTTGTCGTAGGTGATACACTTTTCATCACCAGTGATCAATATTTTTAAAAATGGTTCGGTTTCATTACGTTTCAATAGAGAATCGCAATTGAGTACACAAGTCATTAGGTTTCTTTCAGTGACCTCGTGTGGTACCCAAATATTAAGCTTTTTCGTATAGCCAGACTTTTCAAATGGGTCAAAACTATTTTTTTGGTCAATCCTCAATTCCTCAGCTGTGTCTCGCCAGGAACGCAATGTCAGGAATATGCATTTAGAAAAAGCCAAAATTAGGGGCTTTTTAGGTGCTAATTAGGTGCCAAATTTAAAAATTAGGTGCTCTAAAATTTTCACCGCAACGAAATGTTGAAATTTGCGTTGCTGTCAAAACGTATGGCTAGCAACGCAGTGACGATAATAGATATAAGATATATATTAATAGCAAGGAATTAAGTGCTAATTAAGTGCTGAAAGATTATTGAATTCGGATGTAGATGACGGTAATATTCTGGGAATTATCGGGTCCAGGCCTACCATTACCTTACTATAAGGTATGAACGGCATTTTTGTTCTTTATAAGTTATATACATATTATAGATAAGATAGGTCGAATCTGTACTAAAACCGAATCAGAACGTTCCGACTCCACTTAGTCTTGTCTGCCCTACCTCTAGAGTGTTTTTGTAAAGCGGCGCGGAGGGGCTGCACTTCCCGCAGCACCGAAGCCGTATCAGAAGTAACTGTGTCAATATTACTATGTAAAAAAGTGAGGTTATGATTTTACAAAAAAAAATACTCATAGACTATACATTTCCACAAGGACGAAGGGTAGGGGGGCTTCCCCAGATTTCTAAATGCAAATTCCTGACTTTGCGTTGCTGGCGAGACATAACCCAATTCCTCGGCTATGTCGTAACTACTAATATGACGATCTTGTTCCACTTTTTCAAAAATGGCATCTTTATCGTATCGTATCGTATGAGGGCGACTAGAGCGAGCTGCACCTTTGACATCAAAATTACCGGACTGGAAACGCTTGAACCAACTTTTTGCTACTCTTACTGATACTGCATTAGGTCCATAAACTTTTTTATAATAAAACATCAGAATGTATCGAATTCCTTTGTTAAATTCACTCATTTTGACGGACAGAAAAACAATTGAAAATGGCGGGAAAGTGTTTTTTACTTTTAATTTTTCTTTTTCTTAATTTCCTAAATGTATTGATATTAAAAACAGCCACATACAAACAGTACAAACAAAGAGATTTTTCTTCAATTTTATACAAAGAAAATACGAAGAAACTTTTTCTGCGACCTATTATTTGTTAAACATTACCTCATATTAAGATGTTTTCCTATATTTATATAGTGCAATATGGGAAAATGTTTAAAATAACATTGAAGATGGGCAGGAGGGTGAAACACCGCCAACTTCCTGACTGTTTTATTCGAATGCGTGGTATGACTATAATTTTCCGAAGTTGAGGTACTAGGGGAATTCTACCCATTATTACCTGAAGGTCGGTGTATTCAAAAGTTACTTCTTGGAAAGTTGGAGCCAAAATGAACGAATTTCTTATAGAAATGTTCATTTTCTTATATTATACCCTTAATTATTAATAGCTGTAGAGTATCGTAGAATTGGTCTTTCAAAAATATTTGGTATTTATAACGAAAACTTTTTTCGAGACATGATACCCTTTATAAAATTAAAAAGTGTCTCTACGGTGTGTTCTCCCATCGACCCTTCATTGAGTTTGCATTTTTTTTAAGTGTAAAGTGTAAAATAAAATTTACTTATATTTAATAGGACCACCAATACATTTATAAATTTGTATTTATTGTATTTATTTTATTTTGATTACACAGGGTGACAACCTTAGATTACCCATATCCTGTCAGTTAAGTTTTTCCGTCAAGAAATTCTCAGTAGCAGCTGGAAGTCAGAAATTTGGCAAAAATAATGAATTTATCTAAATATAAGTAATGGTTTAAATCTATATTAAGTTCACAAGAGAAACATTTTGGGAATCAGATGCAATAGAATAGAACATGTTTTTCAATAAAGATCACAAAAATACTTATTAAAAAGTCAGTTATGCTTTTACTACTGGTTCGAAACAACTTTGGTCCTGGGGTGAACTAGCAGGAAACCCAGTGGGACTTTCTTTAAACTTTTATTTGCACTATAAAATTTCTTCAATCATCAGGATACAATGTGACCTTTACAATTGACGTTTTATAAACGTAATTCAAAATTAAATGTTTTCTAAGAAATCATGCCTGAAATTCGGGTAAAATGAAATCGGACACTAACGAAAACATGGCTATTTTCACGCCCATGTTATACTAACGCACCCTCAATATTAACTCCTACTTTTAAGAGGCACTAAAATCCCTTACATTAGCCATTAATTTGCTCCACCTGTATGACGATACATTGAATTTTTTGAAATGTAATTTAGACATATTATTACATAAACATTATATTATCGAATATTGAAATTAAAATGGATTAAAAGTATTAGTTATATGTCATGTCAGATATTAAACTTGTTATATCCGTTCTGGAATTCCATATGATAGATTATTTAATATTGCTAATATTGTATAAAGAATGACATTATTTAGAAGTAAATATTAATCTATTGTAAAAGAGCATAACTTTCAAGGATTTATAAATATATATATTTTTCGCATGCCATAACCGGTGACCATATTGTAAACTTATTTACATATATATATATATATATATATATATATATATATATATATATATATATATATATATATATAACAAAGAAAGCCAGTACGAGTACATTTGTTGCAAATGTCCATGAGCTGCAGTAGCCACTTACAGGTGGACTATAAGTTCGTTGTCACTTCAAATTTATAAAAAAACTAGTGATCCGCCCGAGCTTCACACAGGTGATTTCTGGATCTCGACAACGGCGCCACCTATCTGGTTCAATTATGATAATGTAAAACATCCAGGGACCCACTCAAATACACAAAAAATTTCATCAGAATCGGTCCAGACGTTTTTGAGTTTTAGCGAGACTAACGAACAGCAATTGATTTTTATATATCTCGTAGTAATGTGTCGTTTATGATCTAGCTTAATAATGTGATAATGCGAATAAATGATAAACAAATAATAAATACCATGTAGTCGAGGAGTAAGAGAATCCCACACACAAAATAATCAAGAAAATAAAGTACTTTTCTTGTAAAGAAAAAAAAAAGAATTCATGGCTATAAAATAATTTAAATGGCATTTCTGATATCAAGAAGGGAATGAATAAGACTAAAGAATCGGAAAAAAATCATTCATCTGATTTAAAGTACAAAATTTCGTCACAGATTTTTTTTCCAGCAGCTTACTCATTTTATTAAATTCTGCCCTAATGCGCGACAGTAAGATATGACGTCATTTCCTTCGCACGAATTTTACCGTCGATCTAATTATAATAAAGTCCAAGTACAAAATTGGTCCATTAGATTTTATATAATAAAAAGTACCAATTATTTTCATTTGTATAACGGCGCTTAAAGTTACATCATAATATGTAAGTCCGACTAATGTGCAAGAACTCCTGTCATTTCTAAGAGGGTTACGGAGCAATTAGTCTGCCGAGATGGGTAGCAGCATTTTCCTGATGACAAAGCAAAAATAATTAAAACTGCGGTCACTAACCCGCCTGACAAGCGTTGCAACGAGGGGAAATATCCCTCTTATAAGACAATAAACTTTAATAGGCTGCAATGAAGACGATAATTATGATAATAGCCCTAAAATTTTGAAACAACATTATACTTTTGAAACTAAAACAATCTAAGACTAACAAAAAACTTTACTGGCAGAGAATACCTTGTGGTACTAAGTCCGCTTTTTGTCTGTGTGCAAACAAAACATGAATAGATAAATAAATCTAGACACGGCGGCCAAAAGTACTTAAGTCAATTTTTGCGCTAAATTCTAAAAAGTCACAGCAATCGTGTTTTTGTATCATCCGTCGACTGGAAGAAGCACGTAAGTCTCCGACGCTTAATTTAGACGCAACAGACGACTGTACCATATAACTTTTGTTTTATCAACACATCGAGCGGTGACAAAAATTACTTAAATTGACTTAAGATTTTTTATACTGCAAGCTGACTGACTTAAGTGGTTTTTTACAATGTTCCGTTTTTGTTCTTTATAATATTTTCAAGTACCTACCCTCTTTTTTAAGTGTCTGATAAAGTGGTATTTAGTTAAGTCAAAAGAAATACACATTTCTTCATTAGTTGTTATTTGTTTCTGTGTGACGGTGGTGGTGTACGTTAAGATAACTGTGTCGCAATGGATTGAAGGGCCAGAAAATTGGTGAATCTCGCCATAAATAATGACAGTGCAGCAATGAATGAGAATACAGGTATGTTGTGGACTTCTTTTTCCTGCTCTTATCTCAGTAATTTGTGTCGGGGTAAAAGTTTTTTGATGTAAACGTTAGTTTATCATTTTATTACAATGGGTAAATATGCAAAACTGTTTAATAGGTTTATTTGAGATAACCACACCTCTTTAGAAAGTTTTTTTTTTATATTTAAAAACATCACAATTTCCAATCTATCAGTTTTTATTATTGTTGTTTTTTACAGGTGACGAAGACCCATTCAGTAATCCACAACCAAGTACATCTGGAACCCAAAAACAAACTACTTTTGATGAAACAGTAAGTGACTTTTCTAGTGACGATTCTGTGGCAGATCCTAACTACTCTCCAGGCAGTCCTAGCTTAATTACACAACATAAAGAAATGGAAATTGCTGTTCCTAATGCATCAGTGGATATACATATAACTCCAGACAATGAGACAAATTGTAGGTCAGTCAACTCTGAATGGTATACTACAGTTGTATTACCCAAAGCTTTTCAAGCTGTGCGGGAGAGAAGACCAAAGACCGGGCTTCGGGGAATCATGCTGCGTCACGATAACGCCTCTTCACATACCTCCCTTAGAACAAAAGCATTTCTTGAGGAATCTGGTGTTGAAACTCTTAAGTCACCCACCCTACAGCCCTGGCTTAGCTCCTTGTGATTTCTTTTTGTTCCCAAGAGTCAAAGAAAAAATAAAAGGCTAGTTTTTTTCAAGCGCCTGTCCTGACCTGTCAGATCAAGACTGGCAAAAGTGTTTTCAGAGTTGTTTTAGGCTAATGGAACTTTGTATAGAGCATGATGGAAAAAATTTTGAAAAGATGTAAAATAAATATTAATAGTACCTAGAATACTTTTTGTATATCTCAAAACTTACTGAGTGACCTACATAATTTGATGCAGATTACTGCAAAGCCGGTACCAATAAGCATTGGAAAAAAACGTGACATAATATCACTTTTACCTTTAATACCGGAATGTTTCCATAATTTTTACCAGAATTTAGTAACTGCTGCAGACACAACTGATGTTGATCCAGATATATCAAATTCTGAAGAAAGTAGCTTTTAGTTTATTATTAAAGCTTAACTAATAAGCATTATTATAATTATTAAATATTATTGATAGTTCATTTTTATATTCTTAAACATTAATAAGCTACGTAGTTGTATGGTACAGTAATAAACACTTAAGTTGCGATTTCTTTGCTCTCATAAAATCTTAAGTAAGATATTTCGGATAATAATAAATAAGTTTGAAATATACTAAATTTAACGTGTAACTAGTTCGTGATTATGTAATAAAAAACAATAAAAATAAAAACCGTACTACATTTTTTTCACACCAATCGAATATAACCTTCCCCTGTAAAATTTTTGCATTCAAAAAGCTTTGACTTAAGTGCTTTTAACTTCCGAGTCTAGAAATAAAACTAACAAATATATTCGGTTCCATGTGATTAAATGTTAAAATATGTGGGTATTTCCATTTCCTTTTCATTTACTTTTATGATAAAAGTATGGCTTGGGATAGGGATAGCCATATGTTACACAAGTTATTGCGAAAGGTTCTGTATTAATAAACGGACTAACAAAGGAAATTTTCGACATGAAAATCACCGGATTGGTTTTAGTACAAAATAAAAGTATTGAAATTTCATAATAATCCGACCCATTTTTACAAGTTTCTTAAATATTCGGTAGATTCCCTAGTTAGTCTGTGATAAATATTTAATGTATAGCCTCTGAATTTGGTATACATTCTCCAAATCAAGTTTTTCTTGGCAAAAGCTATTGAAATAAATGATATTGTACAAGTTCATTTGTGAGTAATGATATCAGGTCGCTAATCTTTTTTCTATTGAATAAGAGTGACAAACGGGCACACAGTCTACCTGATGGTAAGTGGTTACTGTAGCCCATAAACAACTGCATTTATCCTTGATTAAGAATCAAAATGCAGATTGCATCGTATCCAGTTAAAAAGAGTCTCCGGTTCTTTACGCTCACTATGTGTTTCGTGACAGCAGCATTAAGCTGCTTTTTTAAACTGGTATTCTGTGAGAGCGTGGTTCTACCCAGTGGAGTAAATCCATTCGTACTACAACCATAATATAGCAGCAGCATGGAAATTTGGAATTTCTACAAAGAAAAAATGAAACCGAAATCAAATATTTCCAAAATATTAGTTCTAAGCTAGAATTGAATAAAAAAATGTCGTGTGCGAGCGGCCTAAGAGACTCCAACATCCCATTTAGTCTAAAGGGTGTCGTAAGAGGTGACTATGGTAAATGTCACAAAATCTTATGATTTATATACACAATATATATTTATATGATGGTGGTATTACTATCCTGTTTACTTCAGTCGCAAAATATACAAGCTGACGACAGGGAGTAGCGAACTTTGCGAGAAATCTGGTTTTGAACTCGTCAGTCCGCCTGCCTAGCGAATAACGAATATGACAATACAACGGGAGTGGCCTATGGGAACGATCATCAAAAATTTCTTCAAAAATATCATGTTAGTTATTAAGTGTTAACATTTAAAGGAGAACGGCAGATTTTGTACCGCATACTTTTTTTGTTGTTTTGTTATAGAATTTGTACCACATATTAAGGCAACTAAGCCATTTATTTTTATGTTAGTGTTCTATTTTTAGAACTCCGGATTAATTAATAATATCAATAAAAGATTTTAATAGATAAACGTAATATAAGCGTAAACTAAACGCATTTATGTTTTTAGAAGTTGCCATATGTAAAATAACACAAATATCGAAATGATAATTATTTATTTAGAAATAGAAATAACAATATATATAATTAAACACTTATATATTATACCTAAGAATGCATAATTGTTGCATAAAATCATAATGGTTTACGATTTAATGACAGGAATGATGTTCGTCATCAATATTTTTTTGTTCATATGGCAATTATTTATTGACAGGTAAAGATTATCTGTCTTTCATTTCAGTTCAGTTTTCAGTTGTTTGCTGTTGTTTTGGATTGTGGTTTGTGACTGCATCCTCATCTCAATCTACCTACTTAATGGTAAGTAAAACACTACAAAGATAGCGACAAGCAATCAAGAACATTTACTTTATCACCAAAACAATGTTTATGTGCATATATATAACAATCTGCATTGGTACACTAGTACATAACCTTAAAAAAAAAACTGGTTATAACTTTTACGTCCCAAGTTTTAAAAATCTAAGAATTTATATAGGGCTTGTCTATCCTACTAACTGCCAATTAAAACAAAAATATCCCAAAACACGAAATTTTTTAGCGGTATGAAATTCCATACAAGCCTGCCGTTCTCCTTTAATTGTAAGTTAAAATTTTATAAACCTAAAAAGTGTCATGTTGCTTGTCATCTACGACGTAAAGTGGTGTGAAAACTATTGAGAATTTAGTATGATCTTCACTATCAACACTGTGCTTTAGATTTACATACAAAGGAGATGGTCCATTTGTAGCCTAGTCTATGTATACTATACCGTAAAAAAAAGAAAAATTCAGGGATTTTGTTAAAAATAAAATAAGAGATTAAATCAAACTATATAATTTGCTAAAAATAA
Organism: Parnassius orleans; assembly: GCA_029286625.1. Lineage (NCBI taxonomy): Eukaryota > Metazoa > Arthropoda > Insecta > Lepidoptera > Papilionidae > Parnassius > Parnassius orleans. The sequence continues at coordinate 981,886 of JAGSMP010000211.1, read as the reverse complement.
AAATGCAATTCCAAGTTTTTGATGGTTTTACAAGATGGCGCCCTTCCAGTCATAAAAAGACGCGGTTATTTGTCAAATGTCATTTCTGTCAAATGATATTTTTATTTATAATGAAAGCAAAGACTACAATGATGTTACTTGGTCGTGTAGTTGTAAACTCATGACTACGTTTAATTGTGGATTTCTTTGGCGATTTGGTTTTTTGTTTGGACTTTGGATCTGTTATGATTTACGTGAGATTTTGATTTCGTTGATATCGTACATCTGTAGAATCACATTTTGAATCAGTAAGCAGGTATGTACTAAAGAAAGATGTTTTCTTAAGTTATTAAAGGCATTTGAATAACATGCTTTTATCTGTAATCTGTTAATAATTATTAATTTCTACATAACTTCATAATGGCTCCAAAATCTTAATATGCTGTAATTATCTTTGAGTTCACCTGTTAAAACATGTTGCACTGTTTAAAATGTGCTTCTGCAATAGTAAAAAATGAGCAATATTACATTGCTGGAGATATGGGTCCAGAAATCATTACCATTCTTGAAAATATGAGTCAATTGGTCAAATCATAAAGAACACACATACTTAAGTCAGATTACTTGGCAATATCTGGTCCATAGAAAATAATAGTTTATTAAAATAAGATTGTTTTATTTGAGATGGATGAAAATGGACCAATATGTTAACAATGTTTTGCAAACGCATTGCAAGAATTATCTGTCGACACAAATCTTAAAAAAGAGCTCCAGCGCCCTAACGCCAATAGTATCAGTATATTATGTTTGTTGTCAACGAAGACTGGGTAGCGGACGTTGTCACTCTGTTTCAGAGTTGCCTGAGAGATATTTCATCTCTGAGAGAATTTCTCCAAGACAAGTTAGTATTTATGTTTATATTTAGGCTTACTAATCTAAATATTCATCATTTCAGTAGTAAATAAAATAAACAATTACGTATCAAATGTTTATTTGTGACATACGACATATAGGTGACAAACGAGCACACAGTCCACCGAATGGTAATTGGATGATGTGGCCTATAAACATCATCATTTATTTTTTATTAAGAATCAAAATGCAGATGCGTTATGACCCCTGAGGACTACGATGGAGTGCCTTGTTTTCAGTAAAAAGGATCTCCGGTTCTCTACACTCACCATACAATTAACAAATTAACACAGAAGCATAAAGCTCCTATTTTACACTGGTATTCTGTGAGAGCGTGGACATTCCCCAGGCAGGCCGACCCATTATTTTCATCCATGTATTCCTTAATATTATGATAGCACTTCACTGCCTCGTTGGTTCAATGATCGTAAACGCGATAGCTGATCGTGAGGTCTCGGGTTCGAATTCCGGGGCTGGTCAAAATCAGTAATTTGGTTTTTCTGTCAAGAAATTCTCAGTAGCAGCCCAGAGTTACGAAGTTGACGGTGTTTCACTCCCGTGCCCCAGCTCCGATCGAGTCCACCCAATCGAGTTACAACCATACTATAGCTGCAGCGTGGCTCAACCACGTAGTGATAGGTATTATATTGTTACAGATACCTGAAGGTAATAATAATAATAAATAATATAATAATAAAAATTATTTATTTTCTCCACAATCTAAAAACTAATATAGTAATGAACTGTGGATTACACCAAGGAACAAAAATATTTAGATTGTGAGAGACTGGCGTCTGAGGCTGAGAGCCTGTGTTTCAGAGCACCAGCACTCTCCTCACAGAATGTGGGTCATATTGGTATAGATAATTATTCAACTAGTAACCAAAAAAAGAGAGAAATAATAAAGAAATGTTCTGTGTGTGTGTGTGTGCGTGTGTGTGCAGGTGCAGTGGTTTGAAATCTTTGTTGGACAGAAGCTCAACAAAAATTACGTAGACAAGGAGTTTCATATGTGCCATCCCCTAATACAATTGTTTGTGTATGGTGTCTTCGGTCACTAGCCAACACACGCAGGCACTCAATACCAGATGGCCCAGAACGAAATGAAATTATAGCTAGGATCTACCCTAGAGAAGTAATATTTTATGTATCTTTATATAGTCTATATGTACTACGTAAAAAATGCCTCTTTTAAAAAAATAATCCAACAGTTAAAACTTATTGTGTTGGTTTAAATAGATATTTAAAATACTTTTCTATTTTGAGTTATTTGACAAATAAAGATAAGCTCTCTATGCACTAGGGGCCTATGAAAATATGAATTACTAGCTTTTGCCAGTGACCGTGTTCTTGTGTAGTTTGGTTTAAAATCGCTCAGGAACCCTTTGATTTTCCAGGGTAAGAAGGTAGAAAGTATCCTAAAAGTCCTCAACTATACCCAGGCATAAAATCACTTTGATCCCATAGCTCTGTTATAGCATGATTGAATGACAAACCAACAAACAAACACATTTTCGCATTTATGGTATTAGTATGGACATTTTACAAACCTAATATTATAGAAAATAATGAAGAAAGAAAGGAGAAAGAAAACATATTTATTCATTAACGGTGCCACCGACAATCTAATATACTAAAGTACCATTAATCGTCTGTGACACCACTCAGGATGGGTGTCACAGCTCAGCTTATTGCCTAGCATCATATATTAAAATTAGGTTACCTTCGATTAAACTTATGATTGAAACTAAAATATAAATATATTAAACTTAATAACTTTTTAAACCAATGTCTTAAATAAAATAAATAAATAATTAATGTTAAGATGTGCCACTATATTATATAATTCATTTTTAAACAATATTCTTTTTAATCCCCTACATATTCCTTCTGACGTGTCTGTTATGCGTGCTGGGTTGCAGCGTGTAGAAATGTGCAAAGAGCTGCTAATATTGAAGAAGAACAGCAAAATCCAGGACCTTCATATCAACATTATGGAGCTGACTGTGTGTGGTGTAAAATGCTTTTATTTCAAAGGCAAGTTCGTGTTTTACGTGATGGCCCTGAAAGAGATATAGTGGCAGAAAGGATTTATCCCAGTGAGGTAATTAAATATAGTGTTTTCTACGTTTTATTTAAGCATTCTAATAATTAGGTACTTTACTTGAATAAGACAGTTATGAATAAGTTAAGCAGTTTGTTTGTATGTATGATCATTGGTTCACATTTTCATTGTACATTATCAACCCATTGCCGGCCCACAATTGGGCATACGTCTCTTCTCACAAAGGAAATGGTTTAAGCCATAGTCCACCGCGCTGGCCATGTGCAGATTGGCAGGCTACACACACCTTTGAGAACTGTATTGAGAATTCTCAGGTGTGCAGTTTTCCTCATGATGTTTTTCTTAAAGCAAAATATATGTAATCGCTTAAAACACACACACAGAATGCAAAGAAAAGTTAAAAGTGCATCCCAGGGATTGAACCCGGTCTGGTACGCACTTCTTATTTGATTGTAAGGGCGGTTGAAGTCTTAACCACTAAGACATAGCCCAAAGGATTATTAAGCTGAAGAGGCAAAGGGCCGGTTATATAGCTCGAAGAACCGACAACCGATGGGGAAAAATGTATCTCGAGTGGCGGCCTCGTACCGGCGGATGAAGCGTAGGGCATCCCCCCACTAGATGGAGTGACGACCTGGTAAGACATGCAGAAAGTCGATGGATGCAGGTGGCTCAGGACCGTGCTTTGTGGCATTCCTTGCGGGAGGCCTATGTTCAGCAGTGGACTTGTGACGGGCTGTAATGATGACTAATTCTATCACCGCTTATGGTCAATGGTTCATTTGTATAGTTTTAGTTATTGAACATGTTGTTCATAATAAGTAGGTAAGCTTTACTTAAATATTTTTTGTTTCAGTTACCACAACATGTCCTCTTGTGTGTTGATTGCTGGACACGGGCACAAGAACATGTGCAAATTGCTGAAGGCAGTGTAGCGCAGCCTGCTGGAACACCGAATCCTTCGATAAGCCTGGCAGATGATTATAAGCATATACCAAATTCTAGCAGACATTGTTTCGTTCCATTTTGTACGAACCCAGAGAGGCTCACTGTGCTAAATTTTTTAAGGAAGAGGATTTTGCAATCAACAAAAATATACGAGTATGTCACAGAAAATTGCAGAATTTGTGCTGCACACCAAACTACCTATAATTGGGAGTTTTTAGAAGAAAATGAATTCTTAATTAATTTCATACAGGCAAAAATAAAATCAATGTTAAACCTCAGCCTATGTGAAGATTTAACCAATAATAATTTGGACTTTGAAAGGTTTAATGAATTCGACGAGAATCTTTTTAAGCACTGGACTAGCCTCACTGAAGAAAATTATTTGAATATTTTAAATCAAATTAGTCCAGCATTGAGTTGTAAATTGCAAAAAATGGCGTTGGGGGCATATTTAATTAAAATAAGAACAGGGGATATTAGTAAAACCGAACTTGTCAGGTTACTCCAAAGAGCTCGAGAAGCTTTAACAAGTTTGTTTGTGCCTCACCACTTGGGGCTTAATCACATCACTAGAGATGATCAGATAAGCAGGAATTTATTAAACCTGAGGGCTTATTCGGTAACAGAGAAGAGAGGAAGCCAATTGTCATATGCGACGGAACATACATATACCTACAAAAATCTTCTAACTATATTTTTCAGAAAAAAACATATAGCTTGCACAAATATCGCAATCTAGTAAAACCATTTTTAAGAGTAGCTACTGATGGCTATATCCTGGACATTTTTGGCCCTTACCCGGCAATTGATTCTGATGCCAGTATTATGAAAACCTTATTCCAAAATGAAAATGGCGATTTGCACCTGTTTTTTTTTTTACGGAAAATGACATTTTCATTTTGGATAGAGGTTTTCGAGATGCTATTTCTTTTCTCGAAGAATTAGGCTATGTAATACATAAGCCATTGCATTGTGAAGAAGGAGAGACTCAATTGTGAACGATTAATGCCAATAAATCCAGATGTGTGGGAGATTAAAAAGAGATTTTAAATTATTCCGACAGGACCACTTCAACGTAGCTGCCACCCATCTAATGGAGGATTTGCGTATTTGTGCAGCTATGATCAATGCTTTCCATCCAGTAATTATTGATAGGCCGGATGACCAGGTGTTGTTAAACCGAGCACTACAAAGGCTACATATGCCAAATGAATTGGCAGAATTAATTGTAGCCAATAGAATTAACAGATACCGAGTCCGGTTCACTAGAATTGAAGCACAACTTCCAGAATTAGATATTTTTCCTGTAATGACTATGTCTGATCTCAAAATTTTTGGATTCAGGACATACCAAATTAAGCAGGCAAGAAGCTATTATGGGGAACTTATAAGATAGCATGGTTCATTTCAGGTGAAAATATCTAATGATCTGGAAGTTGTGACCCAATTAATATCATCCCAACAAGAGTCTGTTTTAATAAGAGGCCGTATAAAATCTCGCCAACACTCGGGCAGAGCTTATTATATATACGAGTATATACTGTTGGCGAGATAAGGGACAAGTTGGGATGAGATGATCGCAGGTTATTATTGCAGTTGCACTTCTGGACAATGGACAGTGGGTTGCTGTGCCCACATAATGACCGTTGTCTAGTATTTGGGATGGGCTCGGTATCAAAATTCCATATCCACACCGGCCTCAATTCTGGATGGCATTTTAGTAAGAGAGGATTTTGAAGTGGGATAGGTAAATAAAAAATAAATAGCTGTTTTATTTATATTACCTTAAGTATCCAAAACATGATTTACCTAATGTTTCACTTTCTATAATTCATAGGACTGTTAGCTTTTGTTATGACATTATCCAGGCTTTAAACGTCTATCAAGGCTCTGACACGCTGAAGACCTGTTATATGAAAATATTTGTATGCCGGAAACGGCAGAATATTTAGGATGCGAATTCTTTTCTAACAACTGTAATGTACCATAGTCTAACAAATAAATAATCTTATCTAATCTATGATTGTACCCTAGCACTTCAGCAACCCAGATAGATATACCTGAACAGAAGTTAGTATTCAGGATTATTCTGTTTATCCACCCTAAAACAGCTACCCTAAGGTAAAATAAGTTAAATATATTCTTTATTATTAGTGCAATAAAGTGCGCTATCTGGCACTAAATATTTGTAAATATTTGTAACAAAACACCTAAGCCTCATTTCCCCATGTAAAACAAAAAAGGCCTGGATGCCCCTGGCACTGAAGTGTGCATTTGTTCATATTAATGAATGCAAAGAAATAATTCCGTGCGTAGGCACCGTTGATTTATCTCAACTATCATCTCGTCGGGAATTAGGTAGTACTTTTTACATTTGTTTCCTCCTGAACTGCATTTATTATATGCAAATATCAACCAGAACTTTACTTGTTCTAAGACCAAAATAGCACATACACAATCTTCAATACACTTAATTCGTGTTTTTATCAAAAAATACAACTTTTTTGTCATACTTTCGCACTAGTTTCGAGATATTTTAGCTATTTTACATAATAAATCTACCTGATAACAAAGAAAATGATAGGCTATTGGTGATAAGGTTATATTTCAGAGTTAACAGCTAACGTTAAATCAAAACGAAATCAACCCGCCATTAGTGTTGCATTTTTTAGTGAGAATAAAATATTAAAACTACTGAAATTAAGGCAAATTCGTTGATTTGAATGATCAAATGTGGTTTAATATTTTATTTTCATTTATTTCCTACTAGTACAAAACTAGGCCTACGCTTCATACAATTTTGGACCGTCTTCTTTATAAAAATAATAATAATATTGTACTTATTGCAAATAATGGAAAAGGAAATGTAAGATAAGTGGAATGGAGAATAACATTTTTATTAAGTATCAATATAATATGCTTATCTCTTGATATTTTGGTTTGGTTTTTGAGTTTCTTACGATTTATACAAATATGAGTTATTTATTTAATATGATTTTTATTTAAAAGTTAAAGTTACAGCCTATATACGTTCCACTGCTGGGCACATGCCTCCTGTCCCCCATAGGGTTTTTTGGGTTCTTTTTTGAGAGGGTATTTTTATTCGCTAATGTTTATTTGTATATGTGTGTATGTAACCTACTGATGGAACGCAAGAACTGCTTCCTTCCATGTTAAATTCTGTATCATTTATCTTGTCACCTAGAACTGTTAGTAACTCACAATCTGTTACAAATCGTCCCTAGCGAAAAACTAATACGCGGCCAAAACTTGGGACAAAACAAATAAAGAAAAGAAAAACTATCGCTTGTATCAGCTTGACCTGTATGTAATAATAATAATAATAATGTCCACCAGACCGAATTTCTGTCACGCTGACCAGTCTCAACGGAGACTAGCCATCTGAGCAGGACAGGATTATAATGCTCGAGTGTGTGCAGCCAATAGGTGCACTCGGTATTCCCTCACTTTCATAGTCCGATGGGATAGTAATTTATATTAAAGTGAGACACGACCGCAGAGAGTTCAGGCGCATCACCAACGACTTTACGTACTTTCCGAGGCACGGGAGTGAAACACTGCCAACTTCCTGCCTCCGAGCTGCTACTGAGAATTTCTTGACGGATTACATACAGTAACTGATTTTGAACCCGGGATCCATGATCAGCAATCGCGTTTACGACCACTAGAGTAACGAGGCAGTCAAGGTTAAGATTGATCGAGGTTGAACTATATGTACTAATATGTGAATGTAATGAAATTTTTTAATTCATATTTAATCTATTCCCTAAACTTTCCCTTATTTCGAAGACGCAGACATATTATGAGGCGATAACAATACAATAATATTCATTCTAGTACACTCACTTTGATCACCACAGCTTATGATCAGTGCCCGTTGTTTAAGTTAAACTCTTAATTTTATTCGAGGAACAGTAAGAAGTAACAATTTAAATTTGCTATCTGTAAAGACACATGAAAAAAAAAAGGTTGTTGTAACGTAGGTTTCATCAGCGTGTGTCATTAGTGTGTATATGTTAGAAAAGAGCAAGTGTTTTTGTCATTACTATGTCAATGATTGATAAGCATTTCTTTTATATGGATCTGAGACATTTTCCTTCAAGGCTAGCCGTAAGAGGAAGCTTAAGGTCGCTCAACGGGCTATGGAGAGGGCTATGTTCACAGTATCTCTGTGTAACGAGAATATCCGCAGTAGAATCAGAGTTACCAGTATAGCCGGTATAGTAAGTAGGCTGAAGTTGGTTCGCCATATAGCTCAAAGAACCGATAATCGATAGGAAGAAAGGTTCTTGAGTGGCAGCCTCGTACCGGTAAGCGAAACGTAGGATAACCTCCACTCGATGGAGAGACGAACTGATAAAAGGACATTCGAGAAAGTGCTAAAATCTTAAATCAGGCAAGTAAAAAGTTGTTACGAACGGTCAGTCAGCAAAAACGTTTCAATCTACATTTCATTAAAAACTCATTCTGCGTAGATCAGACAAAAAAAATTCAAATCTTAATGTAGCCCGGGCTTACTATAACATCGGGACGTCAAACACCTCAGTCACCCCCTCAGATTTTTTCTAGCTTTATTAAAGGAGATATAATAAATAACAATATTAGTGCACGGAAATTTACAATCTTGTTAATGACCAGATAAGTATCGTATCGTTTCAATACAAAAACATTTGTTTGTGTTTGATTTGGTAAATTACTATTACCGCAGTACTGGCGTAAACGCATAATAATAAAATGCCTAGTAAACGCGATTACTATATTTTTGTAGCATTATTTTATGTTAATATAATCAATAAATAACATAATCTTACTATAATTTATAAGAATAGTAATTTATTTTTAATTATGTATTAATATTTACGTATTATCTCTATAATATTCGTACAAGTCTTTACTATGTATTTGACTTATATTTTGCTGTCCGAGAGTTCAGATTGAAAAAGAATAAAGAGAAAGTCAATACTAACCGAAAAAACGGTTAGAATGTTTTATTATCTTAAAAATGTATGGTTTATAAATTGTTGGTATATTATTTGGTGCAACAAGATTATGATGATTTTCCGACGGCCTTAAAACGCCAATATGATACAGTTTTTCATTAAAAACAAACTATTCATTTTTTAAATAAATAAGGATCAATGTTCTTCATGCATAGGACATGAATAACGTTAATACATATTGGTTTGAACAGATTAACCACACAATAAAGCACATTTAGAAAAAAAAATCGGTAACATTCAGAAAGAAAGGAAAAGATTTGACTGAAAGGCAGGAATGGACAATTGACAGAGATGATACAATTTTGATTTCCGAGGAGTTTTGAATATACCACAATTTAATGTGGGTACCTTATGCTACAAATGAAAGCATCCAGTGTGTGATCTTACTATTTTGATGCTGTACGCATGTATGACACTCATTAACATCATCATTACAGCCTTCACAAGTCCACTGCTGAACATAGGCATCCCCCAAGTTATGCCACAAAGCACGGTCCTGAGCCACCTGCATCCATCGACTGCCTGCATGTCTTACCAGGTCGTCACTCCATCTAGTGGGGGTCGCCTACATTTCGCCTACCGGTACGAGGCTGCCACTGAGAACCTTATTTCCCATCGGTTGTCGGTTTTTCGAGCTATATGGCCGGCCCATTACCACTTCATCTTACTAATCCGTTGGGCTATGTCGGTAACTCTGGTTCTACTTTGGATATCCTCATTCCTAAGTTAATCACGCAGAGAAACCCCAAGCATAGCCCTCTCCATAGCTCGCTGAGCGGCCTTGAGCGTCCTCATATGGCCACCTCTATGAACCACGTCTCAGATCCATAAGTCATCACTGGTAACACGCACTGGTTGTACAATTTCGTTTTCGGGTTTTGAGGTATACCTGAAGAGAAGATGTGTCGTAATTTCCTGAACGCTGACCAGCCGAGTTGAATCCGTCGATTGACCTCTCGGTCAAAGTTGGACTTAACTAGTCGGACTATTTGTCCCAGGTAAACATACTCGTCAACAACTTCGAGCTTAGTGCTCTCAACAACTACCGACATAGGTTTGACATGGACATTACAATTGATCTTTGTTTTGTCCATGTTCATCTTAAGACCTATCCGTTGGGAGACACTATTGAGGTAATTGAGCATAGTGCTTAGGTCCTCCAGCGATTCTGCCATAAGGACTATGTCGTCGACAAATTGAAGGTGAGTGATGAACTCGCCATTGATGTTAATACCGTAACCTTTCTAGTCCAATGCAGCGGTGAAGAGTTTCGGGGATATAACGTCTCCCTGTCTTACACCTTTCTGTAGTTGGATAGGTTTCGTACTCTGGTTCTTTATTCGGATAGCTATCGTAGCCCTACTGTGCAAACACTTGAGCACTTCGATATACCGACAGTCAACTTGACACCGCTTGAAAACCGGAAGGGAAATCGGTCTGTAGTTCTTCAAGAGAGCGTTGTCACCTTTCTTAAAGAACAAGACCACCGCACTTCTGCTCCACGCCTCCGGAGTATTTCCACGATGAATGACGGAATTAAAGAGCTTCTGAAGGACTTCAAGTACCGGTTTTCCACCCGCTTTCAGAAGTGCTGGAGAGCCATTCTAATCTCGCTCAGACTGACGTCCGGGATATCATCGGAATAGTGTCGGATAAAACTTGCTCTTTGATCGTTACTCACACTTGCATGTGGCTCCAACGATGACGTGTACAGCTGCCCATATAACCTCTCAATCTCACTCAAAATCTCAGGTGGCCCAAAACGATGCCGCCACACTCGGTCTTCAGCTTTGACAGTTGGCTCTTTCTGGCAGACAGATCTCTGGCAAAGACTTTGGAGCCCTGGTTCCGCTCGATCGCTTCTTTAATACGAGCTGTGTTGAAGTTGCGTAAGCTCCGGCCGCATGGACAGTTTCCACGAGCTAGTCATTCATATCGTCCACTGCATTGCAATCTTCGAGGCACTGAAAATGGTTTTGTAACTCGAGCTGAAAGGTTTCGGAACTTTGGATTAGAGCACGAGGGGGACGGAGCGTTGATTTTATTAGTCGAGACCGCTCCGACTTTACGTTTAGGTTCAGTGTGCCTCTAACCATTCGGATATTGCTACCAGTTTTCACCCTCGCGATCACTGAGACATCGCTGAACAGTTGCCGTCTAGTCGTCATAATGAAGACAATCTAATTTTTTGTCGAACCTGCGGGGCTCGACCAGGTCCACTTCCTGTTGGGCCGCTTCTAAAAGAAAGAGTTCATCATAGAGAGTTCCTCTTTCTCCATGAAGTCGGCCAGCTGCTGGCCTCTTGGGTTCCTTTGCTCTTTTCCGAATTTCCCTACCTTCAGCTCACCGTTCTCTCTTGTGCCTAGTTTTGCGTTGAAGTCTCCCATTAACACCGTATAGTGGGTTTTGGAGGAATTCATGGCTTTAGAGATATCCTCATAAATTTCCTCCACCTCCTCATCGGGATGTTCCGATGTTGGTGTGTTAACCTGCATGACCTTCAACGAATACCGTTTGGTGATTCTGAGTATAAGGTACGCAACCCTCGTCGACACACGTTGTTAACGAGAGACTTGTGGACGATAAATCCGATACCTCCTTGGAACAGATGTACGTCCTCCCGGTGATAGAACAAGTTGCCAGATTCAAGAATTACCGTGTCGTCCCCCTCTCTTCGGACCTCCGATAATTCTATAATATCCCAGCGCAACTTGTCTATCTCTTCTTCCAGCTCCAGATCTTCTCGTCAGTCCTCAAGGTTCGTGCGTTGTATGTTGCCAGGTCGAGTCGTCTTAGGTGGCAACCGAACCTCCACCGGAGATTCTTAGCACCCCCTGCCCCGGCGATACCATGGTCGCCACCGTAGCCAGGAATAACGGGGCCGCCGGGGACTGGGCACCGTCTCTTCGTAACTTTCGTCATGGGGGGAATGTTTGCCATAGTTGCCACGCTTGGCGAGCGGGTTGGCAACCGCAGTTTTTTTTTATTGTTATTTGCTGTTATCAGAAAGATGCTGCTGCCCATCTCCTGCCTGTTTCCCACTGTCGCCTCTTACGACACCCACGGGAAGATATGGGGTAGTGGATATTCTTAACCGCCACTACACGGCACGTATGTATGACACTGAAATAGTAAAAAGAGGCAACAATGATAATAGTTTGTTGCTAGATGAACATTTTTAGAACTGAAAATGAAGCAGGTATTAACAAATTTTCATTTTCTACTGATACGCTACGGCCAGATAAAAATATATATAAATTATATTTGTAAAGACATTTATTTCCGATTTTCTCGCACAGGTTTTTAGTACAACAAAATGAAAAAAAGGGTTGTCGATACTCCTAAATGAATCTACAGCATTATTTTGACTTCTAGACCGGTGATAAATATCAATTAATTAATGCAATCTGATGTTTTTAACCGTAAGAGCCGTAAGAGGCGATAGAGATAAATGAAACAGGAGAGGGACAGCAGCATCTTCCTAATAAAAACTCAATATAATTAAGAAAACTGTGGCTGCCATGCTCTGCAACTATGGCACGTATCCCTTTGCTCAGACTTTTAATAGGCTGTGATGAATGGTAAATTATGTAATAAGAATAAAATAGTGAAATATTACACAAAAAGATTAGTGAATCTTGATAATTAATAGTAAGATAATTCGATGGGCTGATCTTTTAGAGGTCAGTGTTTCACGTTTACAAGAAAATACATTCTTTTGAGGTATAATTTTGAAGATTCAAGATCAATGTTAAATAAAGAGTTCCACTGTGGATGAATATAAGACTAATAAGACCAAAAAATCACACCCGTACATTTGGAGAACGTTAAATTGTCACAAGCACACCACCAGCCCATTCGAATAAGTTAAGCCTTGCATACAGATCTTGTGAGGTTTAGTAAATGTGAAGCGAGCCTACGCTTTTAACATCTTTTTAAATCCCTGCTTTTGCGATAGTGAAAAGATTTAAAACAAGTAATAATAATACGGTTGAAAAGACTTATTTTATTACTATAATTCATTTTAACCCCCGACGAAAAAGAGGTATGTTATATGTTTAACGTGTATCTGTGTATCTATATATCTGTGTATCTGTGTGTCTATTTGTGGCATCGTAGCTTTCAAACAGATAAACCGATTTAGATTTAGTTTTTTTTTTGTTTGAAAGGTTACTTGATCGAGAGTGTTCTTAGCTATGATTCAAGAAAACCTTTTCAGCTGCTTGAAGATCAGCTCTTTTTGTTTCGGGGATTTTAAAAAAATTAAATTTAATCTATTTAATTATGATTCAAATCGAACCTTAATTATTATTTCTGTTACTGTTTTTTTTTTAAAAACGTTACTCCCACAGACACTCCTTTCCCCACGCGGCCGCACCACCACCGCATCAACGGTGCGGCCCCGTCAGAGTCGCGGAGGATAGGGCGAGTGGCACTTCGCCATATCAGCACTCCTCTTCCCCCGCGACGCCACCTCGGCTGCAGCTACCTAACTTGTAACTAACCTAACCTAACTTATAACGTTTTTAAAAAAAAGAGAAAGAGTAAAAATGGGATAAAACCATAAACAATTTCTCTCAACATTTTAACGAAAAACCTATTTATAAGTAATATAAACTAGAGTAGAGAATATGTAGAATAGGGATTCATTTTTATTTAAGAGTCCCTCTGGGTAGCTCTACGGTCTTGACAATTTTCGTCACAAAGTACCACACAAGTTGTATAACAATCCAAGAGCCGGCGAGACATTTTGAGTACGGCTTTGACCCATCTAGTTATACCTATAGCTCAAAAGTGTCATTTGCGAAAGTTGTATAGGGAATGGCTAGTCTGCCTGGTATGTACAGGTGGGACAGGTACTGCGTCAGGTAAAATATTTGTGTTAAAAAATATAATTGACGCAGCATGAAATAACACAAATTGTATTCTGTTGTCAATAATAAGCGTAGTATATCGATTGCAGATCATTTGAGTGGGGTGGCACGGAACCAGACCACCTCAATGATATTTAAAAAAAATAAAGAAAAAATATTTTTGACCCACGCTGAAAATTTAATAGCGTGTCAATTAATTTTTTTTAATAATAATCCCAAAAAGCCAGATCATTTCGGTGTTGGAAAAAACTGCCAGATACCCTAAAAATATTCCTTAAGTACCTGCGCAGTCCCACCTGTACATTCCAGGCAGACTAGCCATTCCCTATACAACTTTCATAAACGACACTTTTGAGCTATGTACGAGTAACTAGATGGGTCAAAATCGTGCTCAAAATGTGTCGCCAGCTCTCCGTCTAGTAGCAGTATAAAAAATATTCAAGTGTAGCATATTTCACAGCTAATAAATCTAGAACAGGTGTTGTATTTAATGCTATATCCCATTAAACAAGTGCTTACGAGCGTTTGTGTTTTCGAAATAATTGCACCTTATATTTATCGGAATTACAAATTTTAAGTTATCAGTCCTTTTACTTAACTAAAAATTATACTCGTTATTAGTATTGTTAAACCATACTGAGGTTGTTTGCTTAAAATATCATTGTAATTTTCCCAAAGACCAAAATATTATCTAAGATGAATAACAATAAAAGTATCAGAGTTACTTAATTAAAATTCTGCTTACAAAAAAGCTATTTACGTTTTCATACTAAGAGGTTCAAAATATTTCATCAAAATTTGCATTTCTAAAACGGTTTTATGTCTAGAATCTCTTTATATTTTTGGGAAAGGTACATCGTTCAAAATAATCTTTATATTTAAATAAAACTAGTTTTACGGAGTTTATCGCGTATATTAACTTATTCTATATTCCCGACGTTTCGAGTACTTTACAGCACCCATGGTCACGGGGGGGACTGAGGTATTTGACGTCCTAATGTCATAGTTAACCACGGTTACCTCCAGATTAAAAATTATTAATTTTTGTTCCGATCTACGCAGTATGAACTTACAGTATCTTGAAGTCTTGCAGTTGTATGCTTGGGTTGGGATTTAATTTTATTAATTATAGGATCCCAAGCAGATGGTAGCACCCAGCCATCTTCTCTATTGAAATTAGGATGTTTTTTGATTTCAATAGCCTCGCGAATCATCCTTGGAAGGAATCGGTGTTCTTTAGCGAGGATTTGTGGTCTATCAAATCTAATGTAGTGACGGGGGCGAACAAAAATTAATAATTTTTAATCTGGAGGTAACCGTGGTTAACTATGACATTAGGACGTCAAATACCTCAGTCCCCGGTACCATGGGTGCTGTAAAGTACTCGAAACGTCGGGAATATAAAATAAGTTAATATACGCGATAAAATCCGTAAAACTAGTTTTATTTAAATGTGTAGTGTTCGCGTAAATATAAGAAATCATTATAATCTTTATAATTTACCAAAGATATTTTTGTTAATAAATAAATAAAATGCATTCATGAAAGCCTAGTCTAATATCGCTGTCGTCTAACCTATGCGATGAATAGTTGTTCCTTTGGTAAACAATGAAATTGAATCGCGGTTTTAAAGTAAGAACGAAATTTCTATCGCTAAAATACGAGGATGTAGAGAATGTAACAAAAGACAAGTAAACAAAAAAGTTTTACTACCCTATCGATTGAAAGACGGCGACGGCGGCGTACAGACGATGATAGGAATCATTTTAATACATCGCCTACTGTATTATATTCGTTCTACTATTATTTAGATTGGATTGAAATCAATTCTATTTTAATGATTATAGCTGTTTAATGTTATTCAAATTTATCTTTAGGAAAAATCAAAATTTTGATTTTCTTTTATATCAATAGATTCCATTCATAAAGTTAAATTCAAAGAAATTAATAACGTAAGAGATATTAAGGATGCCAAGTTAATATTTTAAGTCTCATTCATTTTATTTCTAACAAATAGCTATCGCGATATTAAAATTAATAACTTGCAAATCGAAACACTGCTCACTCTCTTATTATATAAACTCTCTATACCCTTCAGACTAGAACACAGCAGAGAAAGCACTGTTATTTTGTGGCAGAAGTAGTTAAATTATAGTTTGATTTTAATTTTGTTACAAAAGAAAGAGATAAAAAAATGTTTGGTATACGTTAAAATTATTGCACTTAAGGAAAAACAAGAGTACTTAATTTTTAATTCCTCAAACATAAATACTAACGTAAGGAGTTAGAGATTTATAATGAAAGCTAATCTAGTGGACGTGTTTCAAATAAACTTATAATTAGTTATACCACATGAGTAAAGAAACCTTTCTTTACTCATGTGGTATACTGCAATATGACATAATACTTAAATGACACAATTATAAATATATTTTCACTTAAAAAAATGTACGTAGAGTTTTAGTTAATCTTGTTAGTAACATAAAACAGGAAAGGACTTACCTTTTACAAGT
The DNA here is from genome assembly GCA_029286625.1 of Parnassius orleans. Lineage (NCBI taxonomy): Eukaryota > Metazoa > Arthropoda > Insecta > Lepidoptera > Papilionidae > Parnassius > Parnassius orleans. The sequence continues at coordinate 965,574 of JAGSMP010000211.1, read as the reverse complement.
GTTAAAATACCAAGAGGCATAACAAGCACCGCAACCAGTAAATCGGTTATAGCCAGTGACATAAGAAAATAGTTAGTTACATTCTGAAGCCTCCTTTCCATGTAAATAGCCAAGCATACCAATACATTTCCTGCTACCGTACAGAGTACTAATGCTAAAGCAAACAAGGCCCACCAATTGTGAACTGCTTCCTTTTCAATGATTATCGTCACATTATTGTCTATTGCGTTGTACCATTCGGTTATATCATTATTATTTTCGGAGGAATTATTTGATGATGTCCAGTAAACTTCATCCGTGCTATTGAATTCTATTAAAGCTGACAATGTGACTCGCTGTAAGGATTGTAATTCATTCATTGTTGGGTGCGTACAATTTCACTTCTGCTGAATTCATCCTTAATTTCTTATTATTCATCTTATTTCATAAATGTGACAAATGATATTTGTAAGATCCATTTCGGTGACTACTTTTCAGCGTTTTATTAAATACTTCATGACCTGTAACAAAAATTTTCTATTAACGATTGTTGTTTGAAACTAAGATTGAAAAATGTATAATTATATTAGCGTCGTGTTACTATGGCTTTTTTTTCCTGTAGAAATTTTTACAAATTTTGTTAGATACCACATATTGTAAAAGTTGTAATAAAAATGCCAACAATTTCTATGTAATTTGACAGCATTCGATTGATCAGAAGAGCGACACTTAAGTGTCCTATTAAAGTTTTTCAGCATCACGTGCTAGAGCCACGCTGCTGCTATATTATGGTTGTATTGTAGCTATATAATGGTTGTAGCACGAATGGGTTGGCTCGACTGGAGTAGGACCACGCTCTCATAGAATACCAGCGTAAAATAGCAGCATTCGGCTGCATTTCGTATGGTGAGTGCAGAGAACCGGAGACCCTCTTTACTGGATACGAGGCATTCCATCTTAGTCCTCAGGGGTACCAACGCATCTGCATTTTGATTATTAATCTACAAGAATAGATATAGATTTCTATGGGACATAGTATCCAATTACCATCAGGTGGGCTGTGTGCTCACTTGTGACCCTTATTATATAAAAAAAAACAACCCCACACCTAATAAATTAGTATGTCAAATTATAATTAAGAGAATCAAACTCGTGCTACTCACGTACTTTCTAATTTAAGTCAAGAGCCTGGTTTCCGATGAATCACGAAAAAAACATTCTGACATTAATTTATTAAGTCGAGGTAATTAGGACCCGAGGTAATTATAGTCCTCACAATTTGAAAGATGATTTTAATTTTTTTATCTACAATTAACCGTTATCAAGAGTTTGCCAGCGCTAACGTGACCAAATTATAATTTTTCTATCGGATTTTTTTAATAAGTACACACATAAAAAACTACAAACAGCTTGGTAAAAAGCAATAAATCAAGGGGCTTTATTTTAAATTGCGTTCTAATTCACGGTTCTTACTGATTTGGATTCGTGGTAAACTTTTCTGTGGGGAGATGGATTTCCAAGAGTATTATTTGCTTTTGCTAAATTTATAATTCAGTATGAAATTGTCTTTCCGTGAAATTCAAAAATCTCCTAGTGTTTTATGATCTCGCTTATTAATATTAAGTTTAGCATGGAAATTTACAATAGTTGGCATTCTATCAGTTTATTTAAATTAGTTAGTTAAATAAATAAATAAAAAACATGAATATATTGCTTATTTTTTTTTCATTCATTACAGCCCTTCACTGCTGAACTTAGGCCTTCCCCAAAGAATGCAAAAAATGCTTAAAATTAGATGATTTTAAATTTTCTACTCTAAATGGCATGCACTAGACAAAAATAAAAGTAAATTCAAATCATTATGCACGTTGAAGTTCCAAAAGTCAAATAGTAGGTTAATCTTTTAGCAATTAACCAAATCTCCTTCGCTTTGACGCAGGTTAAGTTTTGTGGCTTATCTATACGGGACTTAATTAATAGGTAGTCCATTTCTTCGAAACATTCTGTTGAACTAACTAATGAATGAATTTACTAAAGATAAGATATGATTTCTAGTGAGTAAAGGTAGCTTAAAAGTGGACTACGTGGAAATAATTATTTTACCATTTATTTAGTCTCAATTTCATTTATTCATTTATTTCATATTTATTGAACCTAACAAAAGACGGTGAAAAGGGAGACTTAATGCTCAAAGCATTTAATATTCAATTTCCAGTCAATCTTAAGACTGTAATAACGTAGCGAAGGTTGTTACAGAGAACAGACAAATATAATAAAATTACACATATTCGCACATAACTACAGATATGTATATACATTTACCTACTGATTAAACGAAGATAGAGATGAGAACTGATAGAGAGAAAGAAAGAACTGTAATGATGACTTCTTTTTAAGTGTGTTATTGCTGAAAGATTGTCTTTTCAGACAGGTTATTCCAGAGACGCGTGACTTACACAGCAAATGATGAAGATGTCAAATCAGAATGGTGGGCGGGGGGCATGGAAATAGCAAGAATTTTCGATAAACGAAGTTATCATGAGGGTCATGCAGGAATAAAGATTTTAGATTCATATATTAGAAAAAAAAACTGTGTAAAGTATGCTTACGTGTTAGATATAAATAAATAAAGATAAAGCAGATACAGTTTTTGACGAGACAATCCAGCATGTCTAGAAAGACCTTATTAAAATCAGGATATCTTCAGCATAATCAATAATGGCTAAAGTAACTGACTGCACTAGATTTATCTTTACCTTGACCGAAAGAAAGTTTCTAAAACGGTCCAAAGCCCCGGGTATACCAATAACAGACCCGCTGATATTCTGAGTTTGAGTGGACCAACAAAAGTCTGTGTCAAAGTAGACATACGCCTAGTTTTTAAACACTGTTAGGATTAGGTATTACATAACTATTAAACGTTACAGGTGGAATACAACTAACGTCAAGTTTAGACAATTGCTGGACTTTTTTAATTATTATGGCTTGAAACATATTGGGGTTCACATGAATACCAAATTTGCGAGACCAGTGTTAAGATTCGTCAAGTCCACATTGAGTCTGGCACAACTTAAAGATTCGACCTCTGCTTGAGCGTATAGATGGTAAGAGCAGATAAGTTGAGAAGAGAGAAAGTCAATAAAAATGAAGGACAGATGTGGCGATAACATTTCACACTGTGACACGTCAGTGGAAAATTGTCAATAGTCAAATATATTATGACCTCAACAAAAATTACAAAGGTAATAAGAAAACTAGTCTAGGATAGTAGAGGAAAACTTGATATTTCTATAGCCCAATCATCTCCTCTATAATCAAGCAACTACAAAATACAGCTAACATACAACATACATCTACCACGCCAATGTGTGCAAGCTTAAATCCTGCAATGTGATCAGAACCGCTTAAGTTTTTTTTTCTTTAGTATTCTAACCAACACGGCTGAGCAAAAATAAATTATTAAAGATTAATATAATGTATAGCGAGTCAGATACATTTTTATAGCACTATGCATACTTTTTAACAGTACTTTTTATGTTAAAGATTGTTAAATCGATATAAAATGAGACTAATATAATAATAAATTATGAATAAAAGGAAAAAATATCATCGTGGCATTCTTTGGGGGAGGCTTATATATATGGCGCTGGACTTGTGAAGGGCAGTAATGATAATGATGTCTATTTATATGTAACTAGTTTTTCGGAAACGGCTCTAACGATATTTTACTTTACAAATCTAGATACTCCTAGATAAAGTCTAGATAATCCTAGATAAAATGTAGATAATAGAAAATTATATGCTTTTTCCTAAGTCGAGCAAAGCTCGGTTGTCCAGGTACTGCTACTAATATACGAATGCATTTATTCCAAAAATAAATAAGATAGGTGTTTTAATTCTATGTTTTAAAATCAATAAAATTGGGACAGGCCACCATGACCGCAAGGTCTGGAGGACACATTATTGTTAATATGATGGTGTATTTGTATAATATACACATCTAGTTGGCATAAATTTATATAACAATGATAAATAAGATGAAATAAAATATATAATATAATATCACCACAATATCATGTTTATTCGCAATAATAGTTCTGTATATGTTGATGGCCCTGTCTCAACGGAGCATGGCGCGGTAATTTATGAGCGCAGATCCAACGATTACTTATAAAAGGACAGTTTTTGACGCACGAGACCGTACATCACAGCAAACTAACTCCTGTTGTAGGATTTTGGCTACTAGGTTGTGTCTGTAAAAGTACTCAGAACTAGTAAGCGCTGAATTACCGGCGATGGCATGTCTATGTGATTCACCTGGATTGCAGCAAGCTCGATATATGACGACGGTACCATCCTTTAGGATGTACAGCTGACAGGATCAGGTTATTAAGACCATAACCTGATCCTGTATCGCACAGGCAAATCTTCGGTTTCCCTAAAAAGGGCATCGTACTATCCAGTGGAGGAAGGCGACTGTGTCTACGTAAGGCCTGTAGGAGCTTTTTATCATTTCATACCGCCTCCAGGTTGAAGACGCTCTGTATTGCCGGGTCTTGCCATTGCTCGTTGGCAAAAGATGGAGAAGTAAGCCCTTTATAACCCATAATGACGTGCTTGCAGAACGACTGTAATGTAATATGTAATGAGAATACGGACGCTTCACAGTTCGCGACTGTCCATAGTGAGGGTGCTTATAAAGCCAAGCACACCATGTCTCTGCGGCAAGTACTACCTCGCTACTGACGATTTCGGATAATGCATCCTAGGGGACGTCAAAGAAGCGCAGCCATTTTTATTCAAGGCGTTAAGTTCGGTCTGAGTCTACATATGTATGCCAAAAGTATATACGATGATATGCATGGCCTAACCGTGTATCTTATTTACACCCGACAAAAGGCTTATTATTTTCATTATTACAAATATCTAGCAATTAAAATTAATTAAATGCACATTTATTAGGCAATGTAATAATTCAATCTAAAATATCTCACCAAGTAACAATTATTTCTTTTTCTTTTTGCGTTCTCTTATTTGATATTGTCTTTGATTGTTCTTTTTCATGTAATAAAAGGAACGATGCGCTGAAATTAAAATTTAATTAATAAAATAAAAAAGTCAACAACGCTTTTCCTTAATTATGCATTCATTTGCATAAGCGAAATGACCTCCTTTTCATGATTAACGACCGATCGTAGCCTTGACTTTGTTACATCGATATGTCGCCTTTAGCTATATAAAATTAGCGAGTAACATTGTGTTTACTACTATTTACCATGACAATAATGATTAGTTATTAATAAAAATATTTTTAATAAAATTAAGATATACATCATATTTCGTTTTGATAGATATCTAAAACATATATGCGATATTTATTACAGTAAAAATCTAAAAACTAAAATTATCACACAGCTCTATTCCCCGTGGTATATGTCAAGAAAGCTAGCTGCGTATCACAGTTTAGTAGCTATATATAGTATTTAGACGAAAAAGATCATCAGTGAATATAGTCGCGGACACGCCTGTGGACCCTACAGACCGAGTAGAATAGAATAGAATAGAATAGAATAATGTTTTATTCAATATAGATTACATGTGTAATTCTTATTGAAAGTCATTTTTGCTTTATCACTGGTTCGAAAAAAACCTCTGTCCACCAGTAAGTAAGTAACAGCAGGACTTTTTTAAAAGTAAATTTTACATTAATGGATGTACAAACTATTTAAGTACAAAATTTATTTTAGAAACTGCTTGAAGCGACCACCTCATTCCCAGGTGTTATTATTAACCATGTATTCATTTATACTATAATAACCCTTTTATACAGTTTCAGCAACAAAACATTTAAACTTGGTAATAGAGAGCCTGTACACTTTTCGGGACCTTGTTGTAATAGCGTATACATTTCAAGAATGAATTACTGACTCTGTGGAGTCGAGAAACTGGTATCACTAGCTTAACACTAGGAACAAATACAAGCGTATTTGTTCCTGATGTTTAAAATGTATATCACTTTTTACTAAAACTACCTTTGTTTTTGAACATACATTAAATTTTCGTAAATATACTGAGAGGCCAAAGTTAATATATTTATTTCTTTAAATTTATCTCTAAGAGACTGTCTTGGTTTTAGATTGTAAATAGCTCTAATGGCCTCTTCTATAAAACAAAAATAGTTTCTGAATCAGCTGCATTTCCCCATAGCAAAATCCCATAAGACATTATGCTATGGAAATAACTGAAATAAACTAATCTAGCTGTCTCGACACTAGTGAGACCTCTAATCTGTTTTACAGCATAGACTGCAGAACTTAGTCTGCTTGCTAGTTTGGATATATGGGGCCCACTGAGCTTTGCGTCGAGTGATGCCAAGAAAACAGTGTATTCAACAGGGCTCAGTTCTTCCCATTTAAAACATATTGGTACCCAGATTTTAACATTCGTTGTTGTAAATTTAATACATTTAGTTTATTTCCGTTTAAATGTAGATTATTAACGTTACACCAATGCACTAGTTTTGATATAGCATTATTCACTTCGTCACATTTGAATGATTGACGTTTAAGTTTAAAATCAAGGAAGTATTATCAGCAAATAATACTATATCATGATTATCCCCTACAAGGAAAGGTAAGTCATTAATATATACTAGAAATAGGAATGGGCCGAGAATCGAGCTCTGAGGGACACCGTTAGTACAGGTGACCAGAAGAACTTTTACCATAGATAATAACTTTCTGCATTCTATTACTTAAATATGAAATAATAAGTTTAAGCGCTGTGTTCTTGACACCATAGTACTGTAGCTTCTGATTAATGTCTCATGGTGAACACAGTCGAAGGCCTGGAAAGGTCACAAAAATATACCAAAGCATCCTCTGAATTCTCCCATGCACAAAAATAAGCTCAACTCCAGCTTTAGTTGTCGAGCGACCTTGTAAAACCGAATTGATTTTATGAAGCAATTTATTAATATTAAGGAACTTAGATCTGATCTAAAATTATTTTTCAAAATTTTACTAAATGTTGGTAATACAGAAATCTAATGTACTACCAGATTTAAATAAAGGTATGACTTTACTATGTTTCATTAAATCAGGAAACACACAGATTCGACCTTGTATTAAACATAGTAGCTAGATAAGGTGCTATTATATTTATTATAGATTTTTTTATAGGATAGGGTGACAAACGAGCACAGTCCACCTGATGGTAAGTGGTTGCTGTGATCCATAGACATCTACATTTATCCTCAATAAAGAATCAAAATGCAGATGCGTCGTCACCCGTGAGGACTAAGATGGAATGCCTCTTTTCCAGTAAAATGGGTCTTATATTTTTATAGATAAAATAACTTTAACGGAAATCCTCATAAGTCTGCCGTTTCTTAATATCAATAGTTTTAAAATATTTAAAGATATCTTTTGGCAATACCTTATGGAATTTAAAAGTATTTAAACAAGCATTTACATTTTGTTTAAGCAATGATCCGGCGACAGTAGGAGAAAGTTTAATGATTTTGTTGTCAAAACATCACTAAAATTATTCTCAAAAGCCATAGCAACATCTTGATCAGATCAGTTAAATTATTGTTAATATTCAATTGAAAATCCGAGTTGCGCGGTTTGACCTTGCCCGTTTCACTATGTATTTTCTCCAGGTCATTTTAATTTTGTTAGATGCAGTTTTAATTTTGTTACTTAAAAGTAAAACCTTAGCTGGAGCACACTTTTAAAATATTTTAGAATATGTTTTACATAATCTCTAAATATAACACTAGTATTATAATATGATCTTTCATTATAAAGCTCGTATAATTTTCGCCTACTTTTATAAATTCCTACTGTCGCCCATTCATTAAATGATTTGCGACTGTTAAAAGAAAGTTTTAGAAGTAAATATTCTACTAAATTACAAGTTATAAATAACGTACCATACAAATAATTAGCACTATTTTTAAATGAAAGTGATGGAACTCTTTTACTATATTACTTAAACCTCTCAAGCGATGTTCATTTATTGGAACAAACACAACTTTCTTATTTTCTGTTTTTATGTATGTAAGGCAATGATACCAACTGTCCACAGTGATCTGAATTTAAATTTTGAATAATTGATTTATGCAAGGCTTAACATCTGTAAAATGTTATCTGTACAGGTCGCACTAGGCCCAGCAATACGTGTTGGTTCTAAGAATAAATTAACAAGCTTATACGATTTAACAATGAGCTAAACTTAATACTAATGTAAGAAGTTTCAAGGAGATTGATGTTAAAATCTCCACATATTACATCAGACTTGTTCAGCGGAACAAAGTCTGTTTCTACAAACTCAGTGAAGAACTTGCCAAGCCAATGATTGAAGAACGTATGACGAATTCTCAAGTGATGCGTAATTATACAACAAAATTGCTATTGAGAGTATCATAGGTCGTGAAATAACAAGAGTAACGCAAGACCCTGGTCCATCGGTTGCAACGGACAAAACTGGAAGAAAGAAAATTACTGGATCCTGTTACTTATGTCACAAAATGACAATAAAGACGACGAAAACGCGGAACTCATATTGTAAAATGTATAGAATGCAATAAATAATATTATTTATTGCATTCTATACAACAGACTTGTTCCGCTGTTTTCTTTTAATCATTTTATTATTTTCATAATAAATTAGATATGCCGCGAGTGCAGCGATGGCCAATATGTTGAAGAACATTCTCATTGGCCATCTTGAACAGCGCCGCTGACTTGTATATCTTCTGAGCATTTGGTCCATAGTGTCAACGCCAGTTTTGTATTTATTATAATAATTGATGATATCAGGCTTCTTCTTTGCATCATCACCCACAGACATATCCGAATGCATTGTCGATATCAGAATTACTACTTTATTTTTTAGGTACGTAAGAACACATCGTTACTTTGTCGTGAAATCCAAAACTGTCGAGTATTGCTCTCGTGACTTATTTGCTGCTAAGTTACCAGGGATGTATGGTTTATTTTCTTTATTGTTCCAACAATGGTGAGATTCCAAGATAACAAGTGCGGTGCAACGGGTAGAGTTGTAAAAAATTATCCATGCAGATATTTCTTCCACTTCCTCGGTAGAGAGCTGCTAATTCTTTACCACTCTCTCTCCTGATTTTTTCGAGAGTATCGTTTATTTTGCCGGTATAAATTATCCCGTGTAAAGGGTAGGCGTTTTCAGCATCACAAATCCACCAGATTTTTATACCATACTTAGCTGGCATCGAAGGTAAATACTGAGTAAATCCTGTACGACCTCGAAATGGATATAATTGTTCATCAATAGTCAAATGCGAACTCTTTTCTGGATATTTCTTCCATTATTCTTTTCCGCTTGACTCTGAATATTATAAACACGTCTGAATTCAACAGTAACTCAAACTATACTGAAGGAGCTAACATTCCTCCACTACGCTGTAGAAACGGCGAAAATTGACCTTGACTTTCTTTCCCATGAAGGAGCAGCTGCTGTGCTCGAACAATTGAAATAGTGTCTACTAACTGAGGTGCCCTTAACTTATTTTTCATGTTAAATACATTTTACAGCATTTTCTGTTTTAAAACTCTCTTAAATACTCAATAACAATGTATATTTTAGAAAAAAATTCTAAACACTTTTAGTTAATCAAAATATTAAAAATTTAAAATTTCATGTAATGGGTACCCAGGTACCCCGGTGTAAACGACGTTAGTAAGTTTGGGTATCAACATAAGGGTTAAATAGGGCCCCAATTTCATTTTTGCCCCTGGCCCTGGTTACATAGCTACGCCACTGCCGACGCGCTTCGGGAAGTATGCAGTCTGTAAACATGTTCCAGTTCATCCCACCATTACATCAGATGTTATAAACCACAAATCCTCGCTAAAGAACACCGATTACCACTAAAGATAATTTGCGAGGCTTCTGAAATAAAAAAAATACAAATTTCAATAGAGAACCTGGCTGGGTGCTACCATCTGCGTGGGATCTTATAATTAATAAAATTAAATCCAAACCCAATACCTTGCAAGACTTCAAGATGCTGTAAACTCGTTTTGTGTAGATCGGACCTAAATTTTAAATTCAAAAGCTGAGTAGCCCTGGCTGATTATGACATTGGGACACACAACTCAGTCCCTGCTGCTGAAACCATGGGTGCGGTAAAGCAACCAAAATGTCGGGAATTAAAAGAGCAAAATAAGTTAAATTAAACGTGATAAAATTAGTTATTATTATTAATTCATATTAACAACTTTATTCAATAAAATATTATTTTAATTTTAATTACTATTTTTAATCATACCAAATATTTAACTACTCTGTATTACACTTCTGACTCTGTCTCAACTAGTGTCGCAAAGCAGAATCTCATGTATCCACCGAGATTTAGCATCGTCTTCAGGTTTTTTTTTTTAACATTGGCAGCCAGAAGTTATCCCAGCCTACCTGGTTATAAATAGCCATTGCAAAGTGTGAACAATATTTGCAGTCAACTCTAGACGAGGAAAGCTAGCTTAAAACTTCACATAGTGCATTCGATTTTACTCATTGTAATTTTATTAAATTATTGTAAAATCATGTATTACTGAACATTGGCTAAAAGATTATAATTTCATGTTTAATTTCAGAAATCACCAGGTGGTCAGTTCCTTCAAAGAGAAAAAGTTTACGTGGTGGCTCCTTAATATTAGCAGATAAATCATTATTATATAAAGAACGTAAGGATATTGTGAGCCTCTGTTGAGCGAACTGTAGAAATGGCTTGTGTCGAGCACCTCATTGTTGTAAGTGTTTACAGACCCCATGTGCTACTTATGACTATTTTGAAAGGGTTGTGGAAGAAGTTTTGCTCAAACTTAGTAAACAGAACAAGTCTGATGTAATATGTGAGACTTTAACATCAATCTCCTGAAACTTCTTACATTAGTATTAAGTTTAGCTCATTGTTAAATCGTATAAGCTTGTTAATTTATTCTTAGAACCAACACGTATTGCTGGGCCTAGTGCGACCTGTACAGATAACATTTTACAGATGTTAAGCCCTTGCATAAATTAATTATTCAAAATTTAAATTCAGATCACTGTGGACAGTTGGTATCATTGCCTTACATACATAAAAACAGAAAATAAGAAAGTTGTGTTTGTTCCAATAAATGAACATCGCTTGGAGAGGTTTAAGTAATATAGTAAAAGAGTTCCATCACTTTCATTTAAAATAGTGCTAATTATTTGTATGGTACGTTATTTATAACTTGTGAATTTAGTAGAATATTTACTTCTAAAACTTTCTCTTTTAACAGTCGCAAATCATTTTATGTATAGGCGACAATAGGAATTTATAAAAGTAGGCGAAGATTATACGAGCTTTATAATGAAAGATCATATTATAATACTAGTGTTATATTTAGAGATTATGTAAAAACATATTCTAAAATATTTTAAAAGTGTGCTCCACAGCTAAGGTTTTACTTTTAAGTAACAAAATTAAACTGCATCTAACAAAATTAAAATGACCTGGAGAAAATACATAGTGAAACGGGCAAGGTCAAACCGCGCAACTCAGATTTTCAATTGAATATTAACAATAATTTAACTCAATCTGATCAAGATGTTGCTATGGCTTTTGAGAATAATTTTAGTGATGTTTTTTTGACAACAAAATCATTAAACTCTTCTCCTACTGTCACCGGATCATTGCTTAAACAAAATGTAAATGCTTGTTTAAATACTTTTAAATTCCATAAGGTATTGCCAAAAGATATCTTTAAATATTTTAAAACTATTGATATTAAGAAAACGGCAGACTTATGAGGTTTCGTTAAAGTTATTTTATCTATAAAAATATAAGACCCATTTTACTGGAAAGAGGCATTCCATCTTAGTCCTCACGGGTGACGACGCATCTGCATTTTGATTCTTTATTGAGGATAAATGTAGATGTCTATGGATCACAGCAACCACTTACCATCAGGTGGACTGTGTGCTCGTTTGTCACCCTATCCTATAAAAAAAAATCTATAATAAATATAATAGCACCTTATCTAGCTACTATGTTTAATACAAGCGTCGAATCTGGTGTGTTTCTGATTTAATGAAACATAGTAAAGTCATACCTTTATTTAAATCTGGTAGTACATTAGATTTCTGTATTACCAACATTTAGTAAAATTTTGAAAAAATAATTTTAGATCAGATCTTAAGTTCCTTTAATATTAATAAATTGCTTCATAAAATCAATTCGGTTTTACAAGGGTCGCTCGACAACTAAAGCTGGAGTTGAGCTTATTTTTGTGCATGGAGAATTCAGAGAATGCTTTGGGTATATTGTGACCTTTCCAAGGCCTTCGACTGTGTTCCCAACAAGACATTAATCAGGAAGCTATAGTACTATGGTGTCAAGAACACAGCGCTTAACTTATTATTTCATATTTAAGTAATAGAACGCAGAAAGTTATTATCAATGGTAAAGTTCTTCTGGGTCACTTATACTAATGGGTGTCCCTCAGGGCTCGATTCTCGGCCTATTCCTATTTCTAGTGTATATTAATGACTTACCTTCCCTTGTAGGGGATAATCATGATATAGTATTATTTGCTGATGATACTTCCTTGATTTTAAACTTAAACGTCAATCATTCAAATGTGACGAAGTGAATAATGCTATATCAAAACTAGTGCATTGGTGTAACGTTAATAATCTACATTTAAACGGAAATAAAACTAAATGTATTAAATTTACAACAACGAATGTTAAAAATCTGGGTACCAATATGTTTTTAAATGGGAAGAACTGAGCCCTGTTGAATACACTGTTTTCTTGGCATCACTCGACGCAAAGCTTCAGTGGGGCCCCATATATCCAAACTAGCAAGCAGACTAAGTTCTGCAGTCTATGCTGTAAAACAGATTAGAGGTCTCACTAGTGTCGAGACAGCTAGATTAGTTTATTTCAGTTATTTCCATAGCATAATGTCTTATGGGATTTTGCTATGGGGAAATGCAGCTGATTCAGAAACTATTTTTGTTTTATAGAAGAGGCCATTAGAGCTATTTACAATCTAAAACCAAGACAGTCTCTTAGAGATAAATTTAAAGAAATAAATATATTAACTTTGGCCTCTCAGTATATTTACGAAAATTTAATGTATGTTCACAAAACAAAGGTAGTTTTAGTAAAAGTGATATACATTCTGAACATCAGGAACAAATACGCTTGTATTTGTTCCTAGTGTTAAGCTGGTGATACCAGCTCGACTCCACAGAGTCAGTAATTCATTCTTGGGAAATGTATACGCTATTACAACAAGGTCCCGAAAAGTGTACAGGCTCTCTATTACCAAATTTAAATGTTTTGTTAAGCTGAAACTGTATAAAAGGGTTATTATAGTATAAATGAATACATGGTTAATAATAACCCTGGGAATGAGGAGGTCGCTTCAAGCAGTTTCTACAATAAATTTTGTACTTAAATAGTTTGTACATCCATTAATGTAAAATTTACTTTTAAAAAGTCCCGCTGGGTTACTTACTTACTTACGTTACTTACGTGGTCAGTTCCTTCAATAGAGAAAAAGTTTACGTGATGGCTCCTTAATATTAGCAGATAAATCATTATTATATAAAGAACGTAAGGATATTGTGAGCCTCTCTGTTGAGCGAACTGTAGAAATGGCTTGTGTCGAGCTCGAGCACCTCATTGTTGTAAGTGTTTACAGACCCCAATGTGCTACTTATGACTATTTTCAAAGAATTGTGGAAGAAGCTTTGCTCAAACTTAGTAAACAGAACAAGTCTGTTGTAATATGTGGAGACTTTAATATCAATCTCCTTGAATCTTCTTCCATTAGTATTAAGTTTAGATCATTGTTTAAATCGTATAATCTTGTTAATTTATTCTTAGAACCAACACGTATTGCTGGGCCTAGTGCGACCTGTACAGATAACATTTTTACAGATGTTAAGCCCTTGCATAAATTAATTATTCAAAATTTAAATTCAGATCACTGTGGACAGTTGGTATCATTGCCTTACATACATAAAAACAGAAAAATAAGAAAGTTGTGTTTGTTCCAATAAATGAACATCGCTTGGAGAGGTTTAAGTAATATAGTAAAAGAGTTCCATCACTTTCATTTAAAAATAGTGCTAATTATTTGTATGGTACGTTATTTATAACTTGTGAATTTAGTAGAATATTTACTTCTAAAACTTTCTCTTTTAACAGTCATAAATCATTTAATGAATGGGCGACAGTAGGAATTATAAAAGTAGGCGAAAATTATACGAGCTTTATAATGAAAGATCATATTATAATACTAGTGTTATATTTAGAGATTATGTAAAACATATTCTAAAATATTTAAAAAGTGTGCTACACAGCTAAGGCTTTACATTTAAGTAACAAAATTAAAACTGCATCTAACAAAATTAAAATGACCTGGAGAAAATACATAGTGAAACGGGCAAGGTCAAACCGCGCAACTCGGATTTTCAATTGAATATTAACAATAATTTAACTCGATCTGATCAAGATGTTGCTATGGCTTTTGAGAATAATTTTAGTGATGTTTCTTTTTGACAACAAAATCATTAAACTCTTCTCCTACTGTCACCGGATCATTGCTTAACAAAATGTAAATGCTTGTTTAAATACTTTTAAATTCCATAAGGTATTGCCAAGATATCTTTAAATATTTTAAAACTATTGATATTAAGAAAACGGCAGACTTATGAGGATTTCCGTTAAAGTTATTTTATCTATAAAATATAAGACCCATTTTACTGGAAAAGAGGCATTCCATCTTAGTCCTCACGGGTGACGACGCATCTGCATTTTGATTCTTTATTGAGGATAAATGTAGATGTCTATGGATCACAGCAACCACTTGCCATCAGGTGGACTGTGTGCTCGTTTGTCACCCTATCCTATTAAAAAAAATCTATAATAAATATAATAGCACCTTATCTAGCTACTATGTTTAATACAAGCGTCGAATCTGGTGTGTTTCTGATTTAATGAAACATAGTAAAGTCATACCTTTATTTAAATCTGGTAGTACATTAGATTTCTGTATTACCAACATTTAGTAAAATTTTGAAAAAATAATTTTAGATCAGATCTTAAGTTCCTTTAATATTAATAAATTGCTTCATAAAATCAATTCGGTTTTACAAGGGTCGCTCGACAACTAAAGCTGGAGTTGAGCTTATTTTTGTGCATGGGAGAATTCAGAGGATGCTTTGGTATATTTGTGACCTTTCCAAGGCCTTCGACTGTGTTCACCATGAGACATTAATCAGGAAGCTACAGTACTATGGTGTCAAGAACACAGCGCTTAAACTTATTATTTCATATTTAAGTAATAGAACGCAGAAAGTTATTATCAATGGTAAAGTTCTTCTGGGTCACCTGTACTAACGGTGTCCCTCAGAGCTCGATTCTCGGCCCATTCCTATTTCTAGTATATATTATTGACTTACCTTTCCTTGTAGGGGATAATCATGATATAGTATTATTTGCTGATAATACTTCCTTGATTTTTAAACTTAAACGTCAATCATTCAAATGTGACGAAGTGAATAATGCTATATCAAAACTAGTGCATTGGTGTAACGTTAATAATCTACATTTAAACGGAAATAAAACTAAATGTATTAAATTTACAACAACGAATGTTAAAAATCTGGGTACCAATATGTTTTAAATGGGAAGAACTGAGCCCTGTTGAATACACTGTTTTCTTGGCATCACTCGACGCAAAGCTTCAGTGGGGCCCCATATATCCAAACTAGCAAGCAGACTAAGTTCTGCAGTCTATGCTGTAAAACAGATTAGAGGTCTCACTAGTGTCGAGACAGCTAGATTAGTTTATTTCAGTTATTTCCATAGCATAATGTCTTATGGGATTTTGCTATGGGAAATGCAACTGATTCAGAAACTATTTTTGTTTTATAGAAGAGGGCCATTAGAGCTATTTACAATCTAAAACCAAGACAGTCTCTTAGAGATAAATTTAAAGAAATAAATATATTAACTTTGGCCTCTCAGTATATTTACGAAAATTTAATGTATGTTCACAAAAACAAAGGTAGTTTTAGTAAAAAAGTGATATACATTCTGTAAACATCAGGAACAAATACGCTTATTTGTTCCTAGTGTTAAGCTGGTGATACCAGTTTCTCGACTCCACAGAGTCAGTAATTCATTCTTGGGGAAATGTATACGCTATTACAACAAGGTCCCGAAAAGTGTACAGGCTCTCTCTATTACCAAATTTAAATGTTTTGTTAAGCTGAAACTGTATAAAAAGGGTTATTATAGTATAAATGAATACATGGTTAATAATAACCCATGGGAATGAGGAGGTCGCTTCCAAGCAGTTTCTACAATAAATTTTGTACTTAAATAGTTTGTACATCCATTAATGTAAATTTACTTTTAAAAAAGTCCCGCTGGGTTACTTACTTACTTACGTTACTTACGTGGTCAGTTCCTTCAATAGAGAAAAAGTTTACGTGATGGCTCCTAATATTAGCAGATAAATCATTATTATATAAAGAACGTAAGGATATTGTGAGCCTCTCTGTTGAGCGAACTGTAGAAATGGCTTGTGTCGAGCTCGAGCACCTCATTGTTGTAAGTGTTTACAGACCCCCATGTGCTACTTATGACTATTTTCAAAGAATTGTGGAAGAAGCTTTGCTCAAACTTAGTAAACAGAACAAGTCTGTTGTAATATGTGGAACTTTAATATCAATCTCCTTGAATCTTCTTCCATTAGTATTAAGTTTAGATCATTGTTTAAATCGTATAATCTTGTTAATTTATTCTTAGAACCAACACGTATTGCTGGGCCTAGTGCAACCTGTATAGATAATATTTTTACAGATATTAAGCCCTTGCATAAATCAATTATTCAAAATTTAAGTTCAGATCACTGTGGACAGTTGGTATCATTACCTTACATACACAAAAACAGAAAAATAAGAAAGTTGTGTTTGTTCAATAAATGACCATCGCTTGAGAGGTTTAGAAGTAATATAATAAAAGACTTCCATCACTTTCATTTAAAAATAGTGCTAATTATTTGTATGGTATGTTATTTAAAATTATAACTTGTAATTTAGTAGAATATTTACTTCTAAAACTTTCTCTTTTAACAGTCGCAAATCATTTAATGAATGGGCGACAGTAGGAATTATAAAAGTAGGCGAAAGTTATATGAGCTTTATAATGAAAGATTATATAATACTAGTGTTATATTTAGAGATTATGTCAAAACATATTCTAAAATATTTAAAAAGTGTGCTACACAGCTAAGGCTTTACATTTAAGTAACAAAATTAAAACTGCATCCAACAAAATTAAAATGACCTGGAGAATAATAAATAGTGAAACGGGCAAGGTCAAACCGCGCAACTCGGATTTTCAATTGAATATTAACAACAGTTTAACTCGATCTGATCAAGAAGTTGCTATGGCTTTTGAGAAACATTTTACTGATGTTCCTTTTTTGACAACAAAATCATTAAATTCTTCTCCTACTGTCGCCGAATCATTGCTTAAACAAAATGTAAAGGCTTGTTCAAATACTTTTAAATTCCATAGAGTATTGCCAAAAGATATCGTTAAATATTTTAAAACAATTGATGTTAAGAAAACGGCAGACTTATGGGGGATTTC
Organism: Parnassius orleans; assembly: GCA_029286625.1. NCBI lineage: Eukaryota > Metazoa > Arthropoda > Insecta > Lepidoptera > Papilionidae > Parnassius > Parnassius orleans. The sequence goes on along the minus strand of JAGSMP010000211.1, from coordinate 947,904 downwards.
CGTTAAAGTTATTTTATCTATAATAGATATAATAGCACCTTATCTAGCCACTATATTTAATACAAGCGTCGAATCTGGTGTGTTTCCTGATTTAATGAAACATAGTAAAGTCATACCTTTATTTGAATCTGGTAGTACATTAGACCCCGCCAATTTTAGACCGATTTCTGTACTACCAATATTTAGTAAAATTTTTGAAAAATAATTTTATATCAGATCTTAAGTTTCTTTAATATTAATAAATTGCTACATAAAAATCAATTCGGTTTTACAAGGTCGCTCGACAACTGACGCTGGAGTTGAGCTTATTAAACATATTTTTGTGCATGGGAGAATTCGGAGGATGCTTTGGCTATATTTTGTGACCTTTCCAAGGCCTTCGACTGTGTTCACCATGAGACATTAATCAGGAAGCTACAGTACTATGGTGTCAAGAACACAGCGCTTAAACTTATTATTTCATATTTAAGTAATAGAATGCAGAAAGTTGTTATCAATGGTAAAGTTCTTCCGGGTCACCTGTACTAATGGGTGTCCCTCAGGGCTCGATTCTCGGCCCATTCCTATTTCTGGTATATATTAATGACTTACCTTCCTTGTAGGGATAATCATGATATAGTATTATTTGCTGATGATACTTCCTTGATTTTTAAACTTAAACGTCAATCATTTAAATGTGACGAAGTGAATAATGCTATATCAAAATTAGTGCATTGGTTTAACGTTAATAATCTACATTTAAACGGAAATAAAACTAAATGTATTAAATTTACAACAACGAATGTTAAAATCTGGGTACCAATGTGTTTTAAATGGGGAAGAACTGAGCCCTGTTGAATACACTGTTTTTCTTGGCATCACTCTCGACGCAAAGCTTCAGTGGGCCCCCATATATCAAACTAGCAAGCAGACTAAGTTCTGCAGCCTATGCTGTAAAAAGATTAGAGGTCTCACTAGTGTCGAGACAGCTAGACTAGTTTATTTCAGTTATTTCCATAGCATAATGTCTTATGGGATTTTGCTATGGGAAATGCGGCTGATTCAGAAACTATTTTTGTTTTACAGAAGAGGCCATTAGAGCTATTTACAACCTAAAACCGAGAGAGTCTCTTAGAGATAAATTTAAAGAAATAAATATATTAACTTTGGCCTCTCAGTATATTTACGAAAATTTAATGTATGTATGTTCACAAAAACAAAGGTAGTTTTAGTAAAAAGTAATATACATTCTGTAAACACTAGGAACAAACACAAGCTAGTGATACCAGTTTCTCGACTCCACAGAGTCAGTAATTCATTCTTGGGGCAATGTATACGCTATTACAACAAGGTCCCGGAAAGTGTACAGGCTCTCTCTATTACCAAGTTTAAATGTTTTATTAAGCTGAAACTGTATAAAAAGGGTTATTATAGTACAAATGAATATATGATTGATAATAACCCCTGGGAATGAGGTGGTCGCTACCAAGCAGTTTCTAAAATAAATTTTGTACTTAAATAGTTTGTACAACCATTAATGTAAAATTTACTTTAAAAAAAGTCCCGCTGGGTTTCTTGCTGGTTCTTCCCAGGACAGAGGTTTTTTCGAACCAGTGGTAAAGTAAAAATGACTTTCAATAAGAATTACATGTAATCTATATTGAATAAAAATTATTCTATTCTATTCTACTGGTGGACAGAGGTTTTTTCGAACCAGTGGTAAAGCAAAAATGACTTTCAATAAGAATTACACATGTAATCTATATTGAATAAAAACATTATTCTATTCTATTCTATTCTATTCTACTATGTCAAAAAAACATTGATAAGAATAGCGTATTGATTATATAACTGACAAAAGCGCAAAGTCCTTTGAATATACAGAGTCGTTTGAACAATAAATGGTTTTGCAATGTATTTGTTTTGTATTTTTATAATAAAAGTCGAGTGTCAAACTTACAGTTCAGCTGACAACAGTCGATAGACACTTGCAGTTAACTTAAAACAAAGAAGGCATCAGATGCGTTGTGACATCTGAAAACCCTCAGACCGGAACACAGCAGTTAGTAGATGTATTTAGCGGCATTATATTATATTTTACAGTCTAAACTCATAACCGGTCAAAACACTTTTGACGGCTAAACTTAGCAAAAGTAGTTTTGACTCAGGACGTTGGCCAAAACCACTACCCTACTAACCTTTGCGCCACCCTAAAGCCACGTGCATTATAATCATATAATCATTAACAATAAATAAATTAAAATATTGTTCGCGACGGCAAAGTGATAGAAAATAGTGTTTAAAAACAATATTAAAAGTGTAATTAGGAAAAGTATTAGTGACAAACCTAAGTGAAAGGTGCAATAGTGTAATTTTACAACATGTTTACAACCCTTAGTATTATAGTATAGAGCATCGTTTTGTAATAGTTAAGAAAATAACCCTTATTTGTACAACACAAAGTCGGCCAATCAGAGCGCGACACGTTATAGAACAATCGGGCATTGCGTAATATTAAGACCCGAAAATAATGAAAATAATTTTTATGCTCTAAAAGAATTGTAAACAAAGTATTTAATTAGATTAAGGTTTGAAAATTAAGGAAATAAAATAATATTTAGCGTGATGTAATTTATTTCCCACCTATAGTAAAATTAAAGAATCAATGTACCCAAATATTGTGAAAATTTGGGATATTTTTGTTAATAAATTTTTACATTGTTAATATGTTAAGAAACCTTTATAATGTTTTAATAGACAACTAAATTACTGATCTAACCGTTTATATTAAATTAGCGTAAGAATTAATCATATAGAAAATTGTAAATAATGATAATTCTATAGTGAAAATATTAAACAATAAATAGGCAAAACAGGCAATGGCAAGCGGCTCACTTTAAAGTAAAGCTCCGGTCTACCTTAGCGCCTCAGGGCCCGGTAACATTCTAGTAGCATAGTACAACGTAGTAACTGATAGTAGTAGCTAGTAACCAGTGATAATAGACGCAGATAGTAGCAGATAGTACTAGTAGTAGTAAGTTACTACGGAACATCTTGAAGAAATAGTCCACTGAAGAAATCATCTGAGGAATATAGCGACCAACCGATAGAGAACAACCGATATAGAACAACCGTAGGTTACCAACCGTATTCAACAACCGTGGTCGACAACCAATAGTCAGAAGATTTCGACCGAACAGTTGAGCAGTCAAACCGCTGGCCACTGCCTTTTTTTTTTTTTTGGATGGAAAATCATCTAATGACGCCTTTCGCTGTGGGTGGAGCGGAAGGAGTGTCAGACTTTTACTGACTAAAACCATCCGTGTTCCTTCAGTGCCCTTACGTTCCGGAGCCGCGGTATCTTTCGAACAGCCCGCAGCCCCGGCAGGCGTCGGCCCTTGCGGGCCCTTCACGCTGCTGACAGCTCTTTGAGGCGCGCGTGGAACAAAACGCGCCGTCGACACGGCCTGTCGTCGTTAGACGGACGGACGGCGAGCTACCCATTGCTCGCCGTCCACAGGTCCGCGCCTACGGTGGTCAGCCACGACGTAGCCCCCGACGCCCGGGCGTCTCCGCGGCGGCCGGGAAGGAAAGCTGTTGCTCTTTCCTTCTCCCGCTCCGCCACCTCTTTCGCTAGCATCACTGCTTCGCAGAAGGTGGTGACGGCATCCCATTCCGTCTCGCCCGGACCATGGCTTCGACCAGGCCGGACGCGAGAGGTCGCCGCCGCCTATCGCCGCTACGAGTACACGGCGGTGCTCCGCCCAAGCAGGGCACACCTCCACGGTGTGCTCCACCGTGTCCTCCGGTCGATCCTCGCAGTGGGAGCACCTGGCGTTTCCTCCCGCCCGATTCGGTGCAGGAACCTCCCGAACACACCGTGTCCGGTGAGGACCTGCGTCAGGCGGAAGGTGAGGACACCGTGGCGTCTCTCGCCACTCCTCAAAGAGGGTCTTATCGCCGCTATAGTGGCGTGCCCAGCACGGGGTTGCGACAGTCGCTCTCCATGTCGCCATGAGATCATGCGGAAGTCTGTCCGCTGCGCGACAACTTGCCGCGGCAGCGGGTTTCCCCGGCATAGTGCCTCCGCGCGCTATTCGTGCAGGCGCGCGAGGACTATCGCCCAGATCCCATGGCGGCAATCCAGCAGGAGGCTCGCCGCCTCGCGGGATGGCCACTGCCTTGCCATTTGTATTCCACAGTTCGTGCATTTTGATTGGACGTCAGTTCACAGTACCCCAGCCGCACCCATAAAGACGGCATTAGAAGTATCCACCGGAACCTACAGGTGTAGGACGTGAGCGACTCATGAGTATCTTCGACAACATTTACTCCCCTGTTTCACCCGCCCGGTACAAATATAATATTAAAGAATTGAACTATAACGTGGATCAAAACCACTTATAACCGAGAACGTTGTTCAAAACCACTTTTGAGAGAATATATAAGAATCGGCCAGTAAACAACCTATTTTTCTATGTTATTCTCTTGTTAGTCTCATTGAATAATTCCATATTGTACCAGCAGTCATTAGTTATTTTAACACTCAAAACCCGCAGTATCAAAATTGGTAATGGGTCCCTTTATATGGCAACTCCATAACGTAGATAAATAAAATCATGTAAACTCTTAATATTATTCTTATGTATATTTCTCAACAATTTACTGAATTTGAATTTAACAGGTACTCTAACATTATTCAAACCCCATCCACTCGAATTGATTCGGAAAATGAACAAGCTTGAACGATGTGGACATTAATACTTATCTTGAGTTGAGAATAGTTGGATGTGTGGTTAGGGAACAGACGACCTTTCTGGAATGTTATTTATAAAATGTAGAATGGAATTTTTACGTTATCAAAGAAAAACAAGTATTTCTTTTTTGCAGACATAAAACTTCTTTGATAAATTTACATCATCTAATTCTTTTAATCATTATTTACAGCTTATCAAAAGTCAACTGCTGAATTTATTTAATAAATTATTTTATTGTTTTTAGGAAAGGTTATAGTTAATTACAATCAATGGTTTTATACATTTATGTAAAAATTAACCATTACTATATTTTCACATGTAGATTAGAAAATAAAAGTGTGAAGTTTCAAAATTTAACGCGAATCTATTATACCGTTCGCTTTGTTCCATATGTATGCAATGTCAGAAACGATCTTTCGAATTTGTAAGGGAAGTGATGTCTTATGCAACGTGCCTTATATGAACATCATAAACTTGGGTTTTATTTATATTTTACAAAAAATAATAATTTAAGAGTAAAATTCTAGCTATTTGTTATTACAAATAGCTAGAATTTTAGAGAATTTTACTCTTAAATTATTTTTTTTTGATATTGATGCTACTAATAAGTAGCATCAATATCCTAAAAATAGTCAAAAGTGCTATATTGAACTTACCGCTTACGGTATTTTCTACCACATCTTTTATTTGGCATTCATCATCATTACAGTCTATTAAAGTTCATTGCTAAACACACACCCATAGATTATCTGCTGGGGGTGGATTCTATTACACCCCCACTACACGGCGGTTGGTATACTAAAAAAGCATAATTATTGTCCTAGGTATAATCACAACCTAGTCATTTTAAAGCTGTCAGAGATAATAGCCTTGTGTAAGATATTTTTTTATAATTGAGATTTTTTTGTTTGTACTATTTGTTAATGGCGAGGTTAGCAGTAAGATTATTTCATGTATCTCTTCAAATAATATTTTAATCAATACATAAAGCCGTAGTAAGATAGAGGGTAAATATTCGTCATTATCACAGTACGCAAGCAGTTTTCCCCAACTCATTTATAAGGATCTCCATTCATCATTACAGCCCTTTACAAATCAACTGCTGGACATAGGCCTCCCCAAGGAACACCACAAAGCACGGTCCTGGGTCACCTACATGCATCGATTTCCTGCATGTCTTACAAGGTCGTCACTCCATCTAGTGGGGGGCTGCCCTACACTTTGCCTACCGGTACGAAGCTGCATTCGAAGGATAATACAAACAAATTGTTGAATGTCGCTACCACCAATATCCCATCACTGTACTGGGTATTTAGATGGGATATATTATAATACTAGGGCACCGCCACCGCTACCAAATTACCAAATTCAATGAGTACCAAAGTCTATATTGAATGTAGGAAAGACTCGTAAGGCTGCTGCCCATCCAGTATGTGTAATATTGCTTTTGATTGGTGCCTTAATATTTATTAAATATTTACAATTTAAATAAATCACAAGTTTTATAGTCTGCATTGTTTGATATCACTGTTGACACTTTACCTGTCTCCCACATACAATTTACTATTATTTCGTAATTTCGTTTATGCTATAATATACTTTGTTCAAAAGATATATAAACTCAGTCAACGTGCAGTTTCAAACTAATAAATCTATCATTTAATTTTTTTACTGATACTCTATTACAGATAGATGGCTGAATAGTTCTAACTAAATTAAATATTACTGGATCGAATCTTGACCTTTGGTTGAAGTTATATGGTGCGAAGCGTCTGACAGTGCGATCAAAAACAGCAAAGCAAGGTTTGGCGAACCCTCTTACTAATAGTAAGGGATAGTGACGACTCCGTGGCGCAGTGGCTTATCAATGAGTTACGGCGTTAAGGCGGGGGCCTCGAATCCCTCATGGAACAACTATTTGTATGGCCTACAACTGATTGGTCAGGGTCTGGATGTTTGTCTTTTTGGAATTTTTTTTGGAAGTTTGTCTATGTAAACTGCCTCTACGATACAGGAGAAAATCCTAGTGAGGGGTAATTGTAAAAAAAACATAGGTATATAACAACTGGCAGCATAAGAGAATCCGTCACCAAATTCGTCCAGTGGGTGTCGTAAGCTGCAACTATAGGAAACTCTAGAAAGCTATAAAGACTTTTGTTCCAATGGATGGAGCGGGGGTATAGCCGTCTCGTTTGAAATAGACATAAAATAAATTCACAAACCGGCGACGAGAAACAGAATCAAAGTTGGTGATGTCTGGTACTGCGACCGTCAAATCACCTGCCAAGCACGACGGTTAAGGCAAATAAAAAAGAATAATAATAATAGTGTTAAAACTATACACAAATTTTTATAATATAAATATATATAAATATAATATAATACTTATGTGTGGCCTTGTTATAAGAGCATAGTCGTGGTTAAATCCAAGATGATTGATTGCCACGCTACCAATATATTATGGTTGTAGCACGAATGGGTCGGCTTGACAGAGGAAGGACTGTGTTTCGTGTGTTGAGTTTAGAGAACCCTTTTTACTGGAATCGAGACATTCCATCTTAGTACTCAAAGGTGATAGATGTAGATATATATGGGTCACAGCGTCTACTTACCATGAGGTAGGCTGTATGCTTATTTGTCACACTTATTCTATTAAAGGGCTACTAAGCCTGAAAGTAAATAGTTTCTTTTTTGCCTCATATACGCCTTCATTCAACCTTAAGGACACAGATCCGGCTACTACAACACTGGTTTTGAGTTCGGATCTAAAAGCGTACTACTCTGTGTTTCCGCATACACTTCTGGTATGTTTAGCGCAGACCAAGTTTTAAAATACTCGAAAGTTATCGAACCCTGTCACGAAAACCTAAATATGTCAAGTACTGGAATAGAAATGATTTATTACTTTATGAAAGAAAAAAACGTGTAAATAAAGAGATACAGTAATAGTAACAGTATGAAGATATTAATTGGAACGTAAATGTCACCACCACATTCCTTTGAAGCCATCTCTGCACAAGTAATAGCAATTTACACTCGACGCTTGCTAAAGTTTAATTAGAAAACGTATGGATGTGAATATGCGAGGACCGGTCATAAAATAATTAAAATGTAACAAATTATTAAAATGATGCAATTTATATTCGCATTTTGATTATTTTGTAGTTCATAACTTTGATTTACTCAATTTTGGAACTAAAAGTCAAACTAATTTTTTTTTAAGCTGGCTTGGCAGAACTTCTTCTGCCCTCTCCGATAGGTGGCGAGATAAGTTTTGATCCAAATTAACTTCAGACTTCTTACAATGTAAATTAAAAAAATAACAAATCGATCAAAGCGTCCACATTTTGTGATTTTCTATTATGGCAATCAACCAATATACATTACGAATACGAGTCATTTGATACCTAAATGTAGAATTAAATTTTTCAATAATTTGACAATAGCGCTACATATCTCATACCTAGCTATGCTATGAACCATCGTATCGAAAAAACTTATATTAATTAATATAGTCAGGAGTTACTTTGCGGAAATCTATTATATTAATATTCCATTATATCAAAGATGTTAAATATTAATTAGTCTAGATCCGCGGTAAAATTCCGCGCTTTTACGCGGATCATAGCGAATAAATTTTTAAACATTTTTAATATAATATACTGTGTGAAATATGAACTATCACTCTATTTTGTAACGTGAAGATAGATTTTTTTCTTCATAATTTTTATTTTTTTTAAACCGTTGGTTTAGTGATAGCCATAGTGGTAAAAATTTATATTTTATCAATTTTGTTTATGTCAGAACCAGCTTTTTGTTCTATGCTGAAGTAAACGTTTTAAAAATATTGAAATCAAATCAAATCGCATTACTTTTCTACTAAAGTATCACAGATAAATTATACTGATAATATTATTAAATAAAACCAAATAAAAAACCTATATTTCTGATAATAAAGAAGTTGTCATCTACTTGACTTCTCGACAAAACGTTGAAGAGTCTGAACTTCGTTGTATATTAAATTCTTCTTTAGACTTACTTCCAGATAAAATTCGCCCGGCAAGCTTGGGAATCTTTTCGCTTCTTTTTACCAATAAAAAGCTCTTAGTAGTCTAGAGAGCTTCTGTCAACACTTTTGTTTGTTACAAACAATGGAAGGAACTACATACTAGCATGAATATTTTAAGGCGACGTTGCAGTACTTTTTAACATTTTGTGAACTCTGTAAATTTCATTAATTTATTAAATCATTATAGCCTATCGAAGTCGACTACAGAACATAGGCATCACCGTAGACAGCTTCATAAGGATGATATTTGCCGTAATTGTCACGTTTGGTAGGGGGTTAGTAACCGCGTTTTTTATTTTCTATTTGTTAACAGAAAGATCAGTTCATCTCCTAGTTTGTTTTTCTCTGTCCTCTCTTACGACACCGACGGGATTATATAGGGTAGTGGGAATTCTTACATCGCCACCACACGGATTCTATAATTTTCTGTAAGTCTACTGAAATTTAATTATGTGTATTGCATACCTTTAATACTTCTCGCACGATGAACTTCCTTTTATTACATGTCATTTGTCATAAAATGATTTGTCTTGTAAAGATATATATAGAGATAGATGTAGATTATTGAAAAAGACTATTGAAATTAAGTTACAGTATACTTTATCTGACACATCTTTATGAACAAATCCAACGTAATGTCGTTTATGAAAGCAAATTCAAATAATACAACTACGAAATAAATCTTCCGGCACATTAACGCCGCCTCTGGCTAAATTTGTGTGAAAATCTCTCACCCCTCGACTTAAGTTGGCACCGTTTATAGTCGCAAGCTGAAATAACGTTTGGATTTAATTTAAAGCTCTCGCTGATATCTTGATTACTTTTTGTGTAAACTGTGCAAGCTGGACAAGGAAAATCAAACAGAGGAAAATATTTTATTACTTGATAAATTATACAACATATATAGGATGGCCCCATGGTGATACATATGAAGGACCACACTCTCACAGAATACCAGCGTAAAATAGCAGCTTAATGCTGCTGTGTTTCGTATGGTGAGTGTAAAGAAGCGGAGACCCTTTTTACTGGAAACGAGGCATTCCATCTTAGTCCTCAGGGTTGACAACCCATCTGCATTTTCATTCTTAATAGAAGATAAGTGTAGATGTCTAAGGGCCACAGCATCCACTTACCATCAGGTGGACGGCGTGGTCGTTTGTCACCCATATTCTAAAAAAAAACTTTGTTTGAAGAGCATCTCCCTCTCTCCCTCAATCGCGTGCACTATCCGCGTCACCACTAATCCCAGCACCACTACTCTATTCCTAGTGTAGTGGTGTTGCAATTAGTTGTGCTGGGATCAGTGGTAACGGGGAAAGTGCACGCAATTGAGGGAGAGCGGGAGGTGATATTCAAACTGGATAAGACACGTCATTTTATTTTATTACGCGGATCTTAGTTAATTAATTTTTAACATATTCAATTAGAATTAAAATAAATAGTAATATTATTTTAACCAATTCTAAACGTTCCATGAAGCGCGGATAAATCATGACGCAATTGAGGATTGAATTTTTTTACAGCAAGTGGAGACTGAATTTTTTCATAATACAAGAAAGAGAAAGCTAATAAAAAATAAAAAAAACATGTCTTTTAATTTTTACTAAATTGACAGCCTATATACATACATCCCACTGCTGGGCACAGACCTCATTTCATTTCTGGGAGGGTTTTTTACTAGTATTCGCTCAATAATATTATACCAAAGGTATTTATATACGGGGGGTGAAGCTTTGCCTCGACAATCGTGCTACTTAATCGTCAAAATTACTTACTCCATTTATTACAGACAGGTCAAGAGCGCCTTTATATTTGAGGGTTCACTTATGGTTCTTTAAGTCCTACATATTCAGTAATATACTAGTTCACCTAGATTATACTGTGTAGGGAACGAGGGTAAAAAAATAAAATGAAATACAAACAAATGAAGGTAGAACGGTAATCTCCCACTTGTTCAAGCAGTAAAAAGTATCGCGCAGGCGACTAAGAGAGATCAGTCTGTAATTCTACGAGTCTCACTGTTGTTACTATGCCCGTTAGGGTATTCTACTAGTGTAGGCAAGGAAGATCGTGTTCCTGAGATGCTGCCCTGAGTTACATTGAGATGGGTAGTATAGCTGTTGGTTTGCATACTTTGGTGTTATCATGTAATTATGTCCTTCACGTTACACTAATGTGTGATCGTGACGGGGACATATATATTACGGTTGGTCGAACTGTATTTGCTCTATACCGAATGTGTGGTGCAGTACACTGTCTTATTCCTGATTCCGCTCTCACACTTTTATTATTTTTAACAATTCACCTCCCAGAGTACTTTCTAATACGAGTAATATTATTTTATTTAAATAATTTTGAGGATAATTTCTAACAATATTATCTTAGGCAAGTCAAATATTCTACGTGTAGACAAATTTAAGTATTTAACTATTATATTTAGGGTCAAAATAAAGACTACCAAAATAAATACTTTTTTATGTGGTAAAACCACGTTGCATTGGTCGGAGTGGGTCGGCTTGACCGGGGAAAGACCACACTCTAACAGAAAATACCCCTTTGTCGTATCTCCTCAGTGTAAGGGCACTCCCCTTGTTGCCTCAGCCAGTATCGGAATCCTTGGCGTCGACATATCAAATGACGTGCAGTTTCGTGGTCACTTAGAAGAGAAGGCCAGATTGGCCTCTAAAAGGCTTGGCGTGCTCAGCAGAGCGGGACAGCATTTCATACCGGCACACCGCCTGGAACTTTACAAGGCACAGGTTCGGCATCACACGAAACATTGTCCCCATCTCTGGGCCGGGGCTCCCCAGTGCCATCTCCTTCCATTTGATCGCATCGAGCGCAAAGCGGTTCGAATCGTCGCCGACCGAGCTTTTTCTGATCGGCTTGACTCACTGGCATTGCGAAGAGATGTTGCATCTCTTTGCGTGTTTTATCGCATCTTTTTTTCTACCACGGGGAGTGCTCTGAGGAATTGTTCGGACTAATTTCAGCCGCTCTATGTCATCATCGCACATCGCGGCAAGACTTGCGATACCATCCATACCATCTGGATGATTCGCGGTCCACCACTGTGCGATTTACAAGAAGTTTTCTTCCTCGCACAACTTTCTAATGAAATTCACTACCACCAGCAATTCTCCGGACCGATACGAACTAGGAACCTTCAAGAAAAGAGCCTAATCTTTTTTAAAGACCGGCAACGTACCTGCGATTCCCCTGGCATTGCTGTTGTTCGTGGGCGGCGGTCGACACTTACCATCAGGTAAGCCGCATGCTCGTTTGCCCCCTCTTCTATAAAAAAGAATACCAACGTAAGATCATAATGCCGCCCTAATTATTCTTTTGATCCTTCTGAAGTCTTCAGCGCATATGTATTTTGTTTTATTTTTAATTGAAGCTAGACGTAGGTGTCTATGGATTACAATATCTATTTTGCGTCAGGTGGACTGTGTGCTCATTTGTAATCTTACTTGTATAAAAACTTACAACCGTATATTCTCTGTATTTTAAATTTAAAAACAAGTACCTATTATTATACTGTGCAAATCTTTGGATACACATTGCATTGTGGTCTCGGCGGCTTTATATAGTTTGCGCTAATCCACCAGAGGCAGACTCAAACAATGAAAGCTCGAATTACAAATTCAAACTAAATCAAACAAATCTTTCAGTTTAGATAGTCTTATCTTTAGTTAAAATTCTCTTAAAATGATATCTGTATTATCTGTAATACTTACGACTTTTACATTTAAAAGAGGTCTGTAAATTACTGTAATAAGAAAGACGTATTACTCCCAAGGGTCAAAATTTTAGAGTCATAAATATCATGATTTTGCCAAAAACCTCACACTGAAATTTAAATGTGACTAAAAATACACGCAAGGACACACCGTTACAGGTCCTATTATCTAAGCTGTTTAAAAAATAAATACATATAATATTTACTTTGAATTCAAAGAAAATATTTTTAAATTGTAGAGCTATAGTGCAGCTATATAATCGTCGTAGCATGAATGGGTTGTCTCGTATAACAGAATAACAGCGTGAAACAGCAGAATAATGCTGTTGTGTTTCCTATGGTGGATGTAGAGAGCTTGAATCCCTTTTACTGGTGACGAGGCTACTGTAGTGTAGCCCCACGACAATATATATTAGTGTTAAGGTAGAATAAGGATCAGTATAATTAAAGTTATAGAAGCATCAACACGTCTCCTAATTCACACAAGACCTTCCTACATATATCACATGCGACCCTGCCAGGCGGTGCGCTGCTACAATGTACGCGCACCGCCGGGCTTATATAAAGAGAGAAAATTAAAAATAAAATAATGGAAATCATCATGGAAAAATATATTATAACGGAATGGACGCAATACCGGATGTGACGAAAACAAATAAATATGAATACAAGAAGAGGCCACAATAATAATTGTATAGGAACTAACTAAAAATTAAAAATATGATGACCAAAGTTCAAAATTCAAGAAACGGCAGATTAATTTTAAAGGAAGTAACAGTTGTACTTTTGCAAGCTTCGTCCAGAAGAATATGAAAATTGAGCCACAAAGAAAAAGAAGAAAATTTGAGGTAACATCGAATCAGCATATTTTCGTCATTTCTTTAACATTTTAAAAAGTTTTAATTATTATAAAAAAGTTATGTTTTTAAAATTTTGTATTTAATATAATATGATAAAGTTGAGTTTATTAATCAGATACTTACGATTTAATTGATACCTTAATATATTTATTAGTGCACCTGCAAAAAAAATCATAATGCAATATTAAAAATTGTTACTTTTAAGCTCTCTTGTATGTTGGCACAAGACGATTTTATATTCAATTTTATACAGTTATTGTTTATTGTTATATATTCTTTTATTACTGTGTCCTGCAAAACCGAATGAAATAATATAGTAGATTACATTTTACGTACTTAAATTTACCATAATTTATCATCAATTAATTTTTCGTATGGTTAAAATAATACTAATGATATATTCCGCTGTTATTTTTTTTTCTGTAGTAAATTTTATTTAAATGGTAGTATTCAATTTTGAAAAGGGTTTTAAACATTCGCTATTTTAAAAGTTTTTTTCTTCTCTAAAGGCAATAAACGTTAAATTTATATGCTAACCTACATAAAAATTAAAATTGTTCTTTTGAATGTTAAAATAAATTAATGTTTTGTTATATAAACTTGGTAGTAGTTGTAGTAATTTTTCAATAATGTTGTATATACGAAAAAATAAACATCATATTTCTTGCAAAAGTAATTTATAAAAATAAAAAGCTAATGTATTTTTCGATGTATGTAAAACTAATAAAACTATTCACGATGTAATGTATCTAACTCTGTATAAATTCAAAAATATTTAAAACTATCACTTTAAGGTACATTTTACTTTACTTGCATTCATATTATAACAGTTTGCAAGTTATCTTAAAATTAGGTGTCAATCACACTGTGTGGTCATAGTTCTATGTAATCGCAAACGTTTCCAATACGGCCGACGTATCTTGGAGTCCGACCTTCGCGCAGAAGGTTGCGCAATAGCTTTTAAGGAACAAAATGGTGGCATGAGGCGACGTACGGGGCGGTGGTCTAGGCTAGAGATTGACCATAAGTAAACACAATCGACCCTTTAGTCGTAAAATATCGCAATCGATTAGTTTTATTTAGAAGTTATTGATTTTTGTTTATATAAGATATTAAACGAAATAGATTTACAAATATAGTGAATTTTGTTGATAATAAACAAGATTTCGACTTAAATAAAAAAAAACTAAAACATATTATTTTCTCAGCTGAAAGACATAATGTACTTAAATATCAATTATCTATTAACGTCTTCTTAGTAACGACTATTTGAGAAAATTTAGAACCTCCTTATAAATTGCAAATAAATATATTTTATGTCTTAATTTTAATCGATTTGAATAAAATCGATTAAACAACACCCTCAGGCACGCGTGTTGGACATCCCTTTCTGGTTACTTCGTAAAGCTTCGTGCTTATTCGGCAATGCTCGGTACACGGTAATATTTCTCAGTCACGTTAGCATTGGTGTCGTGTTCGTGTCGCTATCTCTGTCTTGAGCACAGTCGGTTACAAAGTTTTCGTTGTTATTGTTGTTTGTTTTTATTAATAGTGTTAAGTTTGTTTTGTTTGTTTTATTTGTTTTATTTGTTTTATTGCAAGTGTCAGTTAGCACTTATATTATTCGCCAAACATGCCACCAAAACATAACAGTGTTTTAAATCGCCAGGCGAGAAAAATTATTTACGATTTAACGCAATATATGAAAAAGAAAAGAAGAAGGCGTAAAAGATGTCGATAAAGTTTATTTAAGAGTTGCTAACGCAACTGGTGTGTCCCAACGCACAGTACAGCGGATCGCAACTGAAGGCAATATTTCGGGCTTACTTTCAGTATTCCGCACGCCTGGTAAAAAGGTCTAGATCAAAACCTATTACTGATATGGATAATTTTGACCAGGGGTAGTAAAAGATGCATACACAACTTCCACAAAACTGAAAAAGAAATGCCGACGATAAACAAATTACTAGCGAAACTCAAACGGGATATAAATTTTCAAGGTGGTAAAACGAGCTTAAAGACAATTATCAAAAACTTGGGTTTCAAGTGGCGAAAGACCGAAACCAATAGAATGGTTCTTATAGAAGACCGACATTCGCCTGAAAAGGATCTTGTACTTGAAGGCAATGAAAAAATACAGGGACGAAGGGCGACCAATTGTATTCACTGACGAGTCGTATGCCCACTCATCACATACAAAAGGTAAGGCGTGGTCAGATGGTTCCGCTCAAGGACTAAAGCGCCCGATATCAAAGGTCAGCGGATAGTGATGGTACACGCTGGGTCAGAAGCAGGGTTTGTTCCGAACGCGCTACTAATGTTCAAATCTGGCAGCAAAACCGGAGACTATCATGATGACATGAATTTCA
This sequence comes from Parnassius orleans, assembly GCA_029286625.1. Lineage (NCBI taxonomy): Eukaryota > Metazoa > Arthropoda > Insecta > Lepidoptera > Papilionidae > Parnassius > Parnassius orleans. The sequence goes on along the minus strand of JAGSMP010000211.1, from coordinate 932,128 downwards.
AAAATTATGAGAAATGGTTACGGACCCAACTGATTCCAAATTTGAGCCCTAACTCGGTGGTGGTTATCGATAATGCTCCGTACCACAACAAATTAATGGATCCTGCCTACATCTAATGACAAGAAGGCAAAAATGGAATCGTGGTTATTAGAAAAGGGTATACCATATGAAAAGGACATGCGTAAACCACAACTTTACGATCTAATAAAAAAACAAAGACGTGAATAAAAATACGTAATAGATGAAATGTTTAAACAAAACAACCACGATGTCCTTCGTTTACCCCATATCATCCCGATTTAAACCCCATCGAGATGGTGTGGGCTGCCATTAAAGGCACGTAGCCGCTAAAAACGTCGACTGGAACGTAACCCGGACAATGGAGCTCATACAAGAAAAAGTAAATTTAATGGGTCAGAATGAATGGAGTGCTTTATGCAGAAAAGTGCAAGAGGTCGAACATGACTATAGGAAGAGCGACCATATTATTGACGAAATGACGGATCAATTATTCATCATTAATACAGCTTCAGATTCAGAAAGTGAGTCTGAAAGTGAGAGCGACGATTACGAAGATGAACCTATGCCAAGTACCTCACATGGTACACAAGGGGCCGACGACTTTATGTTAGGAATTTCCCCCCTCAGCGACAGTGATTAAATAATAATAAGTGTAAATAAATAAAAGTATTAAATGTAAATAATATTGTATGTGTTTGTGATAAAATCTGCCCCTATCGAAAGGTGAGGTATCAAAATTGAATCTTTAATTTATAATGTCTCCAAAGTGTTTTGATATTTTTGGTCACTGTATTAGGGAAATTTTATTTGTACATTGGTATATATAAAAAAATTACAATAACAGTTTTCTTCACGAGTGTTCATGCGCTAAACTTCGCAGAGCCTATATTCAGACTCGCCAAGATACGTCGGCCGTATTGTACTTACTTTAGTAATTAAAACAAAGGTGTCTCAAATCGCTTGCGCTGCTATGATTACAATTTGTATTTTGATCTGTCTCTTGTTATGTGATTATGTTATTGTTACTGAAAATGATTACGTTGCTTTGACTTCTTTGTTCTGTATCTTAATATGAAATGCAATAATTTATTTTTGGTTTAATATTGATTAAACTTTTAAATCATAAGATAACAGTTTGAATATCTAACTTACTTATGTGGATTATGAAAATAATAACTTCGTTCAAAACGATTTAGAAACTCAATTATATTATGTATACAATTAATTAATTTCAATTTTGTTGTGCCCATATTGTGAGCCTCAATCCCTGACTGACAATGATATACCTAAATATTATAGGAGACTGTATAATATAAATTTGTAAAATATGTGAGTAAATTTATGACTAAGTTACGAAATACGGAATTGTAAATGAAAATATTGATAGTATGTAGTTGTGAAAGGAAGGTAAAGAAAAATTATCGGAGGTTAGCATATCCACATACAATCGGCCTGATCAGCCGAGAGTTTGGAAAACCTAATAACCGATTAATTTTTTAAGGTTGTTCGGACACGATTAGACACGGAATAAGTTTTATTGTATTGTTAATGAGGGAAATGAGAATTTATTACAAATTGTATAGGAATATTGTCCATAATCTTGATCATTTATGTACGCGAGCCGTGTACGAAAGTTATGGTATAATTAAATAATGATTATTATGAGCTGAAATGTTATAAATGTAAAGAAGTGAATTAAATAATATTGGTCATTGTCTTGATCATGTATGTACGAGCCGTGTACGTGAAAGAAATGACACAAATATTTAATGAATAGCTAAAATGCAGAAAAGAAAAATGGAAAATAAGTAATGGTTAACAAAGAATAAGTAAATACATGAAGTAAAATGAAAATATTGAAATGTGAAAACAATCTAAGAAAATGAAAAGAGTATTATTATTGTTCGAGTAGAAAAGTCGTATAATGACAAAATGATTTAAGTGACTCAATGACTTAATACCTAAGTGACTGAGTTAAAATGCACTACAACTTAATTGTGAAAAAAAAATCAGAAAATTTGTAAGCGTATGTAAACGTTAAACATTAATAGACTGTGACGAAACTATGTACAAGATTATGACCCCGACATTAATATGGGACAAGGGGATCTGGACACACGACTTGCCCATAGAATATACTATCTATTTTATTTTTGTAATTTATGTTCATAATAGTCCTAACTTTTTATTTATATATATAATTTTAAAAAAAATGTATTAATCTCTCTTTTATATATTTTTTGTCGTTGGGAGGTGTAGTGTAACCCCCACGACAATATATATTAGTGTTAAGGTAGAATAAGGATCAGTATAATTAAAGTTATAGAAGCATCAACACGTCTCCTAATTCACACAAGACCTTTCCTACATATATCACACTACCATCTTACTTCTTAGGGGTGACAACTTATTTAGACATCAGGACAATCCATAGACATCTATATCAGGATAGATGTAGATGTCTATTGGCCGCAGCATCCATTTACCATGAGATTCCACCTTTATTCTGTAAAAAAAATTCGAAACGTCAGTAGCCTAATGGTTAAGGATATGGACTGCAAATTAAGAAAGTCGTGTGTTTGAATCCGCCAATTACTATTACAATTACTAACATTATTAGTTCTGTTCAATATTTCTTATTTTCTTATAAGCAAAGGAATTTGTATAAAACGTGATTTAAATCCAACAAGATTGAAATTCCTTGTTGTGTTTGCGGTATTATAGTTATAATGTTATAACATAATAACAATGATACCCTTTTTATTATTTTTTAAAGACACCAGATGTGAGTTCATATGGACAATGATTTGTTGTTACTTTATGTATACATATTATATGTTGTACACATATAATATGTTACTATTTAATGTTGTTAATGCTTGTTGCTGTTTTATTCAATAAATTGTGTAAATAAATAAATATATAAATACCTACATATAAAAATCGTCACTTAAAAGTTGTTATTCAAAACGTCAGAAATATATAAAGTTAACATAACCAATATAACATATGAAGCATTTAATTATTACGATAAACAAGTTATGTTACGTTATTTTTAATTTATTAATAATAAATAACTCTTGTTAAACTAACTAACTACTGGCACATATATTTCTTATTATGCTTTTAAAAGCTGTGATAGCTCAGAGGGTTAGCGCTCGCTATAAATTTCACAGTACGCGAGCAACCCACAGAGGCACCAATGAAATTGTTAATTGCAATTTTAAGTGCTGCTTTACTACGTGTTCGGCGGTGAAGAAAAACATAGTGAGGAAACCTGCATGTCTGAGAAATAAGAAAAAAATTTTTGAAGACATGTGAAGTTCGCCAACACGCATTGGAGCAGCGCGTCGGACACTTCCTTGCTCTAAAACCCTCTCAGAATTGAGGGGAGGTCTGTGCTCAGCAGTGGGACGTATATAAGCTGGAAGTAATACAACCAAGACTAAAATAAAACACCATTCTATCTGATAATAAAACTTTTCATCAAATTATATTCCTTGAACTTGCGCAGTACAACGCTTGCTAGCTTACAGCATGCGTAAATTTTGTCGTGTCTTACGAGTAGTGTTCTCTGTCACGTATCTTACAGAGTCACTCACACAAAGCCAACAGGCCAATAGATAGTCTTCACTTATTTCGTATATATAGAATAGTTATTGATGTAATCTGTCTTTCCTTTTTTATTGGTCTGAGAACCAGAAAATCCTTTTTGAGTACATGCATAACTTTCTACAAGAAAAAAATAAAGAGCATATTCAAACAAAAATTATAACAAAACGTATTAAAGTAATTTCATTAAAAAAAGATTATTAAAAAATGGATTAATATTATCAAATATTGAGGAAAATTTCAAATAAAATATATTGTAAAAAATGATTATACAGTCCACTCAAAAAGCCGTTTAGTGTAGCATACACTAAATAAGACCTATGGTTACATTTTATAAGTAAATCTTTTCAATGAACTCCCCACCAGCATTTATACAATGTTTTATGCGTCTGAACTAATTTGCGAAACACTTCTTATTCACTTCTTCTACGACCTGCTCGAATGCTATTAACACATCATGTTCCGGCGATGAACATTTTAATTTTATTGAATAAAAAGAAGTCACACGGTGTCAAATCTGAGATGACAAAAGAGTGACCTAAAGTAAAACCGTGTCGTTTGCGTGTGAGTATGCGTGTTCTTGTGCGTGTAAGTATACGTGTGTGCGTGTGTGTGCATGTGCGAGTGCGTGTGCGCGTATATTTGTCTTCTGAAGAGGGCTGTGTTATGTTTCACATTACAACATATTCTATTGTTTCTTTTTTTTATAGGAGAGGGGGCAAACGAGCATATGGCTCACAGCATATGGTAAGTGACCGTGTATATAAGTGATGGTAAGAAGCCCACGAACAACTGCAAACTAGGGGAATTGCAGGTGCGTTGCCGGCCTTTTAGAAAGGAGTAAGCTCTTATTTTTGAAGGTCCCTAATTCGTATCGGTCCGGAAAAGACGCCGGTGGTAAACTATTCCACAGAGAGCTCGTACGAGGAAGAAAACTCCTAGTAAAACGTACAGTGGTGAACTGCCAAGCATCCAGATGGTGTGGATAGTATCGAGAGATTTGCCGCGATGTGCGTTCGCAAAATTTGGCGGCTGGAATTAATCCGAACAATTCCTCAGAGCACTCCCCATGGTAGATGCGAAAGAAAATGTAAAGGGATGCAACATCTCTTCGCAGCGCTAGTGAATCGAGCCGATCGTAAAGGCCTCGGTCGTCGACGAGTCGAGCCACTCTGCGCTGGATGCGATCAAGTGGAAGGAGCTGGCACTGGGGAGCCACAGCCCAGATATGGGAAAAGTATTCCATTTAAGACCGAACCTGGGCCTTGTAAAGTTGCAGGGGGTGTGCCGGCATGAAATACTGTCCCACTCTGCTGACCACGCCAAGCTTTTTAGAGGCCAATTTGACCTTCTCTTCCAAGTGACCACGAAACTGCACATTATTCGATATGTCGACGCCGAGGATTCCGATACTGGCTGAGGCAACAAGGGGAGTGCCTTGGAACTGAGGAGATACGACAAAGGGGTTCTTTTTAGCCTACTTTATAGACTACGCCCAGGGAGTAGAAGTACCGGAAAAGACGCGTTAGAACCGGTACCAACTCTGGAATACACGTCCATCCACAATAGGGGGGATACCTTCAGACCCACTCGACTTGTGGATGTCCAAGGAGAGGAATGCTTTGCGAACAGAGCGCTGGGTGAACCGCACATCCGGCATGGAGCACTCACACCGCGGGATGGTCGGCGGTGTGCTCCCCCTGTCATCGAGAGTCGAGTTGGACGCAAAGAAAGAGCCTAGCAGATCGGCTTTCTCCTTTGCACCATGGGCCAGTGAGGCGTCCTCCCTGTGCAGAGATAGAAAAGATGACTGACAAAAGTTCCCTCGGACATCCTTGGCAATGACTCTTTTGAAGGCACTAGTGTTTACATCCCGGGACGTTGATGCATCAGCCCAGGCCCAGTAGCACTCCTGCTTATAGCGTGATGTTATTTTACAGGAGCGACCAAACCATGGCTGCCTCCGATGGGCATCACAGAAGAAGGAACTAAAAATTTAATACACTGAAGTACCACATCAGGAACAGAATTAGCAACAACGTTGGGATCGTCCGGCGAGAAGTTAACTCGCCCCCAATGGTAGGATGCAAAGAAAGACCTTATCCTATCCCAATCGGCCGACCTATAGTGCCAAACACGGTGGAAGCATGAAGAATGCAACCGCGATGTAAGCGTGTGTGGCACCACACTCCCGACTAGACAATGGTACAAGAAGCCAAGAGGGGCGTTGACGGAGACCTGATATCCGTCCGGGTGGCAGGTCAGCAGAAGGTCCAACAGGGAAGGTGCATGATTTGCCACATCTAGAATCCGCATAGGCGAAGTAACCAGTTGTGTCAGACCATATGTCAAGGCAAAGTCATTAACAGATCTCCCCGCATGATCGGTTAAATGTGAACCGAGCCATTCGGCGTGGCGGGCATTAAACTTGCCGAGGATCACGATCTCTGTGGATGGAATCTGCTGTAGCAAGGAATATGTAGCCTTTGGACGTGGTCGATGAGTCGTTATGTTTCGGCATTACCACTGTGGGACCTATAAAGGCATTCGTAGACGCGTCATCGCTGTCTATGCGTTGCCAAAGGATGGACAGGTCTGAAACTTCAAGACTGCCGAGGAGTCGAGAACAGATGTCCTCTCTGACGTATACGCAAATTCCAGCTCGAGGCACAAAAGAGTGTTCCAATTTGTACCCCGGGCAGGAGAGATACGAAGTATCAGCCGTAAAGGACACCTGTGTCTCGGTCAGACGAAGAGCAAGGCCGGCTTCGCCATCTTGAGATGGTAGTGGACGGCGTTTATGTTCGAGTGAAGTCTTCCCCTGAAAAGTATTTTTGCCTTTAGAATTTTGCCCCCTCCCCCTGAATATATGGGGCAGCCTGAACATCCACGCTCAGGAGTGGAGTAACTTGGTCGTGGATACTCAGCGAGGGATTCTCCATTACCAGGGGTGCTGGTACCCTACTGAGTTAGTATTACATTTAATTCCGCTTCCATTTATGAGGGGGGGGGGGTGTTGGCCTCCGGCCACCTGCACCCACCAGAAGCAGAGCTTATACTTCACGCTGGTATTCTGTGAGGTCGTGGTACCACTCCGGCTCGGCATAAGTTGACTTGACTCTGACTTTACTTTAACTAGACTTTAGCTTGACTTTGTCTTTGATTATGTTATTGAGACAATTTCAATAACTTCTGTGTATTGGATTCGTCTATTGAAGTTAGTTCTAAATTAGAAAAAATAAAATCTAAATTACTCAAGAAAAATAAAAGTTTCAATTATCGAACAATCACATCATAAAGTAGTATTACAAAAATCCTACCTTAATAGAAAAAAAGAAACGATTAAAATAAATATTTTGAATGTAGAGGCCATGATTAAAGCAGGAAACTCATTATTTGTTATTCTATTTAAAATTCTACTAACGATTCGCTTTCATTTACCTTAATATTTTTCATAATTCATCTCCATTTTCTCATGTTTCGTTTTTAATTTTAGTAAAGCTAATGAAACGTTTCAATCCCGTGTAGTGTCGGGTAAGAATACTCACTACCCCATATCTTCCCGCGGGTGTCGTAATAGGCGACAGAGGGAAAATGAGGCAGAGGATGGGCAACAGCATCTTTCTGATAACAGCAAAAAAACAATAAAAAAAACTGCAGTTGCCAACCCTCTCGCCAAGCGTGGCAACTATGGCAAATAAGCAACGACACAAATAAACGGCCCCCAGTCCCCGGCGGCGCCGCTATTCCTGGCTACGGTGGCGACCATGGTAACGGCGGGGCAGGGGGTGCTAAGAATCTCCGGTGGAGGTTCGGTTGCCACCTACGACGACTCGACCTGGCAACTTATAACTCACGCACCCTGAGGACTGACGAGAAGATCCTGGAGCTGGAAGAAGAGATAGACAAGTTGCACTGGAATATTATAGGATTATCCGAGGTCCGAAGAGAGGGGGAGGACACGGTAATCCTCGAATCCGGCAACTTGTTCTATCACCGGGAGGGCGACCATCTGTCCCAAGGAGGTGTTGGATTTATCATCCAGAAGTCTCTCGGTAACAACGTTGTAAAGATTGGGAGTGTGTCGACGAGGGTTGCGTACCTTATACTCAGAATAACCAAACGGTATTCACTGAAGGTCATACAGGTTTACGCACCAACCTCGGCACACCCCGATGAGGAGGTAGAGGAAATGTATGAGAATATCTCTAGAGCCATGCATTCCTCCAAAACCCACTATACGGTGTTAATAGGAGACTTCAACGAAAAACTAGGCACAAGAGAGAAAGGTGAGCTGAAAGTAGGGAAATTTGGAATAGGGCAACGGAACCCAAGGCGCCAGCAGCTGGCCGACTTCATGGAGAAAGAGGGACTATTTATGATGAACTCTTTCTTCCAGAAGCGGCGCCACGGTAAGTGGACCTGGTCTGGCCCCGACGGTTCGACAAAAAATGAGATTGACTTCATTATAACGATAAGACGACAACTGTTCAGTGATGTCTCAGTGATCGCGAGGGTGAAAACCGACAGCGATCACCGAACGGTGAGAGGCACACTGAACCTAAACGTTAAGTTGGAGAGGTCACGTCTAATGAAGTCAACGCTCCATCCCCCTCTTGCTCTAATCTAAAGTCCCGAAACCTTTCAGCTCGAGCTACGAAACCGTTTTCAGAACCTAGAAGATTGCAATGCAGTGGACGATATGAATGACAAGCTCGTGGAACCTGTCCATGCGGTCGGAGCTAAGTTTTGCAAGACCCGCCGCAGAAGAACACAAAAACTCTCCTTAATCTCATGGCTGTTAGACGGGATATGAAGCTGCAATCTTCAGTAGATTTGACAGCATACAGGCAACTGAACAGACAGATCTCCAAATGCATGCGGCGGAACTTACGCAACTACAATACTGCTCGTATTGAAGAAGCAATCGAGCGAAACCAGGGCTCCAAAGTCTTTGCTAGAGATCTGTCTGCCAGAAAGAGCCAACTGTCGAAGCTGAAGACCGAGTGTGGAAGCGCCGTTTCCGGGACACCTGAGATTTTGAGTGAGATTGAGAGGTTCTATGGGCAGCTGTACACATTATCGTTGGAGCCACACGCAAGTGTGAGTAACGATCCAAGAGCGAGTCTTATCCGACACTATTCCGATGATATCCCGGACGTCGCGAGATTAGATTGACTCTCCAGCACGTTAAAAACAGCAAGGCCCCAGGCGAGGATAGAATTACAGCGGAGCTTCTGAAAGCGGGTGGAAAACCGGTACTTGAAGTACTTCAGAAGCTCTTTAATTCCATCCTCCATGGTGGCATTACACCGGAGGCGTGGAGCAGAAGTGCCGTGGTCTTGTTCTTCAACAAAGGCGACAACGCTCTCTTGAAGAACTACAGACCGATTTTCCTTCTGAGCAGCGTCTACGTACTGTTTTCGAGAGTCATTACGAATCGTCTCGCATGCAGACTCGACGACTTCCAGCCTCCCGAACAAGCCGGTTTCCGAAAAGGCTTTAGCATCATAGACCACATACATACCCTTCGGCAAATTGTAAAGAAGTCCGAAGAGTACAATTTGCCACTATGTCTGGCGTATGTAGACTATGAGAAAGCCTTTGATTTGGGCGGTGCTGCAGTCCCTTCAGCGATGCCAAGTTGACTGTCAGTATATCGAAGTGCTGAAGTGCTTGTACAGTAGGGCTACGATGGCTATCCGAGTACAGAACCAGAGTACGAAACCTATCCAACTGCAGAGAGGTGTAAGACAGGGTGACGTTATATCCCCGAAACACTTCACCGCCACATTGGAAGACGTTTTCAAGCTTCTGGACTGGAAAGGATACGGAATTAACATCAATGGCGAATACATCACTCATCTTCGATTTGCCGACGATATAGTCCTTATGGCAGAATCGCTGGAGGACCTATGCACTATGCTCATTGACCTCAATAGTGTCTCCCAACGGATAGGTCTTAAGATTAACATGGACAAAACAAAGATTATGTTTAATGTCCATGTCACCTATGCCGGTAGTTGTTGGGAGTACTAAGCTCGAAGTTGTTGACGAGTCTGTTTACCTGGGACAAATAGTCCAACTAGGTAAGTCCAACTTTGACCGAGAGGTCAATCGACGAATTCAACTCGGTTAGCAGCGTTCGGGAAATTACGGCAATTTCGGATAATTACAGTGGTAATGGGCCGGCTATATAGCTCGAAGAACCGACAACCGATGGGGAAAAAAGGTTCGTGAATGGCGGCCTCGTACCGGCAGAAGAAGTGTAAGGCGTCCCCCCACTAGATGGAGTGACGACCTGGTAAGACATGCAAGAAGTCGATGGATGCAGGTGGCTCAGTACCGTGCTTTGTGGCATTCCTTGGGGGAGGCCTATATTCAGCAGTGGACTTGTGAAGGGCTGTAATGATGATGATGAATGAAACGTTCCTGTTTGTTTTAGAATAAACCAACCCTTTTTGTTAAAATCTCCGTCCATGAATCGTAATTTTGTGATATATAACTTATTTAATAAAATTTTGGTCCTTTACTTTACCTCAATAAACTGTTAGTGGGAACTGTAAGCAGTTAGGGTTAAAATTCTCTCACTATCCACCACAAATTCTTGCTAAAGAACATCAATTCCTGCCAAGGATGATACGTGAAGCTATGGAAATTAAAAAACATCCTAATTTCAATAGAGAGGGAGGCTAGGTACTACCACCTGCTTTGGATCCTGAAATTAATAAAATTAAAACTAAACCCAAGCATACCACTGCAAGACTTTCATTTTTATAGGATAAGGGTGACAAACGAGTACACAGTTCACCTGAAGGTAAGTGGTTGCTGCGGCCCATAGATATCTACATCTATCCTCGATTACAAATGAAAATGCAGATGCGTTGTCACCCGTGAGGACTAAGATGGAATGCGTCATTTCCAGTAAAAAGTGTCTCCGGTTCTCAACACTCACCATATGAACCACAGCAGCGTTAAGCTGCTATTTTACGCTGGTATTCTGTGAGAGCGTGGTCCTTCTCCGGTCGAGCCGACCCATTCGTGCTACAACTATACTACTAATATAGCTGAAGCATGGCTCTACAACGTAAACTGCACTTCATCTAGACTTCAAGACACAGTAAGTTCATTCTGCGTAGATCGGACCAAAACTAATAATTAAAAAGCTGAAGGTACTTCGGGTTAACTCTGACATTGGGACGTCAATCACCTCAGTTTCAGGTGACCATGGGTGCTGGAAAGCACCTGAAACGTCGGGAATTAAAAATAAGAACAATTAATCGCGATAAAATCCGTAAAAGTAGTTTTATTTAATGTGTAGTGTTCGGGTAAATATAAGAAATTATTAATTTATTTTTTCTGTTTTCATCATTGAGTTACCACTAATAATACCACCACCACTACCACCATCATTATAATTATTATGATCACCATAAAAGTCATCATCCTTATCAACATCATCATCATTATCTCTTTTGAGTCTTATAATGAACTTGGGCCTTTTTAAGCCTAATACCTGGAAGATTTGCCCATACTCGCCACGCACGACAGACAGACAGGCTGGTGAGATAGAGCAAATACGGTAGCACTGCCATTTTGCATCAGCATTTTGAATAGATATACCGGCAATTATATGTTTATTGTATATACGTCACATTGTTGGGCACAGGCATCTTATTTCTAAGAGGGCTGTTGGGCAAGGAAGTATCCGCCCCGCTGCCCCAATGCGTGTTGTCGGAGTTCACATTTATATTCAATATATATATTGTATTCAATATATTTTAATTTCTAAGACATGCTACTTTCCTTACGACGTTTTCCTTTATCGCCAAGCACGTGACAAACCAGCAACCAGAACTACCACGGGTTATCATTTCAAGGCTTATTTTTCGGTTGCCAGAAATTTATTCTTTATGTAAGCGTCCAAAAATAGACATAATCAAAGGCTTTCTCAGAATCCACAAACGCAAGACAAACTGGCAGATTGTACTCTTCGATTTTCTGCACAATTTGCCGAAACGTGTGTATGTGGCTCTTCGTACTAAAGCCTTTTCGAAAACTGACTTCTTCAGAAAGCTTAAAACCGTCAAGTCTGCGTGCAAGACAATTCATAATAACTTTCAAATTTACACGTTGACGTGGCTCAGAAGGAAAATTGGTCTGTAGTTCTACAGTAGAGCGTTGTCACCTTTCCGCACTTCTGCTCTACACACTTGCGTGTGGTTCCAACGAATATGTGCACAGCTGTCCGTAGAAACTCTCAATCTTACTCAAAATCTCAGGTTTCATGTTCCGGAAATCACGCTGCCACATATTTTAGTCACTCATTCAAAATTCATTGAAACACCGGAATAAATGCCTTAAAAATACAAAAAGTATTTAAAAAACGTTATTCATCTTCATTTGTTCCTGCTAAAATTTAAGTAAAATTAATCAGCACTCCAGTCAGCTTTTGACTTTCGAACAAAGCAAAACTTATTAACCATTATTTATTCTAAGTATAAGTTTTGTTCTATTTTTATTGAAATAAAGTGATTTTTTAGTAATGCGGTCACGCAGCTGTTATTTAATATCGAGTAAGGGATATTCGAATATTATTGTTTCCATACTTGGAAAGGGTTGATACCAGAGGTTCCGCGGTACTAGACGTCTTTCAGCGACCTTAATGACATTTCTCCCTGTCGACCTTCAAAAGGGTTTTTTTTTTGTTTATTTTGCGCGTAGCATTTTCTTCTGTTGCACAATAAGACACAAATGCATTTATTAATTTTTTCGTAGTAATTTTTATTTCCCCGTGCTTAAAATTTAACCAAGTGTTAATCCAGGTATCTTTGTTTCTAATTCACACAAAATTTTTGATTTTTGAATTTGTAAAAATTTATGCATACTTACTTATGCACAAAATGTTCACATAGTACATATATACATCATTGATTTCATAAGGTTATTTGTTATTAAAGACATTAAATTCATCACGTACTAGACGTGGTAGAGCCATGCTGCAGCTAAATTAGTAGTATAGTTGTAGCACGAATGGATCGGCTTGACCGGGGAAGGACCACGCTCTCACAGAATACCAGCGTAAAATAGCAGCTCAACGCTGCTGTGGTTTGTATGGTGAGTGTAGAGAACCGGAGACCCATTTTACTGGAAACGAGGCACTCCATCTTAGTAATCACGGGTCACACCGCATCTGCATTTTGATTCTTAATCTAAATAAATAATTAGATGTCTATGGGCCACAGCAACCACTTACCATCAGGTGGACTGTGTGCTCGTTTGTCACCCTTATCCTATTGAAAAAAATCACGGTTTCATGTCACATGTCACAATGTCGTATATGGCAACAGGGTGTAATAAAATAGAAGATAGGCACAGCGTCTCACTGATAACAACTCAAAATTCCGCCAACCTGCCAAGTGAAGCAATTATAGCAATGGACGCCAAATATACAATCTATGAGAGAGACCTATTTTCAGCAGCGGACATTTGAAAGGCTGTAATGATTGAAATAATTAAAATCTATATACAAGTCACTACTGGGCACAGAACTCCTCTAAATTTTGAATGAAGGGTTATTTATATTTTTTTCCATGACATAAAATTCCTCTGCTGGACATGGATAAATGACTAACAGCGTCTGACAATATAAGAACTGCTTACTATATATTGTACAATGTTCTACTGTGTAATGGTGTAATGGATGCCTTTACGCTAGAGCTCAGATTTTGACATTTCATTCTACGTACCCAGTAATTTATATCGTCAATTTTAAAGCCCTGCATATATCTGATGCAATGGATGGCTTATAAATGAAAATTCTATTTCGAAGTAATGAGAACGTACGATTGTACGAAAATGTACTAAATGGCGTCGTGAGACAAAATTTTCGTGCAAAATTAAGCATCGACAAATTTTCTGCCAACATGTATGTAACTATGAAAGTAAATACGAGTATAGGTTACACCTTAAATTTAATATAAATATGAAAAATGTGTTTAAGACAATATTTTATTCGTAGTTGCCGAACTCTTTTTAATAGCAATTGCACTTATTAACATCCTGTTACCGAAAATACGATGAGATTTGTATTATCGTTTTACACATAATTATTTTTGGCCCAACAATCTCCAATTGGACATAAAAGTGATGTCGCCAAACCGAAGTTCACGCAAGTGAAGCTGCGAGAAAAGGCTAACTTATTCATATTTGTGAATTTCGAACTATAGATATTATATAGTTATTGTTAGCCGTAGGGCGTAGTTGAAGATGATAATGATTATTAAGCATGATATTTATTTATGCATGTTTTAATCTAAAATGTGAGATATCGTTATAAAGCACCAAGAATTTCTCCTGCGTTGTTTCCTTAACTAACAATAATTGTGCATGGACCGTCTCATCTCCGTATCCATATCTCACTTCCGTAACAATTATTTATAGGCTACAAAAATGTTTATTCCCTGCGGGAGTCTATATTTAGTTCAATTTTTCTTTTAATAATCATTTAAATATTACTATATTTTTGCAACAATATTATTAGATACTTTTATAATTACGTTGGTTGATGTGGAATACCAATAGTGTAAAATATTCCATATTCGATGTTTATAGCGATATTTCTAGGTGGTCTTTATGAATTTTTGTCTTAAATATATTAATTGTTAGATGTACTGCTAATATTTTCAAAGCTTGGATTGGTGAAGCAAAGCTTTTTATTATTGCTGTTTCATTGACTCACAATCCATTTTGTCTTTGAAAACTTAATCAAAATCGGGGTTTGATTAAGGAATATTTTTATACGATTAAAATATTAAACCGTTGTCCAGACCATATAATAATACAGCAGTTGATTGATTACACGTGACAAAAAGTTTATGGTCATCGAGTAACGTGAGTATTATTGTTTAATTCGTCGCGACCGACCAGCGTTTCCTGCTTTTGTATGTGGGCGAGCCGGATTAGTTCCGTAGTCGCCAGTTAATTACATCGATCCGTTGAATCGCACAGTTGTGAAATGAAATTTAAGTTTAATTCCCAGTAACTTTCTTAAGTTTACACAATAACTATAGGTTAAAATCTATGTTAAAAATATAAAAGAAGATATATTTTTTATATTAAGATTTATATTTGATAGTTGTTAAAGTTGATGTCTTATTGCATAATGTAAAAATATTATTAAATAAATATGAATATAATATTATTAAATTAATTACATTATTTGAGTTTCTAATTATGATTATTCCCTAGATCGTTTAGGTAAATATGACGGAGTGATTTTTATTCTTAACCACCTAAAGATTTCGCCTAAAGAATAATGCTCACCAAGGATTAAAGATTTAAGTAATTAATATTAGAGCGAACAACTCAAGATTTTTTAATAATGGAATGAAGAAATACAGGATGTAGCTCAAAATTTTAGTGTTATAATTCTGAAAGTATTTCATTAAAGGGTATTAAAAAGGATATTACAAAGGAGTAAAATCCTATGAAATCATTAATATTTGTATCTATTTCCACAGATAACAGTGAGGTTTTACAAAGGAGTTACTTGATTAAAAAGCAAAAAGGAACGTTTCATTAATTTCACTTAAACCAAAAAAGAGAAATTAAAAGATGAAGACGAACTGTAAAGAGTTATTATCCAGCTAAACGTACAAAGCTCGTTAGTGGATTTGTAAAGTGGAAAATGAATAATGTTTTGTCTCTGCTAAATTCGGTATCTAAAGTTAAAAGTATATTATATAATTCTAAGAGAAAAATTTAAAGAAATAAATACATGAACGTTGGGTTCTCAATATATTTACGAAAATTAAGTGTATTTTCATAAAAACAAAATAAGTTTTAATAAAAAAAAGTGATATACACTATAAACACTAGGAACAAACACAAGCTAGTGATACCAGTTTATCGACTACACAGAGTAAATAATTCATTTATGGTGCAATGTATACGCTATTACAACCTAGTCCCAGAAAATATACAAGGTCTCTCTATTACCAAGTTTAAATATTTTATTAAACAAAAACTGTATAAAAAGGGTTATTATAATATAAATGAATACATTGTTGATAATAACCCCTGGGCTTCCGAACTGTTTCTAAAATGAATTGTGTAAAATAGATTGTAGAATCGTTCATATTGTATAATTTACTTTAAAAATAAGTCCCGCTAAGTTTCTTGCTGGTTCTTCCCAGGAAAGAAGTTTTTTCCGATAAATAAGTAAATTAAACGCGATAAAATTCGTAGACATAGTTTTATTCAATGTATAGTTTTCGCGTAAATATAAGAAATCATTATGTTTTACTAGATAACGTTATGCTCTAGTTTAATTATTAGAATAGATAATCATAGACCATCGGTTATGAAATTGTTTCGCCGCCCAAAAAGAGAGTTTGTCTGGTATGTATGTATGTCCGTTATTTATCCGCCAGTAAATCCTAAACTAGTCATAGGTCTTTGATCGTATGATGTTAGTTAGATCACTGCAATCGTTTTCTTTGTTATTAAGTAATAATTTCAGTATGGGAAAATATATTCAGATTCAATTTCAAGTTTAAGGGTAATATTTTCAGTATCTTCTTCTCTTATAACTATAAAATATAGAATTAAAATTAAGCATTTTAAAAGGTGGTAACGTAACACAATTAAATTGTACTTATTTAACACATTTTAATAAATCCAATAGCCAGATAAAACTGCCTCGTAAGTCGTTGGGTAAGTGGAAGTATCAATCTGATTGCTCGTCGTTAAGTAATGTAATGGCTAAGTTCGAGTAAGCGCGGAATCCCAATATCGATTGACGTAGCCTTAATTTCAGGTTTTAGGAAATAACAAAGATGTCATTTAGATGTTACTGTAGTTTTTCATTTAGATGTTTCTTAGTTTTTCTTTTTTTTTACATTGGGATGGATTATACATTGGGATATGCCTACGCATACCCGCCTCGCGGGGGCAAGGACGGGTTATGTCAGACCCGTACCGACTAAAAACCCCATGGTGTTCCGCCTTCGTCGCATATTGGCAGGGCGATGGGAACACTTTCGCACACATCTGCTGCCCCACCAGCGCTGGCCACCCCATTGCGGCCCCTCCTCGGGAAAGGACTACTCCTCCCCCATCTCCTCCTAAGGTAAGGCGCACCAGAACACACAGCGCACATTCCTTCGCGGCCCCCTACTTTATGCAACTTGCGCAACAGACACCCCCGTGTCCGATGCGCGAAGGCCATGGGGCCAGGACAAACGAGCTCTCAGAAGCACTAGTCTTCCTGACCCCAGCGGCAGATCTGGTCTATGGCTCCGCCGCCAACCAAGATTCGGCTGCGGAGGGTAGGGAGAGCAGCGCCTCGCAATACCAACACTCCTCTTCCTTCGCGACTCCACCTCGGCTGCGGTAGAGGGAGAGGGTACCACTCTCGCCACAGCCCACCAACACACATTCGAAGTGGGCTCACCAAGCCTACTCGTAGTGGCCACCTCGGGCCTGCCCTACACCTCGGGCCAGCCAAGTGGGTTCCTTTTTGTTCGCCATGGGTGACCAAGCCACGGCTACTAAGCTTCCCCGCCACGACAAGGTGGGAACCCGTTTGGGGGAAACCGTTACAGCCTATTAAAGTTTACTGTAGGACATAGGCCTACCCCATAGATTGCCTCATATGGGGAATATTTACCATTGTTGCCACGCTTGGCAGGCGGGTTCTCAACCACATTTTTCATTATTAAGTTGTTATAAGATAGACGCTGGTGATAATGATTACTTATATTTAAGCAATAACTAAACATTAAGAAATTTTAGGGATTTTATCGCGTTTAATTTTAAATTTTTAATTCTCGACACTTTGGGCGCTTTGTAGCACCCCTTGATCACGAAATAAAAAAATAGTTACATTTAATGGGCTTCTCCCGTTGTAGGGAGGATATGACCAAGCTTAGCAGGTGTATGATATGGTTGGTGTATTGAAGATCGCAGTACTAGATGTCTTGCAGCTTTAAAGCTGCCCGTCACCGATCTGGTTATGTTACCTCTGACGTTAACGAGATAGTTATACCGCAATCTATCGGAAGCCATAACAATATGTCATTTCACAATACCCAGTGAGCAAAATGGAGTGATGGATTCTCTTACGCCAACACCACACGTACGTAATGTCGTTTATGAAAGCAAATTCAAATAATATAACTACTAAATAAATCTTCCGGCATATTAACGCCGCCTCTGAGTAACTTTGTGTGAAAATCTCTCACACTTTGACTAAAGTTGGCACCGTTTATAGTCGCAAGCTGAAATAACGTTTGGATTTAATCTAAAGCTTTTGTGTAATCTGTGCAAGCTGGACAAAGAAAATCAAACAGAGGGAAGTATTTTATTAGTTGTTAAATTGTACGAAATAATTAAAATTATAAGGAAGATTATGTTCAATAGTGGACTTTTGATAGGCTATAACGGTATTATAGTAGAGGTCCATGTCCAGCAATCCCAACTTTTAATGGGCGATAAAAAAAGAATAAGCCTTTTGAAATCTTACGATAATGTGCCAGTTTTACCACCTTGCTATACTTGAAAATCCTCCCTATGAAGAATCTATGGGGAGATCACCCAATCCAAGGTGTTAAACGTACCATGCCGATGGATGCGCCAGTCGCAAACGGTGCCTACCCAAGACCAGGGTGATTCGGGTAGTATTTTAGCCCTTCCCTCGGCATGCGGGGCTCTGCCGGGTGTGACCGAAGTTTTGCCTAGCTAATCGTGGGACCAAAATGGACGGAAATCATAATTTGGACAAAACAATAAACTCTCCTTTAATGGAACTGTCTGTAGGTCTGGAAGAGGCTCTTTTATCCTCACCACACCACACCCTGCAACTCTACGCCCCAACCTCATATTATCCTCCCGAGCCCAATACAAGGGACGAGCCGAGAAGTGGAGGGCACGTCTGCAGCCGAACCACAATCGGAAACGAACCAGGGAGGGGAAAAGGAAAAGTTCGCTAGGCCTTATAAGCTTAGTGGGGCAGCTCGGAAGAGGTACCAAAGGCTGATAGCAGCTGAGATAGGAGCCGAAGAGGCCCAAACCTCCCCCAGTTCAAAAGGCGAAAAGAACGCAGTCGGTCTGAGGAGGAGTCCCCCAAAGACCAGCCCAAATAATCTGTGAAGCTGGCAACGGGGGAGTAGCAGCTCAGCTTCAGTGCCGTAGCTGGCTCCGCGCGTGTAGGAATTCGTAATTCGAATCCTATGAGCGTGGAGAAGATGCGGCTGGTCCACCTGGCACTAACGCAGGCTATCGCTAAGACGGCCTGTGGAGCTCAGCCGGGAATGGAACCGAAATTTTCGGGTTTCACCCCCAAGCCAGGTTGGATTCTGGTAACGTGCTTAAATAAGGCAAGCCTGGACTGGATTGTGGGTGAGGTCGGAAAACTGAAACCCTGGTCGGAGGCACAGCTCTCGATAATACTCGAGAGCGAACTGCCTAAGCCTCAGCTGAGTATCACCTTTCTCCCCCGCAGCGAAACTGACTCTCCAGAGAAAACGGCTGTGCTGTTGAGGGCACAAAATGAAGGGCTCCATACCGAGCTCTGGAAAATCCTCCACCGTAGGGACGAGGAGAATGGATTTCTAGTAACCTTTTCTCTGGACGACCCATCGGCGGAGGCTTTCCGGGCAGCAGGCTTCCTTGGCTTTAAAATGATAACTTTTAAAGTCAGGGGAGGCTCCGACATGGCAATGGAGCCTGAACCGCCCCAACTCCAATCCCCCCAGCCCTCCACCTCGAAGGGTGAGACTGGAACGTCATCAGCGAGAGTGACTGAGACCCAAGGCGCTGATCTCTCCCAACCCCTCCCCCCTCCACGCCTATAAATGGCTAACCCCAAGGGTAAGACGAGGGTCCTCCAGGCAAATCTTCACCATGCAGCAGCTATTTCTGCCGTGGTGGAAGTTTGCTTCGCAGAGAACAACATCGACCTCGCCCTCAACAAGAGGCACAACAACCTAGCACTCACAAGAGCTTTTGGTGGCCAACGGTCAAGTTCTGGGATAGTCGGCTGCCGGTAAGATCTTAGTCAATACTAAAGGCAGTAGACACAGAGCTTGTATAATTTACAATAAAATATTGAACTTTTAGCTGTTCCGGAGTATTGCAATGACGACCTAGTTACAGTCTTTATAAATCTCAAGGAATGCACAGGGGCCAGAGTAATCATTTGCTCAGCCTATCTTCCCGGAGATAACCCAGATCCTGTCATCGAGTTAGAGCGAGTGGCGGAGTTCGCCCGTAAACACAACGCCGAACTTGTGGTGGGATGTGATGCTAATGCTCACCACACAGCATGAGGAAGCACTAATATCAACGAAAGTGGTGAGTTACTTTTTGATTTTCTCATATCCAATCGCCTGGTAAGTTTAAACTTAGGGTGTACACCTTTGTAACGCGTACTAGGCAGGAAGTTTTAGATATAAACACCATAAACAATAGGTGCAGGGATAACAGTGTATCAGTTAATGCTGATAAAACTGTTATAATACCCTATACTAAAAAGAGACGGTTGGAAAAATTATTCACACCAAAACTTAATGGTAAAGAAGTACCATTCCCCAGTGAAGTTAAGTACTTGGGCGTAACAATCGACCAAAAACTAACGTGGAACTCTCACCTTAGCAACGTATGTCATAAAGCTCAAATTGCTTTAGGTACGTGCAGTCACATGGTTGGAAACAACTGGGGCTTGCGTCCCATTATGATCCTATGGCTCAACAGCAGTATAGTGAGGCCGATTCTTACCTACGTCTCCACTGTCTGGTGTAATAAGGCCAACCAAAGGATGACTGCGGACAGACTAAATAGTCTACAAAGGACTGCCTGCTTAATGGCACCTGGAGCGATGCGATCATCGCCTGGAACGGCTCTTAATGCACTTCTTCCTAATCTTAATCCTATAATTCCGATTGTCAGTGGATATGATCATTATAAAACTTCAAAGAACTATAATAAAAATGACGGTATTATTGTATACATCAAGTTTAGTTTAGCTAATATTAAAGTAATTCAACCCGAAATATTTCAATGTAACTATAGTCGCTATTTATAGACCATACGCCTTTAATGATCCCTCAAAATTTATTCAGTCTTTGGATTATGTACTCACGGACCTTAAATCAAAATATTAAATCGAACTATTATTCTTGTAGGAGACATTAATATAGATATTGCCAACGGTCTCCATTCTACAAACACTTTAGATTATCTTGATACACTAGCTCATCATGGACTTCTTCCTGGTCACATCTTCCCAACTCATGGTTCTACCTGTCTTGATCATGTTAATTTGAAAACCGCTTTTTCTGTCAAGGTTATAGTTCTAGAAACTACGTAACAGTCCATTTTGCGGTTATGTTTGCCCTCTCAAAAATTAAAATTAAAACAAACAATCTAACGTTTTTAAAAAAATGAGGATAAGCTCACTCATGAATTATGCAGTATTAACTTTGACTCAGTCTACTCAACGAATGATCCTTTTTTTTTTCGTGGAGAAATCCTCATGGATACCTTCCGCTGCGGGGGCAACGAAAAGGTTATGCCGGACTCCTACCGGCTAAAACCCCACGGTGGTCACCATCAGCGTATACGAGGGGTCCCGGGATCTCCGTTCGGAACGCAACCGGGGCCCCTCCATCGCTTTGCTACACTAACAGCACGTCCCGGGAGCAGTACATGCTACCCCCAGCACCCTCGCAGTGCTACCACGATGTCTCGAGACCACTTCCGAGTCATCGTCCTCCTCGGGGGTTACATAACTAGGCCCTCGAGGCCCCCGCCCCGAGTGTCTGCAACCCCGGAGGCCCCGTTTAAGGTAGGGGAACACCGTTTTCAAGAGGAGGGCCGTGACGCCTTGGTGACGTCGTCTCCGCGCAGGATCCGCTCTCTGCCGATCCCGCTCAGAAGCCTCCTTCTGAATCATAACAGATTCACAGAAGGTGGCTACGGCCCTTCACGCCGAATACCCGCTCAGCATCGCCGACACGACTGCTGGCAGGGAGAAGTTCTGTCCGATGCGGTTTACCAGGATCGTCCGCTCCCGTTCCCACGCTGGGCATACTGCGAGCGTGTGAGAAGCGGAGTCCTGGTCCCGTCCACCACAGTGGAAGCAGTTCGCCGTCGCCTCGCGTCCGATCTTACACAGATAATTACCGGGCATGGGTGCTTCGGTCTGTAGGTGAGTCTTCCTGCTCGTCGCTGCATTCAGGCTTCTAAGACCGGCAGGATTGCTCCAATGACGCGCTTGCGTTCATAGCGCTCCTCAAGTCGAGAGCGCCATGACGCCAGAGCGTTTTGTCGTTCCTGCCGTTTAATTGATTCGAGCGCCTCTTCTGGTTCACTACCACCACCGCTCTGGCGGAGGGCACGGATTCGGAAGTACACCCTCGCGTCCATTTCCGCCAGTATATCTAGTGGTAGAAAGCGAGCGAGGATTGTCGCCGCCTCAAAGGATATAGTGCGGTATCCTCGTACGATCCGTATGGCCATCCTCCGCTGAACACTGTAGATTTTAATTCTACAGCGTCGGATGGCCAGCCTTTTTGCCCATACAGGCGCTCCATACAGAGCTACGGATCGTATAACTCCCGCATAGCGGCGACGTACTCCCTCCGTCGGTCCCCCTAGATTGGGCAGCAGTCTATGCATAGCACCCGCTACCCTTTCGATCCGGGGGACTAGGCGCTCGAAATGTTCTTCGAAGTCCCAACGACTGTCCAAGTGGAGGCCTAGGTACTTCATGTACCTCCCCACTCTGACATCAGACCCACCCACGCGGCCACACGAATGGGGTGGTTCCCTGCCCCTTGGTAATTTATGGAACCATAGGGCCTCGGTCCTGTGAGGCGCTATTTCT
Source organism: Parnassius orleans (assembly GCA_029286625.1). Classification (NCBI taxonomy): domain Eukaryota; kingdom Metazoa; phylum Arthropoda; class Insecta; order Lepidoptera; family Papilionidae; genus Parnassius; species Parnassius orleans. The sequence goes on along the minus strand of JAGSMP010000211.1, from coordinate 909,606 downwards.
AATCCCAACTCGTGGATTTTGGCGACGTCGACTTCCGCCCCGAGTTCGGCGAGCTCCTTGGCCCCCTTGAAAGTGATTCCGCTGGCGATCACCAATGTGTCGTCAGCATAGCAGACAATATCTACGCCAGCGGGAAGATCGATTCGCAGAAGCGCATCATAGGCGAGGTTCCACAGTAGCGGCCCCAGCACCAAGCCCTGTGGAACCCCATATTTAATCTCCCTCCGGATCTTCCTGCCATCTTGCCCCATGTACAGGATGTACCTGTCGCGCAAGTAGTCCCCGATAATACCTTGCATGTAAGGGGGCACCTGATGATGTGCCAGTGCCCTCCTGATTGCATCCTAGGGTAGGGAGTTAAAGGCGTTGACGATATCAAGATTTATCGCCAACGCCACGCCACCCTGGGATACTGCTTGTTCCGACAGGGAGCGGACGCGCATAATCGCATCTAAAGTGTGTCGGACCGACGCGCGACAGATGCCTATTGAGCCGACTGGCAACTATCCTCTCGAATAATTTGCCAATCTCGTCCAACGGCATATGGGGCGGTACGCAGAGGGAGAATCAGCGGCCCTGCCCTCCTTCTTCAAGAGGACCAGCCTTGCTTCTTTCCAGGCTGTGAGGAACGTGGCACAGCGCAGACAGCTGGTAAACAGCTGCCTAAGCCTGTCCCCCAGGGCAGCCAGACTCAGCACTAGGCCCGGCCCGGTATTCCATCGGGCCCCGGTGCTGTGTTCCGGCTTTAAGCGGCTAACGGCTCGGTCCAGCTCTTCGACGGTCACCCTGTCACTCCCATGACGACGGTAGGTGACATGAGGACTTGACCGGTCCTCTGGGAAGAGCGTGCTGATCCCCTTCCAGAAGATCCGGATCGAGAGTCTCCGTCAAGGGGCGATCAAGGCCGGAGCTACCCAGTACCATTCTGTATGGACGCCTCCAGGATCTTCGTTGAGTCCTCAAAAGCTCTTTCAGGACCGAGACCTGGCGTTGGCTATAGCAATTTGTAGCGCCTTTGTAGCCGCTCGGTATGCCCCGTAGATTCTGGCTACCTCCTCAGGCGGAAGTTGACTCTGTCTACTCAACGAATGATCCTAACTTAGCTGTTACATATTTAAAAATCTAAAAGATCCATCAAACCAGACTCTTATAATTACTTGTAGAAGGTACCGTAACTTCTGTACCAACCTTCTGCGAAATGCTAAAAGTAATTATGAGAAGTAAGAATTTTAAAAAGTTGGCAAAAACTCCAAGCAACTGTGGAAAGTCCTTCAAACTGTTACAAATTTATCTAAACAGCAATCTACGGCGTCTGATCTCCTAGATCTCAACGAAATAAATATACAAAAGTCTGTTGACGATATTAATACATATTTCTCTAATATAGTAAGACCACTGATAGATAAATTGGAAAGAGGCTCTGTAATATTCCCGCCATCCGTTACTCACTCCAAATCTTTCGTTCTGCTTGAAACTGATGAGAGTGAAGTTGAAAGCTTGATTATGTCACTACGTAACAACCGAACAGCTGGATGGGATGTTATTTCTTTTGAACTCTTAAAGAATCACAAAAATGTTATTTTTCCACCTCTTACATATATTTGTAATTTGTGTCTCCAGACAGGTATTTTTCCTGATTTGTTTAAAAACTTCACCCTATTTTTAAATCTGGCGATCGAAATCGTGTCGAAAACTACAGTACTATATCAAATCTGCCTACGATGTCGAAGATACTCGATAAAATAATTAACACAAGGCTTGTTAAGTACTTAGAGTCCAATAAATTGCTCTCTAAAAACCAATTTGGGTTTCGAAGAAATCTGTCTACGTCTGATGCTGTCCATAGGCTTACTGATTTTGTCGTCAGGAAACTTGACATACGTCGAAAATGTATTGCATTGTTTCTTGACCTTACAAAGGCGTTTGACACCGTTTCAATACCTATATTAATTTCCAAACTTCAATCATTGGGAGAAAGCGGACTTCAGTTATCTCTATTCAAAAGTTATTTAAGTAATAGAACTCAATGTGTTAGGATTGGTTCTTATAGTAGCTCTGACCTGCAAATAGCTTACGCCATACCACAGGGTAGTATTCTTGGCTCAAGTTTGTTTTTAGTATACATTAATGACTTGTGTAACATCAATCTTTTAAATGAAATGATCTTCTCCTATGCAGATGACACAGCACTTGTGTTTCACTCGAATACTTGAACTGAAACTTATACTTCTGCTCAAAAAGGGTTTGACATTGTAAAAACTGGTTGAATGCTCATTTACTTACTTTGAATAATGATAAAACAAAATTAATAGACTTCTCTATTCGAAACAAAAATTTCAACGACAAACACATTACAAATCGTTGTTAAGCCACCCCATGATATAAGTAATAGTATAATCAATAATGACCTATAAGTACACTATATAGAAAAAGTGACATCTATAAAATATCTTGGAATCATAATTGATAATAACATCTCATTTAAAGCTTACATTGAACATCTGTCAAACAGAGTCCAGAAACTTACTTATCTACATTTTTAAACAATTACACCAATCCGCAGATTCAGAAATAATGAAGATGGTTTATGTGGCACTGTGTCAAACAATTTTATCTTATTGTATATCAACATGGGGTGGTGCGGCTAAAAATACTTTTATACAACTTGAACGTGCGCAGAGAGCTGTTCTAAAAGTATGTTGTTTTAAACCTCGTATGTTTCCTACAGACCAACTTTATGACTATTGCCAAGTATTAACAGTTAGATAATTATTCATTTTAAACACTACTATTAAACAACATGCCTCGACCCAATATATCCCTGAATGGACAAGACATAACCAACTAGTTGCAACGTCTACCCATGTCAAAACTGCATTTAGTCACAGGTTCTTCATATTCCTTGGCCCTTATTTATATAATAAATTGCATAAAACTTTATCCTTCTTTTCTCAAAACCAATATGAATGTAAAAACATTGTTCTAAACTGGCTTCTAAAGCAAACCTATGCAAAAAAAGAAAGTTTTTTGGAGTTTGTCGTGTAAATTACACAATATTAATATAATAAACACACACACACACACACACACACACACACACGTTTTCTGTATGTTTGTTTTGAGTTATTACTAAAATGACAAATGTGTAACTATAGAGAACTAGCCCTAATCTGTTGTATAAACACTAATAGCATTCCACGTAGATGTGGAGACCTGGTAACCTGTAATACAGGTATTATACCTACCATAGGCACGAGCGATCCATAACAAGTTGTTGTATTATGTAATGTTATATTAGCTGTTGTAAGAAAATAAACGTCATTATTATTATTATATTATTATTCTAGGCCTAACGCCCCTTGATCTTTACTTAGATAAGAAGGCGAAGGCTAGTTTGTATAGGATTAACGCTCAGGGCGGTGTGAGCTTTCTTTCCTATAGATTGAGATCCATGCTCGACTCAATTAAGGAAACACCGGTGTTATGCATGATCTCAGATATTATGTGTCCTCTATATACTTTTAACAAAAAGTATACGGTAGAAGTACCCTCAAGAGAAGACTGGATGAATGGACAGGTCATCTGTGAGGTCGGTAGCCTTATATGGTATACCGATGGGTCAAAAATGGGCCTCGACGTAGGCTTTGGAATTTATGGGTAACGCCCCAAATTCAAACTTAGTATGAATTTGGGTAGATTCACCTCTATCTTCCAGGCAGAAATTTTTGCCATACTTCAGTGTGCGGAAATAAATCTGCAAAAACACTATGTTAACCATATAATCTCAATTAACTCTGATAGTCAAGCAGCACTGCTAGCGCTGAGATCAATCTTGGTGAACTCGAAGCTAGTTGGAGACTGTGTGAACCTTCTAAACACCCTGGGAGGTAACAATAGGGTTGTTTTAAGATTGGTACCGGGTCACGCGGGTATTGTAGGCAATTAAATTGCCGACAAGCTCGCACTTGAGCCCTCCTCAAAGGGTACACAATTTGGACCCGAGCCATTTTGTGGAATCTCAAAAAGCCTCGCCCGATTGACCCTGGAAACTCTTGACCACAATAACTTAAGATCTGGTCTGAAACACCTGACTTAAAACATTCTAAAACCTTAATCCGGGCTTTCGATTGTAAATTCGCTTTTGAAGCCATCCTGGTAATAAGCAACTCAAGGATGTGCCGGTTTTGCTCCCTAGAGGAGGAAATGCCTTTACACATCCTAACAAATTGCGGACCTTTAATGCGCAAACGTAGCACTCATCTGGGATACTATGTAATTCACCCAGAAGAAGTGAAATTGCTTACAGCTAAGCAACTCCTTCTATTCATTGAGGAGGCTTAGCAGTGAACTATAGACATAGCAGCGATCACAATAGATATTTCAGGTCGCAGTGATACTGGTTTCTCTAGACCTGCATAGCTGCTCGTACATAAAAAAAATGGGGAAGGTCTATGCCTAGCAGTGGACTTTGATAGGATAGAATAGATGGATGGATAATGGATTGCAAGAAAGATTTGTTCGTATTTTCCACACTGGACAGGTGAGTTTGTATGCATAGAAACAATATCGTTGTACTGCTAATACTGCTCACCATCACCAGTTTGTGAAACTTAGATTCATTGTTACCGTTAGAGCCTTATCCTTCATCTATTCATCATGCCAGTAAGATTGAAATTCTATACTTTAAGCGAGAAATTCTTGTTTTCTTGTATATATACAATAAAAAAACTATAGGTACAGTATGATGTAATTGTTTTCTGGGAAACGGCTCTAACATATAAAAATAAAATTTTGTATTTAGACATTTTTTAATTTACAATTTTATCTAGTAAGTGTCATCCCTAACAAAATCATATTTTTTTGAACGCCGAGCAAACTTGGTTGCCCAGGTGCTTTAAATTATATAAGTAATATAAATTTAAATAGGTCAGGAAAAACTTCTTACGTGTTTTGTACTTAAAAAGACGTATTTAAATCCCTGTTTATGTATTATATAATGTGCATATATACTCATAATATGATTAAAAGTTTACATTTTATAATAACCGCCCCTTCTTTTACACAAACCTTCATATAATCACTGCTAGCCTCTTCTAGTATTTGAAGATTAGAAAAAAAATTATTTATTAGCTATGTTTCCCGCAAGTTTATTTTCAGTTCGTTTTTCCTATTTGTTTTTTAAATATATATGGATTAATTATTATGCCATTAAGGCAGAGTTAAATATACTAATACTTAACGTTAGTGCTACCTTGACGTTTGACTCGTCCGTTTTGTTTATGGCAGAACAAAAAGTCCTTTCCTGAAATTGTAATTGTAATTTTGTAGAATCCAGTATACTATAAGATTCCTAAAATAAATATTAATAATAATAATATTATTATAAATTTATATAATCAATCATTATATAAATTATTATAATATTTCTCCGAGTAATTACAAAATGGTATTAAATCATTCGAAAAAAGTCAGGAAAAAGATCAGGAATATTTGTCAATTGATATTTAGGTTAGGCACGCACACAAGAATAACGTGAACTGACGGTACACCAAAACACCTCATCAACCATCTTTTCGTATGTTATTTCTCAATTAGAAAGAAAGAAACGAATAATTTTTGTGAAAAGAGGGTGAGAGAAAAAAAAAGATGTGAGTAATGAGTTCACCTACGAGTGACTCGTAACTTAAAAATATCATGTTAAATCACTGGCAAATTTCTCAAGCAGTGAAGAAGAAAAGGTGTCATTCACAATGAATCTCTACCGTCGGGTAAACCATAACAAAACAATACCAAAAGAAGCATGGAACTAATTGGCAGACAATCTAGGCAAAACGACCAAAGTTGAAGAAGGAAAATGTTTGGAATTTCATTATCAAAACACCTTAGAACACATATATGTCCCTCAGCAAAAGTGTAAAAGCTAGGCTGAAGAGTGTCGATGAATGCGTTTTATATTGCTCTGACCTTGCCCTCTCAAACTTATACCCCTCTAGATCACTTCAGAACTTTGAGGCGTTTGACGTTGTCATCAATATAGGGTTGTCATAACTGATGATATTATATGACATTTTAAGGCCATCATCTAAAATTTCTTCGCCGATGAAATCATTATACACGTGTAAAATGGCATTTTATCGAACTAAACTTTAAAACCTATCAAGAGTTTAATTTTTAAAATACAGTGATATTCTTTTCGTTTAGAATAAACGTCTTATTTTCAGATTTTGAATCTAGTCTAAGCCAAATTTTTAGTAAAAACACAAATGAGTTGCTTTTGGATTTGGGTTAACTCTGATTATTTTTATTTCTCCTCTAATCTTACTTGATGTCACTCATATTCTGACTCAGGCTGTTTCTTGATTGGAACGAAAATATACAAAAAAAAATAATTGGTCTGAGATGTTACCAAACGCTCGACTTAGCTTCTCATTTCGAGTGCGTATTAAGCAATAGAGACTTCTTCATTATTCGATGCGATCCAAGGCGATAGCGCTAGGATGTGTGCTCTTCGTGACTTGTGTCTCATTGTCACCTATCGTATCATTACTATAAATATCTTATCTTGTATTAATAATTTTTTGAAGTGAAAACTTCTTTAGCATCGTTGTGATTAGAGATTCGATGAATCGAAAATGCGATACCAAACGGAGACAAACATGTACATCTATAGGATTTTGCTTGCCAGACAATGAGAATCCCTATTATCTTGGTCTTAATAAATTAATAATAAAAAAATTATTTCACTTCTACCCCGTGTTAACTGCACACATGTTTTTTTTTCTATGTATTGATCAGAAACATAAACAGAAACAGAAACTTTTTTATTTGATGTAGATTATAAATAATACTTATTGAAAGTCACTCTTATGTTTAATTACCACTGGTTCTGAAACAAACCTCTGTCCTGGGAACAACCAGCAAGAAACCCAGCGGGACTTTTTTTAAAAATAACACAACATGTATTTTACACAATAATATTGAAATCTATATTAAAGAAAAAACTAAAACTAATAACTTAAATTATCATACAGTCCTACTCCCCGTGGTATCGGCCCATCTATCGCGGATAGAGTTCCTTTAAGAACATCACCGCGCTGTTTTTTTTATTATAGCTTTTAATATTGTATATTTTTCAATCTATATTATTTATATATAAAAATTAAATTGAAGTGTCTGTCTGTAATATCGCAATAACTGCCTTCATTCGAGCTCAGGGGGTTATTTACATGCTATTATGAGACATGAAAAATCATTAGTAAAAGTTTTATCTGTCTTTCGGTTGACCTGCATGTCTGCCTGCCCGGACAAATCTTCGGAATGGCTATGGAGATTTTTTTTAAGAAATCTAAAAATTGATAAAATAAATGGGCCCAAGCGCAGCCGGGGCGGGCTGTTATTAGCAAATATGTTTCAATTATTATCACAGTTTTGAGATTAGCAGCATTCACAAATTGTTAAATCGTATTATATATAATTAAATAACTATTGTTACAAATAACAATTTAATACAATAAAATAAAATTTATATATAAAATACGATTCAAAGTAAAAATTATACAAAATTGAAATATTTTTGATAAATCCAAACCTTCAGTTTTCGAAATCAATACTTCGATAAAGTGGACGTTGCATTGCAGTTATACCGACCAATCATGAAACGACCTTAATCCCGTAAATAGATAGAATACATAGTAAATAGATAGATTAGGTCTAGTGATCACCTCGCTTTTGTGCAAATATTTGGAGTAGATTGGATAATCCTATGCTATTGTCAATTACAAACAATATTTGCAATTGAGGGTTGATATGCAAAATATACATGTCCTTAATAAAAGCTTAAATACACAGTTGGATATGGGCCTCTCCCGTTGTAGGTGGGCTTGTGAAGGGCTGTAATGGTGATGATGGCGATGATGAACATAATACTGTTTATAATTTCAAAAAATAATGTAAAGAAAATTTGTTCCTAATACAAAAACAAATGTACGATAATGATTAACTTATCCAGCACTCCCATTGTATATCCAATAGGGCCTTTAAGAGAATTAGTCCTTTTGTAGTTACTGTTCATATTAAATCGGATTATGGTTACAATCTATTATTCGATATGATTAATGTCTTCGAAGAATTCACGTGTATTGTGAATATTCTTCGTTCAGCAATAACCAACTATTACACCCTTTTATACTTGAGGTTGATATCAGAAAATAAAAATTAAATAACATATGAAAATGTTCAAATAATAGAAATCCAATTTCACATATATATGCAATATTAAAAATAATTTATTATATTACATTAATTACAGCCTATCAAAAGTTCACTGCTGAACGCAAGCTTCCCTCAAAGGGAGATCGCCAAAGTAACCGCACCGCAGTTTTTATATTATTTTTGAGTTGGGTCCTGGGAAATGCTGCCGCCTATCTCCTGTTTCATTTCCCGTCGCCCCTTACGACGCCCTTGGGATGTTATGAGGTAATGGATTCACTTACGCCACCACAATATTGCGAGAAAAAAATATTATTTTCCGTGTTTAATTAAATGTGCTTTTTAATGTAAAGCTGCTAAACGCAAAGCAACTTTAATACATATATTTTTTCATAATTTTGTTATGAAATTAGACCAATAAAATATTATAGTTAGTCAACAAATAGCACCTATTACTTTAATGTTGATACACACAGCTGCTTCAATAAGGGATGCTTTGAATAACTAAATATTTATGCAGGTTCTTTGACGCGGAAGTAGCTCAAGGGATAACGTTGGCCTTTAAAATTCATAGTACGAGAGAAAACTGAATTCCGTCCCCGCCGGCACTGAAATTGTTCACTTCAATTATAAATGCTCATAAACCACGTGCTCAATGGTGAAGTAAGCATCGTGTGGAGCTCGCATGATATTGATTTTTTTACAAAAAACAAGGAACGTGAAATGTGACTCTATTTTGCCCTAAAACTCTCCCAAGAATAAGATTAGGCCCATGCCCAGACAGCACTGCGTGTACACAACTTGTGGTTTTTCACATTTGATTTTTTTTATTTCATTGTCAAATTAAAATGAATACTATATAAGTATTTCGCAATGGTTTTATGCGTGTTAGAGAACAATCGATTATCATTTTGATCTCGTTTAATTTTAAGTCAATTTTACAGTTCATTTGACACATCATGATCCTGAGCCACTTGGATCCATTGACTTCCTGTATCTCTTATCAAGTCGCCAATTTATGTAGTGGGAGGCTTCTCTACACTTCGCCTACCGGTGCGAGACTACCACACAAGAACCTTTCTTCACCATCGTTTATCGGTTCTTCGAGCTATATGGTCGACCCATTGCCCCTTCTGCTTACTGATCCGTTGCGCTACGTTACTCAAGTTCTACTGCGGATATCCTTATTTCGAGGTCTATTACGCAGAGAAACATCGAGCCTAGCCATGAATATCAAATAATACCGCAATATCAAGACATTTTGTAATTTCCTTCAAAAAAAAAATAATAATCTTACGAATACACAAAAGCTATATAAAAGAAATTATTTTAAGCTTTGAAGTGGAAAATTGTTAAAAATGGAGATGAGTTCTAAAGCTACTGTACTGTGAAAGAAAGAACCATAAGAAAGAGAGATTCACGCTAAAATGGATGGAGGTAATGAAACACAAAATTATTTCATATCTGAGATTAACGACGAAAAAAATATTATTATAAAAAGTATTTGGTATTAAGAAATGATTTGCTCTAAATGCTACGCTAGGCAGACAAAATGGCGATCGCGAAATATCACCCACCTTTGACAAATCCAAGTGTTCGCTTCAAAATATTAAAGTGGGCGGGCAGATTAGGTAAGACCCTGATGAAATTTTTAATTGCAATTCAAAGTTCTTATTTAATATCATTTCATTATTTGCGCTGAAGAGAAGCAAAAAGAGAAATAGTGTATGTATGATTTATTAAAGTACTAGTAACCAGCCCCGGCTTTGCGCGGGTGCAATTTAAATGTTAAAAAAAGCACTGTTTGATCGATGTCGAATTTGTGGTTTTGGTATTGTTTATGCGTATTCATTTATTTTATATAAAGTAGTTTCAGTAAGTTTCATGTCAATCGCCTCGTAAAATAAAAGTTTAACACCCTGTTTCCTCTTAGTGGTATAATTTTCATAAAAAAATATCAAATAACACTGGTCACCAGTGTCTTAACAGGACACAGCTTGTTTAATAAACAACTCTTTACTTTAGGTGTCCGACCACTTGGCAGTCCACTTTCTACTTGATTTTTTAGCGATGGCCAGCTACTGAGTTAAGTTACTCGAATTACCGAGCTCCAAAACCCTCCTACAAAAATGACAGGAGGCCTACTCATAGTAGTGGTACGTATGTGCGATCAGCTTCTTCTTCGTCATTATCAGCCCGCAAAATTCCAGTGCTGAATAAGGGCCTGGGAAGGATTTGTCTAGATCACCATTGATCTGACGAGGTTCTTTTATATAATAAGGGTGACAAACGAGCACACAGTCCACCTGATGGTAAGTGGATGCTGATCCTCGATTAAGAATCAAAATACAGATGCGTTGTCACCCCTGAGGACTAAGATGGAATGCCTCGTTTCCAGTAAAGAGAACCTCAGGTTCTCAGCACTCACCTTACGAAACACGGCTGGATAAATATTTTTCCAAGACTGCGCCAGTTTAGGTACCTATTATGAGCATTATGGTTATGTAAACACACACTGTGTTTCGTGGACGTAAGCCTATCCATCACACTTTTAAAACCACTCTCCATCACCAGCCTGTCGGATTTGGGTTCAACATAAGATTGTTTTATTCACCAGACCCTCATTAGTTAGATTGATTAACTGCTAGTATTATAAACAAACTATTACTATAATTTTTTTACTCTCTTTTGCCTCTATTTAGTGCTCGAAAAGTTTCAGGTTATTGAAAGTATTTCTAAAACATTAAAAAATACACAATTAAGCCCCTTGAGACAACTTGAACGATTATTGAAGTGAGCTCTTTTTATTGTAAAAAAACAAGATCACGACTTCAGTACGCTTTATAAACGAAGACGCGTATATTAAAACTTTGAAGACACTGAGTAAGAATAGAAAGTATTCATTTGAACCTTAGAGAGGTTTTAACTTTTAATGTAAAGAATAATTGAACGATTTTTAAAAACAAATTAGACTTTATATTTTATTTCTTTTTCTTTCAATATATAGCATAAAATTTACATTTATTGTTGTCGGAATTCACCTAACAAATATAAATAATTTATTGATTTTTATATTTAACTGGTATTATTAACATTTTTGTTGTTAATATAACATTTCATCTTAGGCCTTTAAATTTATTTAAGAGTGACAATTAATCAATATTGATTCTTATTCGAGGATCGTCGTTTGTCACATTATTAAAAAAAATATCTCCTGTGGAAATAAGATGACGTCCTACCAGCACATTTGCTTAGTAACTCACCTCTAGTCCGAACAATCCTCGTAGTGAATAAAGTTCACGAGAGGTTTGATATATTTTCGAGTAATCTGAGTGAACTCGCTAACGTACTTTTATACATAGTTAGTTATGTAAGTTAGTTGTAATACATAGTATATTTAAGTAGATTAGCGACGCTATCGTAGTGGTATTGTTTAGCCTGTAAGGATAGTTGTTAAGTGTGTGTGTGTGTGTGTAAATAAATAAATAAATAAATGTTGTACATTGCGCTAACTTCCGAATGACGCATCTATTAACTGCTCAGGTTTGTATATACAGGTTCCTGATGCTTATAATTAGATTGAAGGTAAACTAGAACACAGTGTAAGATACAAAAGGACGATCAAAAATACAACCAGAGCCAAAATCCAAGAATATATGGTTTAAAAAATATGTTGGTACTTGTTGAAATTTAAACCTAGAACGAGTGCAAAGTAGGTAGGTCGTGTTAATACACTGCTAAGTTTGTAATAAAACATTACATGAATAAACGTAAATTAAGCCAGGTGATAACTAGTGCGAAAAGAATGCAGTCATTTTTGTATTTGTAGGGTTAAACGGTAAGAAAACGTGCTATAGAGAAAATCCCATATAAACTGTGGCGTCAAGAAGGCTTCCGCATCCGTTTGCTCTAAGTGCTTCGTATCCGCCGTCTTATATTGGATGCATTTTTCCTACGTAATCGTTAAGAGGAGGTTTATAACAAGTAGGTATACATTTTATATGGAGTGACGACCTGATATAAATGTTATCGTTTCTTCAAGCTGGAAAACTGAGGAGGGTTGGCGAAAACTGAGTCGCGCATGGGAAACCAGATGGCTATTCATAATAGAATTTACAACAAAGGTACTTAATGTACAGATACCTATTTCTCATCAACCCTTCCTTTTATGTTTGAAATTAACAATGGTTTACAAAATATATATAAAATGTTAATGCGGCTTGGTGATGAATAGCTGAAAATTAAAAAAAAAAATACAGTGACGTTCAATTTAATTAATTTGTTCAAATACAAATTGACATCTGTCAAACAGAAAGTCGATGGAAACCTTGACTCTATTATATTGATATCGCAGTTGTCAAGAGAGCTCGCCTGTAAGCTACATGATGTTTGTAATAAATTTCATAGGCTTTTAGTTGGAATATGAATACAATGATATTATTGATTTTCCTTTATTTAATTCCTTATTGGAGTTTATAAGAATACAATACCTACGAACTTGGAACATTTGTTAAGTATATATTTACGTGGTAGAGCCACGCTGGAGCTATGTTATGGTTGTAGTACGAATAGGTCGGCTCGACTGGGGTAGGACCACGCTCTCACAGAATACCAGCGTAAAATAGTAGCTTACTGCTGCTGTGTTTCGTATGGTGAGTGGAGATAACCGGAGACCCTTTTTACTAGAAACGAGGCATTCCATCTTAGTCCTCATGCGTGATAACGAATCTGCATTTTGATTCTTAACACCTTTGATTTTTGATTCTTGCCACTAAACATTCGGTGGACTCTGTGCTCGTTTGTCAACTCTCATTCTATAAGAAAATAGTTTGGAAAATCCAAAAGTGAACGCCTCATGAGTGTTTCATTTAATTTTGATGAAAAAAATAAATTTTAATCCTGACTTTTATAAATATATTATTTACGTGTTTTAAATTTAGCGCCCTACTGGGAAAAAAATTAATAATGTTTACCAAAATAAATCGATTACACAAAGTATGAAATCCTTATAGGCTGTATGGTACATTTATCCTTTGTCTATCAAGGGCAAAAAAATTGAAAGCGCCTTTAAATTTTAATTAGCAATGTAACTTATAAAAGTTGAAAATCCTTTTTTTAACAAACTACGCGTACTAGGCTACTGATATGAAATAGGGAACCAGTTGATGTAATTCTGAAGCTAATAACAAACCCGGTCTTGATACGTCAATTTTTTCGGGATTTATCGTGATCACATACAAAATCAACATCCGACCGTCCACGTAATTTTTTTTTCAAAACTTTTTTTTTCAAAATAGCAATATAAAATGATTTCTGAGAAAATATAAGATATATTAATTAGAGTGTTTTCTTGATATACTTCTACTTATATTATCGTATAAGTGCAATATGGTTATGATAGAGGCATTTTAAGAACATAAAATTGCTTGACCATAACGTGTCGAGAGTAAAACACTACCTAATAACGTTTCGCGTTATGAAGCGTGCAAATTATACGAAAAGAACTTCATTAGTTACGATGGAAGTGTTTTTTATAAAACTAAATTGACGAAAGATCTTAAATATAATCTACTAATTAATTACATATACATTCTTCTTCGTCAACTTCAGCTAAGTAAAGTCATATTATAAAGGACATAAATCTTAAATTTGCGATGCAAAATTTAGGTTGCAAAAGTTTTAATTGCGCAGTAAAATTTTAATTTAAATAAACTCATAAATATAACTCATTTCAAAAAGTAGAGTACAATACAAACAGTAACAACTTTATAATTAAATATTATATTTTTATACAAGAAAGTGGACATACGACATACACATACAGTCTACCTGATGGTGAATACATGTTGTAGCTAGTAGTCATCTATAAATATAGGTATCCTCGGTTAAAACTCAAAATGCAGATACGTTGTCATCTTCTGAGTACTATGGTGAAATGCCTCGTGACCAGTGAAAAGGGTCTTCGATTTTTGTCACTTACCAAACAAAGTAAATACAGTAGCATTTTGCAGCTATTTTACGCTGGTGGTGAAGTCGTTATTTAGCTGTAGCGCAACTCTACTACGTATCATATTATTAAAGTTAAGTAAAATTATGTTGTGCAGGACACTTTAGCAGCCTCTCATCTCAGGGGTATCTCGTTTAGAGCCTGTGCGGCATCAGAGCAGCTGAGCCTACTAAGTGGCGCAAGTATGAGTCAAAATGCGTGGTAATAATGCATTACCACGCAATTTGAATTTAAAAGAAAAAAATGAATGTTTAAGTTTTTTTTAATTGATAGTTCTTCACCATTTACTTATTCTGAACCTTCTCTGCAATTTTGGCCAGTTATTGCTAAATAACCCTGTATATTTGAATGATATGTAAATTAAAGTTCATATATTAAGTAAATACTTCTAATTGTTGTGCACTTTTTTAATTAGGCCTTTTTCTTATTTCTGAGTGGGGTTTAGAGCACTTAGTCTGCTGCGCTGATCCAGTGTGAATTGGCGGACTTCACATCATTTCGATATATTTTATTATTAGGCATGTAAGTTTACTAACCATGTTTTCCTTCACGGTCGACACGTGGTAAACCAGTAATTCTTGTTAACTAGTCTTCACTTTAGGGTGGTTCGCCTCAAAAAGAACCCAAGATAAAGTATTTTATACAAACTAGCGGGAAAACGCAATAAATATAGTGACTGCTACAACGAAACCGGCGATATAGGTACAAACAATTAGAAGAAACCCACTTAATATGAGTACTTTTTTCTTTGCTGATATATCCCTTTAATTTTTCGTATACACACATACAAATGATTCAGTATAGAGTGAAAACTATTATTTAAATTTTGTAAATAAAATAAATGATAGAAAAATGCTGTAATGTCCTTACATACTCATAATATATTCATAATACATTAATTTCAATAGAGAGAGTATCTATTCAGACACTTTTAAAGACGTTTATTATTTATTTATTTATCGGGAACACATCGACAGGTATTACATTAAAAACTATATGCGTAAATAATAATGCTTTTGCTATATACATATTTTCAGGTATAAAAAGCTCTCAAAAATATAAAATAGTTAGAAAGTTAGAGCTATTTTAGTTTATTTAACAAGTAAATATCCATTTCAAGGTATATTGAAACAAATAAGAAGTCATTCGGAAAGCCTTAAGGTAAATAAAGATTTATTAAACCTGTTTTCCTTTAATAATTTCTATTTGAACAGAAATTTATTCATAGCTTTGATGTTTTAGTACTTATTTAAATTATTGTGTTGGAAATATTCTAACTAATTGAACAGGAACCTCATACAGGATATGGATCTCATTTGTTATCCGAAATAAAGATGTATTATTATTATTACTTTATCACATATATTGTCACAAAATTATAATATTATAAATATAAATACACTCTATATAAATAATATTATTATTTCGGCTATTATCCACCATGGCGAGGAATCCTAAGCCATCGGTGAAGTTAGGCATCAAAAGATAGGAACCTTCTTACTATTCGAGCTGTATTTAATAAGGCCGATTTTTGAATCAATCCCTTCAGCCACTTGCCCAAACCTAACTTGGACAGATTATCGTCCATATTTTTACCGATAAGCCCATTGACTGATACAACTATTGGTACAATAATAGTAGAATCAACGTCCCACATAGCGACAATCTCGGCTAAGTCGATATATTTTATTTTTATCATTCTCTGCTTTCACGATTCTCGTCATGAGGAACACTGATATCTATTATTATTGCCTTGCGTGTAGTTCGGTCTACCACAATGTGTCAGGTTATTTGCCACTATAAACCTGTCTGTGATAATTGACCGATCCCAGTACAACGTGACTATTCTATTTTCAAGGACTGGCTTTGGTTCATACTTATAATATGGAACGTCCTGTTGAGTAAAACCAAATTTAATGGCAAGCTGCTGGTGTATTATTCTAGCTACTTGGTTATGTCTGTGCAAATACTCACCATTCGATAGTTGTGAACAACCGGAAATAACATGTCTGAGGGACTCTCCAGGGCGATGACATGCGCGACATACGTCAACCGTGCCGTCCCTCAAAATGTACTTCCGGTAGTTGTTCGTTTTAATTACTTCGTCTTGTATTGCACAGATAAAACCTTCAGTTTCTGCAAAAAGGTCACCAAACTGTAACCAATGTACTGATGCAACCATGTCTACATAAGGATTAGTCAATGTTTTAAAAAATCGACCATGCAGTTGCTTGTCATTCCAAACCTTTTTGCGTTCATCTATAGTCATAGTATGAGGCCTCTGCCAGTCCTTTGCCGACATATTAAGCGGGCTTAATGATTTGTCATTAATCACTACGTCACTATGAATGCGTGATGTGTCTTTTTTTTTAATAAAATAGTCTCTGAGGTTGTATACTTCACGGTTGTGTAGGTTTTTAATGTTTAATAAACCCGTCCACCATCTTTTCTTGGAAGATACAACCTCATGACAGATGATCGCGGGTGGTGCATTCGGTGCGTAGTCATTAATGTACGGACTCGTCTATCAAGGCATCCAATTCCGTTTGAGACCATCTTGTAACACAAAAGTATAAAGAAGGCTAGGTATTACAGGAATTATATGCTCTAATTTTGTTTCCGCCGGATAAATGACTTTTGATAACTTTTTTAAATCTTGACATAAATTTTGCTTTTGAATTTTCTTTAATATTTTTGTCATTAATTCCTAGCGCTTCCGCCATGCCCAAGTATTTATAGGTTTCTGTTTCAGAAAGAGAACTAAAATGTAAATCATTTGTAATTTCAAAATTCCGTTCTGTGCAGTTGAAAAAATGTTATTATTTTCCAAATGTTTATAGATCTTGTTATTTAAAATTGCAGTTATTAATTTGTATACAGTTGAAAGGCATGTTATAGGTCGGTAATTTTTAGGTTCCGTGGTGTTTCCATTTTTATATAGTAAGTGGGTAATACCAGTTGTAAGTAGTCTTGGGAGCTCACAGCACTCTATGGCTTCTTGAATCTGTGCAGCCAAACGCGCGTGGCTACTTGTTATCCATTTCAGCCAAAAGTTGTGTATACCATCTGGTCCAGGGGATTTCCAATTGTGTAATCTGCGAGTAATTGAGTATACGTCTTCAGCAGTAATTGAGATAGAACCCATGCTAGCCAAATTAGAATACGTACGTTCGGTTGCACGAATTCATTCGCCTTCATCATGAGAAACTTCACTAGACCATATACTTTTCCAAAAACTTAGACATTCATTTAAGCTTGGGCTGTCATGAGTACAACTGTTAGTTGTAGTGTTCTCCCAAGACCGATACATCCACTTTTGGTTACTTTCGAATGTGCGATTCTGGAAGTATCGCTTAGATCTTTCTGAATATCGTCTAATACGGTTAGCCCATGCTTTTAACTTTTGTTTTAGCGTATCAATGTACTGAGTAATTTTATCCGGAAAATGGGGATCTAATTGACTAATATTATTTTCATTAGCGATTTGATTTACTAAAGTTATTATTTTTTTACGTCTGTTACCTGTTTGGTAGCTTATTAGTTTTCCTATAATTTTGCGAGTATTGTCAATTCGTGTTTGAATTCTTTGTTTCCATTTAGGTTCTGTATTATTTTTCTTAAAATTATGTACTGAAATGACAGGAATTTTCATTATCATACATACAACATGGGCACAACAATAAAGAAGAGACATAGTTTCCAAAATTGAATTACTTTTTTCAAAATAATCTTTACATAGAATATTCATTGATGCTACTGTTAATATAGTTTTTTTGTTGTTAGGAAGTTTAGGTAGTTTCGGTCTATTTTCTATAGGTATATTTTTATATTCTAGAAGGAAACATTCGAAAGTCCTTCTCATATATTCGCTGTCCTGGGAACTCACATCTATATCAAAACAATTTTGCTCTACTTTTTCGTTGTCTAAGTTAGTTATATTTATATTATGGTTACTGTTATTAACATTTAAGTCATCATTCTCACCTGGAAGTGTTCGTTGGGAATTAGGAATTGAATTGATAGTAGATGTTGAGTACTCACTGCAAAGTTGTTCAAGTAATCTGTCGTCCAAAATCTTACGACTTAGAATGACACGTACTTGATCTGAAAGTCTTTGGGCAGTTAAATTTGTTAGGTTGGACTGTAGCTGTTGGAATTCATACAGCATTTTAGGGCGATAAGATGTAAGATTGATTCCTCCTTTGGTAGCCTTATAGTACGCATAACACTTATATTTAATTCTTTAGTCCAGCGCATGCGTCGTCGCACCACACCATCAGTAGCGGGGTCCTCTTGTAGGATAGTAATTCCTTCAGGTCCCAAGCCAGCCGGTGGCGCTCTTCGTCCCCTCAAAGATGGTACGGGGGTTCTTCTTGTGCCTCTAGGATTACATTCCATGGATGTGTCGTCCTCCGTAGGCGATGTTACGTGTGCGAAAGTAGTATTGGCGGTATTTATTCGTATTTGTTGTCTCGTTCGATGCATAATGTAACGTTAAATTAAATATTTTATAAATCTGTTTGTAAAATTTCTTAGATGACAGTTGTCAGTTTGAAATAAATACATTTTTCTTGAAATTAGTTTCTTATGCACAGATTTTTAACGTTTTATTTATATAGATATTGTAAAATATATTTGTGTTGAAAATTTGTTATTTGGTAACTTGAAACATATGCTACAAAAATTTATTTTTAAGATTTTGTGCTGACTGCATTTATTATTATTATTATTATTATTATTATTTTGTGTTATTGTTTGTATTTTAAATATTTAATATTATTTTGTATTATTGTTTGTATTTTAAACATATATTATATATGAACTTCAAAGCGAAGTTCGATCATTATTATATGTGTCTCTTCATTCAAAGATATTTTAACCAAGTAGTCTCCTTGCGCAAGCAACCACGCACGTCTTTTAGATTTTTTCTTCTAACTACCTCACCCAAATAAACTCCAGTTGCTGCTGAGCTATTGTAATCATTATTTTAGAGATGCACAGTCTTAGTTGCAAATCTCGGGGTTCATATGGGAGGGTCGGGAAATTATATCTTCGAATGAAGCGACTCATATAGTAATGATCGAACTTCACTTTGAAGTTCGTTTGATCATATATTATGTTTCGTCGCTTCATTATTCAGATATTTCAACCAAGTAGTCGTTAAGAGATAATGAGGTTTGCAATTTTATGTTAAATAAACGGCTTAATTATTTAGAAATATTTATTTATTGTGATTAAGTATAATATAAATGTTATCTATAATAAATCGTTTCATTTACAATTAGTTCTTTGTAACTAAAGAGATACATACAGATTCTGCAAATTCAGCTTCATAATTATGTTAAGCTTATAGAACTAAGCAAAACTTAGAAAGAGGCTGGTTTAACCAGCAGTTTTACGTATTGTGTCGATGCAGACGCCAGCGGAACTTGCAGAGGAGGTTGAAGCGTGTCGTGTACTGTGTGCACTGAATATTGAAGTATCAACACCACTTTCTGATAATGCCAATTTAATCCATCGACTTATTTTCTGGGCTGTAGCCGCTTTTTTAAGTTTATTAATTGTTAATATTAAATTGTTTTCATTCGTGTTTCTTAGATATTTTGTTATATTAATATAATCTGTGAGCACGGTAGCAGGACATATATTTTTATTTTCTACAAAGTAAGGAATAAAAAGTATAGGTTGTTCTCTTCCTGGAGTTGAGGTCTTTATAACATCTGTTATCACTCTATTTACTCCGTTTAATGCGATATGTATATTATCAAGCTTTATAAGAGAAATCGTTAGGACTCGCTGTGCCGTATATAAGGCAAGTAACATAACTAATTTTTTGGTCAATTGGCTCATTTCTAGGTCTCTATTTGGGTACTATTTAGATATATAATTAAGTACTAATTGTGGGTCCCAAGCGTGTGAATATTTTGGCTTACTGTGTTTTAGTTTATAGGATCCTTTTAATAAACGTTTAATAAAGTCATAAGAACCAATGTTGTTACCCAATAATAGGGAGAGTGCGGATCTATGAGAATTTAAAGATCCGTAGGAGGCACCTTTACTATACTCTTCCGCTAGAAAGGTTATAACATTTGCTATCGTACTATCAAATGTATTAATGTTGTGATTTTTACAGAACAGCCACCAGAGTTTCTACGACACACTATATTGTTTTTGGTATTATCAGAGATTGAAGCTAGTATTAGATCTATTGCTTCCGCTGGGATGTTTCGTCGGAAAAAAGCTTAGCACAGTTCGACAGTTCCTTTGCAAATTTTTTTAGTGCTAAGAATATGGCTGAACGTTCTAAATAATTAATATGATACTTATTTTGGTTTCCTTCCATGAACCATGAGCGCTATTACCATTGCAAAATGCTCCCCATCCTATTTTCGAGGCTTCCGATAATATTTCTAACTTAAAGTCTGGACTTTTAATAGTATTTTTTTAATTTGAAAATTTAAATACGTTTTGAACCCACCAAATTTAATTATTAAGTATATATCGCTCTAGATTTATTTTGGTTTTATAATTGTGAAATCTTTTTAACAAAAGGTTTTTTTTGGTGTTATAGGGTTTTGGTATATAACGATCCATATTTAACGGCCGGGCCGGTATGCCAATTAACTAAGCAAATTCTCCAATTGTGCAGGGGGGTAAACCAAGGAACTTTTTTAACAAGCTGCGCTAGAGTAGAGCATTTTACAATGGGTTAGGAAACTGAAAGATTTGTTGTATTATAAATGAATCCTAAAAATTTGCACCCTTACTGCTGCAGTATTAATGATCTCTTGTTATAATTAATTACGAAACCAAGACAACTTAAAACTCGTAAAGTTTCGTTAACATTACTAAGACATTTTGAATAAGTTTTTCCTATGCATAATATATCATCAAGGTACACTACTGATCAAAACGTAGGTATTTACGGGATGTTTTTTTAATTAGAACTAAAAGGTAGGCTTCTTTAAGGTCTATACTGGAATAAGTTTAGACGCTGTCCTGTGATCTTTCATTTTAAAATGAGATTTTGCTACAAATTTATTAAATAATTTAACGTTTAGAATAAATCTTTTTCCACCGTTTTTGTTAGGTGCTAAAATATACGAGATATAAATTGGTCACAAAAGTTAACGGCACCTAGGTCTAATAGTTCATTAATAGCGATTTTTATATCTTGTTTCTCTTGATATGACCATAACGTCTTAGTTATATGCGGTTGTAGAACACTTTTGTAAAGAGGATGACACCTTGACTAATTCATTTTAGAACTGTCTTACTGTCGGTTATTTAGTCCACCACTCATAATAAATTTTTATTCTACCTGCATGTACCTAGCTCAGGGATGTCGTGTTGGGGCACGTAGTTAGTGACTGGCCTTCGAATGGCTGGGTTCAGGGGCAGCTCGGTGACTGATTTGTTTCTAACCTCCTCGTCCTCCTCCCCTGTTCGAGTGGTACAACTTACAAAACTCATATATGAAAAACCTTGGAAGCGATCACCTGTAATTTTTATAAACCATGTAGGTATTAATTTATATTATAATAACCTCTGTTATAGTATTTGTTTAATAAAAGTATAAACTGGGTAATACCTTGTTTATTTTCTGAGACTTTGTTGTAAAAGCGTGCACATTTCCCCATGATTAAATTACTGACTGTAGAGTCGAGTAAATAGTATTACTAGCCTATAAAAATGTTCGCCATACTATTTTATAAATAATAAATTTAAAATTTAAAAAACTCTCCAAACGAAAAGAGCTGATGATATTCAAACAGCTGGAAAGATTTTCTTGAATCATAGTTAAGAACACTCTCGATTAAGTCACCTTTGAAACAAAATAAAAGTAAATCAAATCGGTTCATCCGATTAGGAGCTACGATGCCACAGACAGACACACAAATAGATAGACACAGATGTTATTCATATAACACCCCTCTTTGTCACCGGGGGTTAAAACATAAATGTAACAATATATAAACCATCAACCCTTGTGAATTCCTTCTTACTCATTTTCAAGCCAATAAAGATAACCAATGAAAAACTCCAGATCGCCATTATGTAACCGTAATATCGAATTGCCTTATTATGATGTATTTTGATCATGATGAGTTCTGAATAGAGGTCGGTGAAATATTATATGGCTTCTTTCTTATATTCATATTTCAGGGAAAAAACCTCGCCTACTAATAATCTCATCACCCAACTTCATCTCAAGGGTTTTGTTAAAGTATGCTATTGCCGTTTAGCTGATGGTAAGAAGTGGCGTCAAATCTGTGTAGATGTGATTTATGGGCAACATCTACGCTTACGCGCGCTCCTCTGCTTGCGATTCAATTCACAACGTTTTTGCCGACTGAGCGACCCTTAGGAATGTGTGCGTGGGTAGTAAAATGGTAGGCGTTAGATATTTATGAATGGCAATCGGATAAAATGATGCATTACGACGCATTTTGAATTTAAAAGATAAAAAGGACAGAATTTTTAACATTTTTTTTAATAATTTTTTCATTACCGTTTGCCTACATTACTTATTCTGAACCTTATCTGCAAATTTAGCCGTATATTGGAAAATAACCCTGTATAAAAATTTATATTTGTTTGTTCGTATTTTATGTGCAGCCGTTCATATATATGCATACCGTTCATCATATTATGGTAAAACTTAGTCGACTTATTGCTTTCACTTGTGCGAAGGTTATAGGCATAGTACAATTAACATAGGTGGCGCGCGTATCGTAGTGACAAATTTATTTGAAAGTTATAAATATATCATTCCATTTCAATGAATAAATTATCATTCTTAATTAAACAATATAACTATTCCAAATTTAAAACGATATTTACACAATTATTTCTTCTGAGGCTGCAACGCACCGGGTACGAGCTAGTTTCAAATAAAAGTAGAAGCCTTATATACTCGTACTTTCAAAAACTGCAATAACGGTGTATTATAATTACATATTTTAACTAAATTATAAAACTTGAACTCTTTGAAAAATAACCCTGTATAGCTAAACAGTAATCATGACTGATTGAGTGAGTTGATATTGCGATGAATGAAAGAAAAAAATAAAGTTGCTGTCTGGCTGGTCACATGCGTTCTCTCATTTCTGATAGGATTAAGAAGTACGTGTGCATGTGCAGCCTATCCAGTGCGTGGTGGCGCACTTCACATGTCTTCGATATATTTTATACTTAAGACATGAAGGTTTTCTCACAATGTTTTCCTTTTTCACCTTCCCTATTCCTTTACCTCCGAGCACGTGGTTTGTATCCGTAATACATATTTCGGTGTCCTTTAGTTATAGGACAGCGTCTGACATTGTGGTACTAAGTTACAGCTCGTTCAAATGTCGTGTATCGAATAGTGTGTTACCACTTATCTCTTAATAGAACAGAATAGAGTAGAATAGGAACTTTTTTATTCAATATAGATTAAATAATACTTATTGAAAGTCACTCTTATGTTTGACTTACCACTGTTTGGAAAATACATCTGTCCTGGGAAGAACCAGCAAGAAACCCATCGGGACTTTTTTTGAAAAAAAAAGAACAGCTTACGTTCATTAAAGTTACCCAATAATTAACAGCACAAAACGAATTAGAAATAACAAGGTTGCGACCACCTCATTCCCAGGGGTTATTATCGTTCATAATTTTCTTAATAAGACAATTAATATTAATTATCTTGACCCATGACTATTTTCTACTTTTTGTTACAAATTAACTCTCATTAGCCTTTTCACATGTTATTGGAAGGTGGATAATTCAAATTTCTTCCGTCAGGATGGATCATCTGTCCGCTACCTATGTAAAAAAACTTTAATTCAAAACATTCGGTGTTTGCTTTCCTTTTTATTACCTTATTTTATTTATAAAGGCTTTAATCCTACAAGGACATGTCAGCGTTTTCCTACCATAACCTATTCCTGTTAAACATCAATGTGATAGGAATATGGAAATTAATGACTTTGCCATTTCTTAGGCTGCGTTTCCACCAGAGATGTGCGAGGATACGTAGCGAGGGATGTGTTTGTTAAGAACCAATAGAATCACTTCATTTACCTAGCCACGCTCAGCGCAGCTCTAGTGGAAACGGCTCAGCGGAGCGAGGCTTTTAAACATACAAAACAAGAGAAAATTGTGTGCGTGAGACGTGTTGCGAGGGATGTGTTGCGAGGAATGTGAGCGAGGGCTGTGTGCGAAGTATGTGTTGCAAGAGATGTGTGCTAGGGGCGGACGCGAACAAAAAAATAGCAGTCACTAGACGGTGTTTGTCAGAAGTAGCTGTATAGTGTACAGAAAACATGGATCAGTGAAAAAAAAACACTTTTATGTTTTTAGTTAAATTTACAGCTTAGCCCCTGAGCTACCACGGCTCCTAAAACCAACTTATTTCACCCATATTAACATTAAAATTTTCCCACTCCCTTTGATATTTGACACATTCTGCTAGTATATTTTGGATATCTTCTATATTGTGACCAATATCGCAAATGGGCGAGTCGGCTTTCTTCATCAAAAACACAAAAAAATATTTGGGTGGTGCTCAGAACGTAAAACATGAGTAGCAATTATATAATTTCTATTATTTTTAATATTATCATACCACGGTATCCGAAGAGGCTGATTTTGATTTGTTGTATACCATATTCCTTTTTCCCTACTTCATTTTGAAAATACTTTCTAAATTTATCATAACAAACGTTTTTGGATTTTGTTAAGGTTTTCGGGTAATCTGGTAAAATATTTTATTCAATTCTTTGAGTTACAGCGGGTTTTATTAATAGTTTATCAACTCAGTTTCCCTTTAAACCTATATGCGATGGAAGTTATTGTTATTTCCCATTTATACAGCTACTACTGTAATTGTTTTAATATCCAATATAATATCTTATGAGCTATCAGTTACTTTATTTTTCATAAACTGCTTATACATAAATTTTATTCAATTCGTTTAACGAATTTTTATTAAAACTGAAAAACCGGTGTATGGAAGAACGGGTCGTAAGGGTCAGTTCACACAGACGCGACGCGACGGTACGATGCTTAAAGAGGCCAGTGGTTTCGCACCGTGTAGAGCGCCACCGCGAGACGCATCGCGACTTCGCGAGGCTCATCCTGAAGTCGCTGGCGGCGACGGCTTCAGGCTGCGTCTCGCGGCGTCGCGCTGCGTCTCGCGAAGCCGCGTGGCTACTGACGAAGCACCGCTGCATTGTATTACTTGTGTAACTTGTCTCATTATCATTCTTTTTTTATAGAATAAGGGTGACAAACGAGCTCACAGACCAACTGATGGTAAGTGGATGCTGGGGCCCATAGACATCTACATTTATACTCGATTAAGAATCAAAATGCAGATGCATTGTCCACCCTGAGGAATAAGATGGAATGCCTCTTTTCCAGTAAAAAAGGTCTCGGGTTCTCTGCACTCATACGAAACACAGCAGTATTGAGCTGCTATTTTACACTGGTATTCTTTCAGAACGCGGTCGAGCCCACCATTTTTGCTACAACCATAATATACCTGTAGCGTGGCTCCACCACGTTTTCAAATATTTCAATTAGTTTTTTTTTATAGAAGAGGCATACGAGCATGCAGCTCACCTGATGGTAAGTGAATACCGCCGCCCATGAACAACCGCAACACCAGGGGAATTGCAGGTGCGTTGCCGGCCTTGTAGAAAGGTGTAAGCTCTTTTCTTGAAGCTCCCTAAGGCCGGCCACATACATACGGAATTCCGTTTCGATATTTCGATTCGGAATTCCGAACGCAGCAAGTCCATATAAAAGCTATGACACGTCACATACGTACAGTAGTTTACCGTTCGAAATTTTGCGGGCAAAACGGGATTCCGTATGTGTGTGGCCGACCCGTTCGGAATTCCGAAACGGAATCTCGAAACGGAATTCCGTATGTATGTGGCGGGCCTAAGTCGTATCGGTCCGGAAAAATCGCCGGTGGTAAACAATTCCACAGAGAAGTTGTACGAGGAAGAAAATTCCTAGTAAAATGCACAGGGGTGGATCGCCAAGTATCCAGATGGTGAGGATGGTATCGTGAATTTTGTCGCGATGTGCGTTCGTGAAATTTGGCGGCTGGAATTAATCCGAACAATTTCTCAGAGCACTCCCCGTGGTAGATTCGATAGAAAATGAAAAGGGATGCAACATCCCTACCCAGCGCCAGTGTATCGAGCCGATCAGAAAGACCTCGGTCGTCGACGACTCGAACCGCTCTGCGCTGGATGCGGTCAAGTGGCAGGAGCTGGCACTGGGGTGCTCCGGCCCAGAGATGAGAACGGTATTCCATATGAGGCCGAACTTGCGCTTTGTAAAGTTGCAAGGGATGTGCCGGCATGAAATACTGTCTCGCCCTGCTGAGCACGCCAATATTTTTAGAGGCCAATTTGGCCTTCCCTACCAAGTGACAACGAAACTGCACACTATTCGATATGTCGACGCCGAGGATTCCGATTCTAGCTGAGGCAGCAAGGGAAGGGCCTTGAAACTGAGGAGATACGACAAAGGGGTTATTTTTACCGGTAAACGCGCAAACTTGTGTCTTCTGGGGATTGAACTGGACTAGATTTAGTTGCGCCCAATCCGAGACTTTGTTCAGCAAAGACTCGACTTCAGACACATGTTTGTCCCGGTACTCGGTGACTTTTTCCCGAGAAATATTGGCACGGCCAGTGTATAAGGCATCACCAGTGCTGTCGTCTGCATTGCACTGAATGTTAGTTACCAGTTTGCAATATATCATTGATATGCAAAAAAAACAGCGTTGGTGATAGCACGAAGCTTTGTGGAACACCAGCGTTAGTAGGCTTGTAATCAGAGCATGCACTGTCTACTACGACCTTGATGCTCCGATCAGCAAGAAAACTGGTGATCCAATTGCACAATTTCTCGGGAAGCCCATAGGAAGGAGCTTCGAAAGAAGCGCTTTGTGCCAGACCTGAACGAAGGCCTTCGCTATGTCCAAACTAACGGCCAATGCCTCCCCCTTGGACTCTATTGCCTCCGCCCATGAGTCAGGTAAACTAGAAGATCAGAGGCTGATCGACCCCGATGAAAACCGTATTGGCAGTCACTAATCAGCTGGTGATCCTCAAGGTACCTCATGAGCTGGCAGTTTATAATGGACTCCATTATTTTGGAGAACAAGGAGGTGATGGCGATAGGTCTGTAGTTGTACGGGTCTGGGCGGTCCCTTTTTTAGGGATCGGGTGGACCACAGCTGTCTTCCATGAATTCGGGGCTACGCCTTGGGAGTAGGAGTACCGGAAAAGACGCGTTAAAACCGGTGCCAACTCCGAAACACAGTCTTCAGCTCAATGGAAGGGACTCCATCAGGCCCACTCGACTTGCTGACGTCCAGGGAGAGGAGTGCTTTGCGAACCGAGCGCTGTGTAAACCGCACATCCGGCATGGAGCACTCACACCGCGGGATGGTCGGCGGTGTGTTCCCCCCGTCATCGAGGGTCGAGTTGGACGCAAAAAGAGAGTCTAACGGATCGGCATTCTCCTTTGCGGCATGGACCAGTGAGTCGTCCTCCCTGTGCAGAGATGGAAGAGATTGCTGACAAAAAGTTCCCTTGGACAGCCTTGCCGAGAGAGCTGAATACACGGGGTCCCAAAGGAAGGTGAACTAGCTTCTCGCCAATTCTGCCGATGTGCTCAGACCTTGCCTTGGCAATGACCCTTTTGAAGGACCTGGAGGCGGAATTATACTTCTTTTTAAGAGCGCTGGTGTTTACATTCCGAGACGTTGATGCGTCAGCCCAAGCTCGGTAACACTCCTGCTTATAGCGTGATGCTATTTTAAAGGAGCGACCAAACCATAGCTGCGATCTGACTCCGATGGGCACCACAGAGTATGGAATAAATAGTTCCATACCCTGAATGAAGTACCACATCAGCAACAGAATCAGCAACAACGCTGGGATCTTCCGGCGAGAAGCAAACCCGCCCCCAAGGGTAGGATGCAAAAAAGACCGCATCCTATCCAAATCGGCCGACCTGTTGTGCCAAACACGGCGGCAGCCTGTAGAATGCAACCGCTACGTTAGTGTGAGTGGCACCACACTCCGGATAAGAGAATTGTCCGACGAGCCCAAAGGAGCGTCGACGAAAACCTGATATCCCTCCGGATGAGAGGTCAGCAGAAGGTCCAACAAGGAAGGTACATGATCGTCCACATCTGGAATCCATGTAGGCGAAGTAACCAGCTGTGTAAGACCATATGCCAAGGCAAAGTCATATACAGATCTCCCCTCATGATCGGTTGAACGTGAACCGAGCCATTTGGCGTGGTGTGCGTTAAAATCACCAAATATCACGATCTCTGTGGATAGGATCTGCTGTAACAAGGAATCTGTAGCCGCTATGGGACCTATAGAGGCACCCGCAGATGCGGGGATAATCGTCGCTGTCTACGCGCAGCCATAGGATGGACAGGTCCGTACCTTCAAGACTGCCGAGGCGTTGAAAACAGATGTCCTCTCTGACGTATACGCAAATTCCAGCCCGGGGCACAAAGGAGTGTTCTAATTTGTACCCCGGGTAGGAGAGATATGAAGTATCAGCGAGAGAGGGCACACGAGTCTCGGTTAAAAAGAGCAAGGCCTACTTCGCCGTCTCCAGATGGAAGTGGACAGCGTTAAGGTTGGAATGAAGTCCCCTGATGTTGCAAAATTCACGGATAGCGTGACAGAGGTCGCCTTGGTCTTATTACTCCGCTTGCCCCGAGCAGTTTTAGTCGCGAGCGGAATTTTGCCCTTCCCCCAGAATACGCGGGGCAGCCTGAGCACTTACGCTCAGGAGTGGAGTAGCTTGGTCGTGGATGTTCAGCGGGGATTCGCCAGGGTGCTGGGTATCTTCTGTATGTAGAGCTAGCAGAGTTCATATGATATGAATAATATATTCGATAAATCGCAAATTCAGATGTATCAGATGATAAGCCAACAGAGACAGCGCTGCCTTGTGGTCGCTAGGCTAGGGCTTGGTTATCGCTGATACATAATACGAATTTGCGA
Organism: Parnassius orleans; assembly: GCA_029286625.1. Taxonomy (NCBI): domain Eukaryota; kingdom Metazoa; phylum Arthropoda; class Insecta; order Lepidoptera; family Papilionidae; genus Parnassius; species Parnassius orleans. The sequence continues at coordinate 880,350 of JAGSMP010000211.1, read as the reverse complement.
TTTATCAGCAATTATTGTGCTAATTTCGCTATCGCTAGCCTTCTGCAAGATACGTAATAGGCCTACCGGGGTAGTCTTCCGTTAAATTCCGCTAACATGTTGATGGGGGTTGGGCTTCCAGCCACCTGCACTTACCAAGCGAAACGCAGAGGTAAGCCTCTTCTTCACGTTGGTATTCTGTGAGTTCGTGGTACCACCCCGGTTCGAGCCGGCCCATCTGTGCGACAGCAAAAGCTGCCGCGTGGCTCTACCACTGTTATTTTCTGTTACTACTCTTTATTTTCCATAAGCCGGAAGCAGCAATGTTTCTGTAGCTTTTAGACGCCTTTTATGACATATGTGGGATAAGATAGGATGACATCTATTCTTACGCAACCAAGATAATGAACGTGACAATTAAATATAAGTATAACAAGTCAAGGTGTCATTATAATAATATATTTATAATTATACATTAATTTATAAAATTTGTTTATATTTATAAAATATGGCTGTAAATACCGTGAAATGTAGCAATTGTAATATTGTAATATGCCAGCTACTGGCTTTTGTACAAAACAAGGCAGATGTGATGGACGAATATAGTATTACTAGTCTGTGCAATACGGCATTTTCAAGTAACGAAATCACAGAGGCTAAGAAATTACTTTTTTAGTCCTTGAAAACGAATAACCACAATATAATTAGAAAAGGAAATGGCTAGAGTAAACGAGAAATCACGGATATTATTTTTGCTATAAAAGAGACTGATCCTGAGCTTTTACCTATCTTTGTGGCTAGAGATTTACAACGTCTTTCGCCAGTCATATTTGATCACATCTACGCGACTAGACTCTTAAATGATATAATTTAGTTGCAGAATGACATTTCAATTATTAAGAAAACCTATGCTACAAAGGATATGCTAAATAATAAATCACCCTTGACAAACTGCAATATTATTACGAAACGAAGAGGAGCGTGTCAAAAAACAGTTTAAAATGTGCGAGTGATCCTTGTGGCTTACCTCATATTTCACCAAATCAATTTTAATATGATGAATTAACGACCGCTGAGCATTCTGACTTTAATCCTAAAGTCAATAACATTTTATTGACTCATACGTGTATCCCTGACTCGCTCGCAACATCGACGGAAAGTCATAACACTGACCCGCTCCTATCCGTTTTAATGCACAGACGTCTGTACCACGGTTATGTTGGCGGAAAAGCAGACTAATCATATCCCCTTATCTTATGAGAAGGCCACTGCAATTTCATCGAATAACCCGGTGATTGAACTCGTTTGTGATAAGGGGCCGGGCGATACTCATGGTTACTTATATGAGGAACGGGAAAAATACGACTGGTCTTTAGTGCAAAATAAGCAAGTAAAAAGCAAGTTTATTGCCACCACGATTTCACCGAAGAATGAAACAGTCGTGCGGGCCTCACAAGGTGCATTAACCTATACAACTACGCGTGCACATACGAGTTCTGCAGTAAAACAAAAAACACAACTATTGAAGGAAGACGATGCATTACTTTCGTCTGGAAATAAGCCTGCTACTATGGCAGAGATGGTTAGTCAAGGTAAATGGAAGGAATGTGAATTAAATAACGGTTGGATAACGGTAAAAAGGAGGAAATATAGCTATAAAAATCGTTTTGTAGGTGAGAAAGGTACATGTACGGATATTCAGAAGTTTAAGTCGGCTTATATCTATGTCCCGCTGTTTATAAACAATATCCATGTAGGTACGCAACAGGAGGACATAATTTCCTACATAAATAATAAAAGTAAGGTTAAAATATCGCTTCGTAAAATTAATTCGAAACAGCAGAAAGAATACAGTTCCTATAAGGTTCTTGTGCCTAAACATAAGCCACCCATGTTCATGGACTCGAGTCTATGGCCTGATGGTATAATATCTTTTCGTCGCTTTATTGAATTTCGCAGTCGGAATTTAATCACAGAAAAAGATTGTGTCTTTAAACCCTGAAAGAAATGAACAGTACACATACAGACACAACATTTATATCTTTTAACTGTAAAAATCTAATAAGATCTATGGAATGTGTTACTATTTTGAGTCAGAAGACGGACGTCTTTGCGCTACAGGAAACTTGGTTACTACCCCATGAAATATCAGAACTTAGTGATGTAAAAAAGAATTTAGCTACTACGGAAAGTCAGGTGTTACCTCTAAGGAACCACACGCGGGCGACCGTACGGAGGTGTCGCGTTATTGTGGAATAAACTGAAGCTTGACTGCGTTTCTGTCGTTCCGTGTGAAAGTGACCATATTGCTGCGATTAAATATTATGCACGTTGGACCGGTTCATGCTTTTGTTCTCTGTTTACATTCTAACTGACTGCTCAGAAAACTTATAAGAATATGGTCAGTGCTTAAGTGAAATTGCGGCAATAATTGAAAGTAGTAGTATTGAGTCTGTTAACATTTTAGGGGATTTTAATGCTTATCCAGGACAGTTCTTTGGGAATGAATTATTATAGATCAAAAGTGATTGTATTAACCTTAATATTTTGTGATTGACTTCAGATTTATTATACGAGTATACTTTTGTTAGTGAGGCACACGGCAGTCAAAGATAGTTGGATCACTGCATAGTAACTGAAGCCGCGCAAAGTTCATTGGTTTCAGTCAAAGTTCATTACGATGTGTATTGGTCTGGTCACTTCCCTTTAGAGATCAGTTGTAATATGTCAACCGTGACGCCTACAATTCAGTTGCCGAGTGCATCCTGTGACAACTCTAGCAAAGTCGTTTGGGGGAATCGGGATGACCGCCTGATACAGAGCTACATGAAGTGTTGTAATGAATTGTTGAGGGAATCTGATTTTCCCTATGAATTAAACTCTTGTTGTGATGCTGTATGTACCAATAAATGTACTAATGTTTAGAGCACTTAGCTATAATAGACAAGTTGTAACAAAAAATTATTACATCACTTCTAGAAGCCGCGGTGCTCAGCTATGTGGGTACGGGTAGTACTAACAGAAAGGCCAGCCGGCCTATTGCGGGGTGGAACAAACATATTCGGGATGCTCATCGGGATGCCAGGCAAAAGTTTCTAAATTGGGTTTGCTATGGAATGCCTCGTAGTGATCCCACTATACGGTGTTAATGGGATACTTCAACGCAAAACTAGGCACCAGAGAGAACGGTGAGCTGAAAGAAGGGAAATTCGGAATAGGGACACGGAACTCAAGGGGCCAGCAGCTGATCGAATTCATTGAGAAAGAGGGACTCTATATGATGAAATATTTTTTCCAGAAGCGGCCCCACAAAAAGTGGACCTGGTCGAGCCCCGACGGTTCGACAAAAAATGAAATTTTTTGAGTTGTCGTCTGGTCGTCATAATGAAGTCACATTATGACGACCAGGTGACAACTGTTCAGTGATGTCTCAGTGATCGAGAGAGTGAAAACCGGCAGCGATCACCGAATTGTGAGGGCACACTGAACCTAAACGTTAAGTTGGACAGGTCACGTCTAATGAAATCAACGCTCCGTCCCCCTCGTTCTATAATCCAAAGTCGTAAAACTTTCAGCTCGAGTTACAAAATCGTTTTCAGTTCCTAGAAAATTGCAATTCAGTGGACGATATGAATGACAAGTTCCTGGAAACTGTCCATACGTTTGGAGCTAAGTTTTGCAAGACCCGCCGCAGAACAAACACAAAAACTCTCCAATCACACTCTTAATCTCATGGCTGTTAGACGAGAAATAAAGCTGCATTCTTCAGCAGATTTGACAATATACTGGCAACTGAACAGACATCTCCAAACGCATGCGTCGGGACTTTCGCAACTTCAATACAGCTCGTATTGAAGAAGTTCGAGCGGAACTAGAGCAGCTTCTGAAGCAGCAGAGCTTCTGAAAGCGGGTGAAACACCGGGATTTGAAGTTCTTCAGAAGCTTTTTAATTCCGACCTTCATGGTGGCAATTCAACGGAGGCGTGGAGCAGAGGTATGATGGTCTTGTTCTTCAAGAAAGGCGACAACGCTATTTTGAAGAACTACAGACTGATTTCCCTTCTAAGCCGCGTCTACGAGCTGTTTTCGAGAGTCATTACGAATCGTCTCGCACGCAGACTCGACGACTTTCAGCCTCCCGAACAAGCCGGTTTCCGAAAAGTATTTAGCACCATAGACCATACGTACCCTTCGGTAAATTGTACACAAAACCGAGGAGTACAATCTGCCACTAAGTCTTGCATATGTGTACTATGAGAAAGCCTTTGATTCCGTCGAAATTTCAGCGGTGCTGCAGTCCCTTCAGCGGTGCCAAGTTGACTGTCGGTACATCGAAGTGCTGAAGTGTCTGTACAGTAGGACTACGATGGCTGTCCGAGTACAAAACCAGAGTACGAAACCTATCCAACTGCAGAGGGGTGTAAGTCAGGGTGACGTTATATCCCCGAAACTCTTTACAGCTGTATTGGATCAATAGCGAGTACATCACTCACCTTCCACTTGCTGACGATATAGTCCTTATGGCAGAATCGCTGGAGGACCTATGCACTATGCTCATTCACCTCAGTAGTGTCTCCCAACGGAGAGGTGTTAAGGTGAACATGGACGAAACAAAGATCATGTGTAACGTCCATGTCACACCTATGCCTGTAGTTGTTGGGAGCACTAAGCTAAAAGTTGTTGATGAGTATGTTTACCTGGGACACACTTTACAATCAATGGATTCAACTCAGCTGGGCATCGTTCGGGAAATTACGACTGATCTTTTCGTCAGGCAAACCTCAAAATCTCAAAACAAAATTGTTAAATGCGTGTTGCTAGTGATGCTTATGGATCTGAGACGTGATCCTTCACTGCTGGCCGTATGATGAAGCTCAGGTTCGCTCAGCGTGTTATGGAGAAGGCTATGTTTGGAGTTTCTCTGCGTGATAAACATAGGAATGAGGATATCCGCAGTAGAACCAGAGTGACCGACATAGCGTAATGGATAAGTAAGCTGAAGTGGCAATGGGCCAGCCATATAGCTCGAAAAACCGACAACCGATGGGGAAAAAAGGTTCTCGAGTGGCAGCCTCGTACCGGTAGGCAAAGGTTAGGGTGACCCCCCACTAGTTGGAGTGACAACCTGGTAAGACATGCAGGAAGCACTGGGTATAATACACACATACGTGCATAACAAGTGTCACAAACTGGCCCGGAAAATATTAACATTAATGTCATTGTGTAGTTTTTATTCTGTTTTACTTACATAATTTGTATGTTCATATTTTTATTTTATTCATCTTAAGGAGCAAAAGTCTGAAATAATTTCATTTTTTTATTTATTTTATTTTTATTATTAAAATAGCTTATATTTAAAAAAATGATCTTAATAATCATAATATTTTCATGGTCAATTTTGACAACACTTTTCTAATGATTTTGAAAATGGTTGATTACAGAAAAATAGCACTACTTTAAGAGCAGTAGTATCTTTAATCAAAAAGGAAGAGATTATTATAATATACAGGATTAAAACTAGAGAAATGTGCACTTTTAATAATTAAAGTATTCAAAATCTTGAACTGAACTAATTTTACGAATTTCATCACTAGTGATTTTAAATTAGTCTCGATTTGCACCGATCACAAGTGTTGTAAATGTTTAACGTCCTATGTGATAAAATCATATTTCAACAAAGAAATCAAGTTTAAAACTAAGTGGATATAGAACCATTCAATGTGTATTCAGATAAATATAAAGGACTAGTATAGTATTTTTTATCTTTTTTATAACTGAACCATAACAAATAGTTAATTACATTTGGAGCACAGAAAAATCTATTTGAACTTGCCGTCATTTCCAATTTCAACTCTTTTATCGGCTCAACAAAAGCTGAAAAGAACTTGGCTTCCTTTTTAACCCATTGTAAAAAAAAATATTTATTCGGCCCTATCTTTTTATTTTTTTTTAATAGAAAATATAATATGTAATGTTATCTCCAAGTCTATTTAACGATAATGCTAATTTCTAGAGTCATCATCATCATCATTACAGCCCTTCACAAGTCCACTGCTGAACATAGGCCTCCCCCAAGGAATGCCACAAAGCACGATCCTGAGCCACCCGCATCCATCGACTTCCTGCATGTCTTACCAGGTCGTCACTCCATCTAGTGGGGACGCCCACACTTCGTCCGCCGGTACGAGGCCGCCACTCGAGAACCTTTTTCCCCATCGGTTGTCGGTTCTTCGAGCTATATGCCGGCCCATTGCCACTTCAGCTTACTAATCTGTTGGGCTATGTCGGTCACTCTGGTTCTACCGGATATCCTCATTTCTAAGTTTATCACGCAGTGAGACTCCGAGCATAGCGCTCTCCATAGCTCGCTGAGCGACCTTGAGCTTCCTCATCCGGCCAGCAGTGAAGGACCACGTCTCAGTTCCGTAGGTCATCACTGGCAACACGCACTGGTTGTACAGCCTCGTTTTCAAGTTTTGAGGTATACATGACGAGAAGATGTGCCGTAATTTCCCGAACGCTGCCCAGCCGAGTTGAATCCGTCGATTGACCTCTCGGTCGAAGTTGGACTTACCTAGTCGGACTATTTGTCCCAGGTAAACATATTCATCAACAACTTCGAGCTTAGTGCTCCCAACAACTACCGGCATAGGTGTGACATGGACATTAAACATGATCTTTGTTTTGTCCATGTTCATCTTAAGACCTATCCGTTGGGAGGCACTATTGAGGTCATTGAGCATAGTGCTTAGGTCCTCCAGCGATTCTGCCATAAGGACTATATCATCGGCAAATTGAAGGTGAGTGATGTACTCGCCATTGATGTTAATGCCGTATCCTTTCCAGTCCAGAAGCTTGAAAACGTCTTCCAATGCAGCGGTGAAGAGTTTCGGGGATATAACGTCACCCTGTCTTACACCTCTCTGCAGTTGGATAGGTTTCGTACTCTGGTTCTGTACTCGGATAGCCATCGTAGCCCTACTGTACAAGCACTTCAGCACTTCGATATACCGACAGTCAACTTGGCACCGCTGAAGGGATTGCAGCACCGCCCAAATTTCGACGGAATCAAAGGCTTTCTCATAGTCCACATACGCCAGACATAGTGGCAAATTGTACAATTTGCCGAATGGTATGTATGTGGTCTATGGTGCTAAAGCCTTTTCGGAAACCGGCTTGTTCGGGAGGCTGGAAGTTGTCGAGTCTGCGTGCGAGACGATTCGTAATGACTCTCGAAAACAGCACGTAGACGCGGCTCAGAAGGGAAATCGGTCTGTAGTTCTTCAAGAGAGCGTTGTCGCCTTTCTTGAAGAACAAGACCACCGCACTTCTGCTTTCTAGAGTACAATTCAATTTTTACAATGTTTTATTTAACTTCATTTTACTATTATGTAAGAGTATGTTTTATATTAGGTTATTTCAAATCTTGCTAGCCAAATTTAAACCTTTTTCTCCAAAATTAATACACCATTGTTCCACCAACCACGGCCGTTTCTTCATATTTTTATATAACCTAATTTTTTTACATTTACGTTTATTTCCAATAATTGAATTCATTTATCATTACAGCCTGCCTCCCCCAAGGAATGTCACAAAGCACGGTCCTGAGCCACCTGTATCCATCGACTTCCTGCATGTCTTACCAGGTTGTCACTCCATCTAGTGGAGGGCTATTTGTCCTAGGTAAACTTACTCGTCGAAAACTTCGAGCATAGTGCTCCCAACAAATATCGGCATAGGTGTGACATGGACGTTACTCCTGACCTCCGTTTTGTAATGTCCATGTTCATCTTAAGACACAATAGTGACTACATATTTTTTGTATGTATGTTACACAATATCTTCATTAATTGTAAACAGATTTTTTTATTAAATAGTTTTTACTTCAAGTGAAGTCCAGAGAAGAGCCAGAAAAAAAGTCAAAATGCTCATATCAAAATGATTATTACAATCAGTCCTTTAGATTTTATCTTAGAGATTGCAAATTAAAATACCGGTGTAATTTTTCACTAAAATTTTCATTTACTTTGTTATAATTTCTTAATTAATTTTGTATAACCGTATTGTGGCCAGAGCGTAGGAATTAATATTGAGGTTCAGGTTAATTTGCCAAATATCACATTTTATACAACATTACTCCCATTAAATCTAATTCGTTTTGAGTTAAAATTATTTTGTTGTGATATACAATTTCATATATACCGGATACTTTCATTCTTTTCAATCATTCTATATATCCTTCTAAAACTGTTGTGTTATTTATATGCCATAAAAAATAGCTACTAATCTGTGAAAGTGACATTAGTTGGTGGGTGTCTCCATGGGCTTCAGTAGTCACTTACCATCAGGTGAACTGTAAGTTCGCTGGTCACATCAGTTTTACAAAAAAATTAAAAGAGAATAATAATTTAGCATCTTGTGAGAATAATGTTGATCATAGTATCATGGTTGCTGGTGTGAGTCTTATATAATCTGACAAACATACTGAAAAAAAAAAATACTTTATTAAAGTATATGAAAAAAAACACTAAAAAGTTGAATTTGAATTATGTTAATGACCACCATAACTATTTAATTACTGTAATATAGAAATATCATGTATATTATAAATGTAAGCTCCAAGCTTTACAAAAACAATTAGTGGGAGAGGGTCATTCAGTGACTTCAAAACGCATATACACCAACGTCTGTTTACATCCTAAAGAGAGGTCATATGATGGCCCCATTTTAAAATGAAAAACGCATTATGAACACGTATGTCGCGGAAATTTCATTTGGGATTACGATGTGCTAAAGCCGTACTGAAGTTACGTATTTCCTTAGAGTACCCGGTAGCAAATATAACTTTTAATTTTTACATAAATTTTTTCTTGTTATGAATGAACTATATGATACCTATTTAAATATTACTAGTGGTAATCGAGCGATCGAAATTCGACCGTAAATCGTTAAAGTTTCAAGTTTGTATAATACGCAAGCTGTATTTCACTTTCAACTGCACATTAATATATAAAACACAGATATATATTATACAAAATAAAAAATAAGCTCTTTTATGCCTTGACATACACTCCACAGATTATTGAAAAATTGTGCGTTGGGTACACACGTATGAAATGAAACTTTTCTACGATATATCTTTCTTCTTTTATTTTATAGTTTACATAAGGTTAAATAATAGTATGCTCATGCAGCCCCGGCGATGAAACGTTACGAGAAAATGTGACGTTTTTGATTGTTTATTTTCTACGTTTATAAAGAACTTTCACTTCAAAAAAGTACATTTAAAATCATACAAAATATTTTACAGTCAATCAGTATTTACGTGTTGGCAACATTTTGAAATTCTTTGGTGACAATCTCTACTCTGTGCAACTGTTTGACTACGGACTATTATGTGTTTGACATACACATAATATTTTGTAGTCAAATAGTCACACAGATTAGATAACGTAACGTAACCTAACGACGATCAACGTAACCAAGCGATAGATTATTATGTGTTTGACATTGGTATTGAAAACATAAATAGTGAATGTTTTATTTTATTGAATTTATTGTATTTGTTACACATATTACAGTAGGCGCCCTGTAATCCGGCGCTCACTAATCAGACATGTCCAATAGTACAGCGTTTCCTAACTTAGTTCTCCTACTCTGTAATCCGGCGGCTTTAATACAAAAGTGCCGGAATACAGAGCGCACGCATTTTTCGTTGTCGTTCTGTCGTTCTGCAGTCCAGTTCAGACACAAGAAGCATGGCAAAATTGATAAGTTTTGCGAAGAAGTTTTCAATGTTTATACACAACTAATCATCAATATTGATAAAGTCAACAATGTAATCTAGCAATTTCTACAAGTAGGTATTATTACGTAAACTAATTAAAAAAAAATTACTTTGCAAATCTCTGTTAAAATTATTTCTTACTGGCCAGCTGACGTTTCCTGTAGAAATCCAATAATCCGGCGTTTCCGATAATCCGACATTAGCGAAAAACAATGGGTGCCGTATTACCGAGCGCCTACTGTATATATACCTATAAATTTCTATGCTTAAAAAAGGGTACAAGATTTTCTCCTTGCTTATTAATATATAGATAATTGACTCCATCCATCCATTACATCCATTACAGCCTATAAAAGTCCACTGCTGAACATAGGCCTCCACCATAGATTTTTATGGTCTCATAAGGGGATTTAACTATAGTTGCCATGTTTGGCAGGCGGGTTGGCAACTACTGCTTTTTAGTAGTTGCACCTTACAACACCCACGGAAAGAAATAGAGTGATTTTTTATAGAGCAACCGTGTTAAACGAGCTCACAGTACATCTGATGTTAAGGGGACGCTGTGGCACATAGACATTTACATCTATTCTCGATCCAGAATCAATATACAGAATGAGTTGTTACCCTTAAGGACTTAGATGGAATGCCTCATTTCCAGTAAAATGGGTCCATTTTCTCAGGGACTGCACCCATTAAGATAAATTAAAAAATTAAACATTTTTTAAATACAAAATTTCATTCAAAATGACAAATATAATAAATGAATATTTTATACAAAATGTTCATTAAATTCAACGTTTACTTTATCCATATAAAATTTTATTAAAGTTATTTCATCTTTATTAATTTGGATCATTGCTCCATAACAGATAAAATTGTTGTACTAATTTTTGAATAACTTTTGGTTCTGGATTCATATGATGAAACTTTGTATAAAATTCGCAAATTAATTTTTTTAGCATTTTATTATACAGAAAAAAATCATTTAAATTAATATATAAAGAATTAGGTAGTATAATATTCTTTTTTTGCAAATATCGTTGGCATAAAAGCCGTTTGCTGTACATTAATTCAATAAATTAAGTGAACCTCACTATTATTTTATACTGTTGTTCCTTACGTGGGGTCATAAGGATGACTCGCACGCAATTGTCATAAAAAAAAACAACCAGGTGGGCAGCAGCATCTCTCAATAACATTTAAAAAAACCTGCGGTTGCCAATTCGCCTGCTAATCGGCATCTATGGCAAATATCCCCATATCTATAACGGAGGACTATGTACAGCAGTGGAATTTTTGCATTAATTAATGAATGATTAATTCAATGAAATGAATGTATTAATCTTCATCAGTCCGTAATGTTCTCCAGCTCACTAGTTTGGGTCATTTGGTATACACAAGATACCGCCATTTATCGGAGGTCATTATATCCTTATTAAAATAAATGGGCATTATTAAAAATGTGAGAATGTGGTACCTATGCAGAAGACTTCAGTTAAAAGGTCAATATAGCAGATAGATTCAAGTTAGATTGTATCGTCCATAACGTTTTCAATAAATACTACTTAAATCTTTAATATCCCTTACATTCACATTTATGTTGTATTTTAAATTTGCTACGTTTATAAAGCTGTTGGTGTTCTAAATAAATAAAATAAATCCCATAGTAGTCTCCTACATCACGCAGGGAGACAAAATGGGGTGGTAGATTATATTACGTTCACCACATGTCATTTAATTTCTTTGCTCAGAGGTGTAAATAAAATAAATATGAAACTCTGAAACCGCCATTTTCAAAAACATAAATATTAATTATGTGTTTGTTTAGTAATTTTGGGAACAATCTGTAAAAATCATATTACATAAGATCGTTTAAATTTATAATTACATATAGAAGTTAATTAATTTCATAATTAATTCTTTAATTCAAAAATGAAATATTTGTTATATATCGCCTTTTAAAGCGATGACAATGCACATGCAGGCACATGTAAAAACATTTAGCATATTTAACATATTTTACAAAAACTTTATTATAAATTAGATCATTTAAAATATAAGAAATGCTTTACCATAATGAGCTTTCTTAGATTTTCTTGACTTACGTTTAAACATACTAAAAGTCTAAATTGTAGCTGCAGGGAAAAAAATTGTCCACTTGTAAGTTCCTCGCCGATTTCTTTGGTCCTACTTCGGATTTATTATGAAATTTATCATCTGTTACACGGGTTAGTCGGAAGCCGCGGAAAAAGACGCGCCTTGTGATCTGATGCGGTTCTCTGAGAAAAAGAAGGGGGAGGAGTTGTCCTCTTCCTAGGAGGGGATGCCGTGGTACGGGCGGTACTGGTGGAGCCGCGGATGTGTGCAAAATCGATCCCGTGACCTTGCCGATATGCGTGGAAGATGTAACACTACATAGGGTTTTAGTTTGTGCAGAGAATAAATAATAGTTAAAAGAAGTCTGTGCGAATGTGACGTAATCTGTCCTTGCATCTGCGAGGCGGTTATGCGTAGGCATTTCCCAATGTAAAAAAAATTATCAAAATTCAATTTTTTAATAATACCTTATTTCGTATTACATTTCATAATAATAATTAGACAAAAATATTATTGCAATGTTAATATCCAAAGATACAGAAAGCGCTTTCTTTAGCTGTAGTACAAATGTCAACAGACTACGAATAGAGATAATTGCTTTTATTTTGTGTGTATATATTTTTATTTTTATCAAATGACGTTTGATCCCATCACAGACAGTCTGAACTTTCAAAAGCACAAATTAAGGAGTCTGGATTATTGCCTTGTGCTTGTGACTGTTCTTTGGATTGGAATTAGCATAAACTGCTAGATTCAAGTTTATGCTAATTCCAACGTCATTGTGCTTATGCGTGTATATCGAATACATTGGGGAAGAACTATAAAGAAACTATTTTACTAAAAATACATTAAGCTCAATTTATATACGAAATTTCATATTATATATTAATTATGACAATTTTCCCAACACAAGGAATGTTTCTTTGTTCATCCCGCATGCGTTCTATAGCCTCCATCCGAATATGACGAAACTTTAGAGAGTTGTTGAGTGTTCTTTGTTTGTAGATGTATATAGAAAACGAACAAACAAATATTGTTTGTTCGATTTCTATACACTCCTATAACTGGAGAAGTTTCCAATGTATTTTTATATTCTAGGCACTCCTAGTATTTCATCCATCCATCCATCTATTACAGCCTATGAAAGTCTATTGCTGAACACAGGCATCCCTAATACTACCCTCATAGAGGAAATTTCGCCATAGTTGGCAAGCTTGGCAGTCGAGTTGGCAATCTCCTGCCTATCTCCTGTTCAAGTTTCTCTTTGTGGCCTCTTACGACACCCACGGGACGACATGTGAATATTCTTACACCGCCACTTCACTGATTTATTTTTTACTAATTTAAAAATAAACATGTATATTATTACTGTTAACAAGGTATTTCATTTTAGTCTTCAGGAATGATAACGCATCTGCACTTTGATTTTAAATCGGGGGCAGATGTAGTCCTCTATGAGCCACTGCATCCAATTACCATCAGGTAAACTATCTATTGGATAGATATCATTTTTTTAAACCTAAAATACAAAGTTTCATTATTCATGTAAAATCATGGCATTTAATTGATTAAAGGTAGATGTTGTATTAAACTCCGATGTCGTAATACCTGCCCTTTAGACGAAATAGTATACAATAGAACAAGGTTGCAAGGGTTAACAGTAATCTCAAGCGATGTTACGATCCCTAGTATTAGGGTTCTAACGAAGGATGGATTACGCGGAATATGTTCTGTATTAGCCTCAATTTCTGATGTTGGATGAAGGATCATAAAGTCTTATTACACTGTTAAAATTGCCATTACTGAACAATTTCGGTACTTTAAATTTAATAGGTTTACTCAAATTTTATGTTCAATTTGTAAAACTTTAGGACTCAGCTAAGGTTCAGAATATCAGCGTAAAGTAGCAGCTTAATGATAATGTGTTTCGTATGTTGAGTTTAGAGACCGGAGACCATTTTTACTGGATACGATTTCAAATTTTAATCCTCAGGGGTCAATGCAGATGCATTTTGATTGTTAATCGAGAATAGATGAAGATGTCTATGGGCCAAAGCATCCACTTACCATTATGTAGACTGTGTGCTTGTTTGTTACCCATACTCTATAAAAAGGGCTATATTCAAATGAAAATTACAACTCTTTAAATTTGAAACTTGTTACTCCTTCTCCTTATCGGCCCGTAAACAGTCCACATCTATATACGGTTATTTTTTAAATGAAACTAGCGAACCGCCCCGGCTTTGCCTGGATAGGATCTAATAATGTGGCGTTATTTAGATTTATGATAATCAAAGACCATTTATTATAAACATTTTGTTTTTTTTCTTTTCAATATAATCGTTATTTTTTTCGGATAAAATATAACCTAGAACCATCCTCGCCTTACTTTCTAACTGTCCGTAAAGTTTTATCGACATTGGTTTAATCATTACGAAGATTAGCCCGGACAGACAGAGAGACAGACGGACAGACAGAAATTTAAAAAATGGTTATTTAAATCTTAATAGCATGCAAATAGCTTCCTTAGCTTAATTGAAGCCAGTTAACAGAAAAACACTTCAATTTTATATGAGATCATAGATAGTAGTCACAAACGAACTTACAATCCACCCGAAAGTAAGAAAGATTTTTTTATAGGATAAGGGTGACAAACGAGCACACAGTCCACCTGATGGTAAGTAGTTGCTGTAGCCCATAGACATCTACATACATCCTCAATTACGAATCAAAATACAGATGCGTTGTCACCCGTGAGGACTAAGATAGAATGTCTTCCCAGAACAGAGGTTTTTTTTTCGAACCAGTGGTAAACCAGTGGTAACAAAAGAGTGACTTTCAATAAGTATTATTTATAATCTATATTGAATAAAAAAGTTTCTGTTTCTGTTTCAATGCCTCGTTTCCAGTAAAATGGGTCTCCGGTTCTCTACACTCACCATGCGAAACACAGCATCGTTAAGCTGCTATTTTACGCTGGTATTCTGTGAGAGCGTGGTCCTTCCCCGGTCGAGCCGATCCATTCGTGCTACAACTATACTACTGATATAGCTGGCATGGCTCTACCACGTACAAGGTACTGCGGCCCATGGACATCGTCAACCAACCTCAATTATAAAAGGCCACAGACGCGTTGTCATCTCTGAGTACTATGATGGAATGCCTCACAGCCTGTAACTATACTGGTTCTTTATACCCTTAAGTCAGGAACACAGCATGCACTCACTGTTTGGAGGAATAAATAGGTAAAAGGGTGATACTAACCCAGACAGACTCTTTGGCAAAAATGAGTCACACCAACAAAAAAAAATACAAAGATGAGAATACCTGCGAAGATTTTTTTGTCATTTCTTCTCCGGTCAGAGAAAACACATTTCTAAATGGTAATGATTTTAAAAAGTGATATTGACGAAATGTTAATTTACGTCTTATATATTTCATTTAATAGTTATAGGTCTACTTACTGAATATAAATATAATACTTTAAAATATACTGAAGTTTATTACAGTATCCAAAGTCTCGCTTTTGTTTTGCTATCTATCAGAATTTCCTTGAACCGCGTCTTACGACACCCACGGGAAGAGGTGGTGTAATTCATTTTCATATTTCGGCGACATACGACGTTACTATTTCTTTTATTTGAGATAGGCTGTAAGCTTTTTTAAATAGCATTTCTTTGTTTTACAACTCGTCGTGTAATGGCCAAGGACTATATTCAGCAATTGACTTTTCCGACTGTAATGAATAAATAAATGAAAATTTCAACGTTAAAACACATGACTTATCGTTGATTTCATTGATTTTAATAGTTATCTATCGCTAACCCCGCTGAGAAGTAAGGAAGAGACTCTCCCGTCTCTTTTTTATCGTGTACCCTTACATTTGGCACTTTAATATCTACTGAACAGCTTATATACATAACATAACAGTATTCTGTAATGAATTAATGAATAAATATCTCAACGTTAAGTCACGTGATCTGTCGTTGATTCTATTCATTTTTATAGTTTTCAATGGCTAAACTCGCTGATAAGTTAAGAAGAAGGAGAGTTTAGTCTAGACCGGAGAGGACGCGACAATAACGTAAACGGTGCGTACATCTCACACTTATGCTTTGCTGACGATAGCGTGGTAAAATCGCTGCAAGAACTTCAGGACTTGCTAAACAGACTGAATGAATCTTGTCGACGTGTTGGTCTGTGTATGAATCTGAACAAGACAAAAGTTATGTTCAACGATCACGTCATGCCAGTTCCAATTACTGTTGATGGTGAAATTCTCGAAGTTGACCAGGAATATACCTACATCGGGCAGATATTGCAACTAGGTAAGAATAACTTCGAGAAGGAAGACAATCGGAGGATTCAGTTAGGCTGGGAAGCATTTAGAAAGCTCCGTCGAGTTTTCTCGTTGCCCATACCGCAAAGTCTGAAGAAAAAAGTCTTCAACCAGTGCGTCCTGCCCGTACTCACTTACGGTGCCGAAACGTGGACTCACAATACGGTTACTCCACAAGCTCAAAGTTGTTGCGCGAGCGATGGAAAGAGCTATACTCGGAGTTTCTCTGGTAGATATAATTCGAAATGAAGAAATCCGCCGGAGAACCAAGATTTCAAGAAGAAGACATAACTTTCCGTGTTTGTAAACTGAAGTGGCAATGGGCTGGCCACGTCTGTCACAAAACAAACAACGGTTGGAGTAGAGTAGATGGAGTAGTGTTATGGAGCGGAGACCGCGTCTAGACAAACGTAGTGTGGGACGCCCCCTGATCAGATGGAGCGACGATCTGCGTAAGGTGGCTGGTAGAAACTGGATGCGTGTAGCCGAAGATCGGGCTAAGTGGTACGCCTTGAGAGAGGCCTATGTCCAGCATTGGACTGCCGCGGGTTGATGATGATGAACCCCGCCAGTAAATTAGGAAGATGGAGTGTCTCTTTGCCATAGTGTGCCCTAACATTTGACCCTATAATATCTACTGAGTAGTTCATTATTACCAACAGCATTACGTAATGAGTGAATAAATTAATGAATGAATAACTCAACTTTAAGTTACGTGACTAATCTTTAATTTCATTTAATTTTTAGTGCTTTATATCTAACCCCGCTGGTAAGTTAAAAAAAGAAAACATGGCAACATTTAACACTTATTTACTGAGCAGCTCATTACTACCAACAGTATTCTGAAATTAATGAGTGAATTAATGAATGAATAACTCAACTTTAGTCACATTAACTATCGTTAATTTCATTCATCTTTTAGTTTTCTATAAATCTAACCCCGCTGGTAAGCTAAAAAAGAAAATATGACAAAATTTGACACTTACGAGTTATTACTCGTATTTACTGAGCAGATCATTATTACCAACAGTATTCTGTAATTAATGAATCAATAAATTTTTCAACGTTAAGTCGCATGACTTATCGTTAATTTCATTCATTTTTATAATTTTATATGACTAACCCCGCTGGTAAGCTAAGAAGAGGGAGTGTCTATTTGTTATCGTGTACATTAGACACTATAATATATACTGAGCAGTTTATTACTACCAACAGTATTCATAAGTTGTAGAACTTGCAACGTAGTCGAAATCGACTTTGAAGATACTGCCTTCATAGACATTTGTTGCTAATCAGAATAAATCACTGCTTTGGAACTACATATTACTGAATATTTTCAGAAATACAAATTATTAACATTGCTTTGATTATATTAGTAGGATCATTTATAATATGGATCTAACTACTCTGGATTGCGAGGAGCTTCGGTCACATGTCATCCCACGCAGTATGTGAAACGCCCCCGTTCACGTATTGAATCATATTATTATATATTTAATTTTTGAATAAATGTAACCTATATTTCAAGTTTAGTTTTATTAAAGCTAGTACATAACTTTTTATTCCTGTACGGATCACGGAATTTAGAGCAACTTTATTCCAAAAGGTATACGATTTCAGAAACAATAAAAAACAAACAATGTATTAGTCCATCTACCACCTTATAAAAGTCCACTGCTCTCTCTCTCTCTCTCTCTCATCAAAAAGAAGTTTTGCGAAAATCATTACATTAAACAGGCGGTTTAATGATTATTTGGCATTAAGAACTAGCAAATCGAAAGGTTAGACCACTATCATGAGCTGTGGCCACTATATATTATGTAATGTTGAACGCAGTAACTCTAAGTGCTCGCCGAAAATTTCAATTCATAGAACTGGACTGAAATCTCATAGGACTAGACAGCGTTGGTGGCTAAATGCTTAACAACCCTCTTAAAAATATGTGAGTTTTTATAAAAGTTTCAAAAATAGGAGGAGGCCTATGCCTAGTTGGAGGATGTATATACGAGGTAACTTTAACTTACCACCACGAATTAAGTAACAACAAAAAAAAAACAAGCCAGCAGAAACGAATGTGTTTAAGGTGGATATGGAAAAGGTAGGTGTGGAGTAGAAAAGATAATAGGTATCAGATAAAGTCGAATACGCCTGATCCAATCCGAATGAATGGCTAGCGTGGCGAGATAGAGGTAGCATGGGTAGCCGGATTTGCGCACCAATGTCAATTACTGGAAATATATACATATAATTTTCAAACACTCTGCTCAATAGCGATGTAAGAATATCCACTATCCCATATCGTCCCGTGAATATGACCGACTCATCTATCAACGCACAGCCGAAACTACTGAACGGACATTGCTGAAATTTGGCAATACAGACAGTTGTAATGACGTAGG
Source organism: Parnassius orleans (assembly GCA_029286625.1). Classification (NCBI taxonomy): domain Eukaryota; kingdom Metazoa; phylum Arthropoda; class Insecta; order Lepidoptera; family Papilionidae; genus Parnassius; species Parnassius orleans. The sequence goes on along the minus strand of JAGSMP010000211.1, from coordinate 861,749 downwards.
CATCCGCTAAGAAAGGATTTATGAAAATTCGCCCCCTAAGGGGGTGAAAAAGGGGTTAAAAGTTTGAATGGAAGTCCGTCATTATTAGAGGTAGAAGCCTGGAACTTTGTTTTTAGATTAATGATTAGAAATAAACAATTACGTATCCTAGGGTTTTTGAAAATTCAACCCCTAAGGGGGTGAAAGAGGGGTTGAAAGTTTGTATGGGGAAACAAGATTAGTTAAACTATTTTATTCGTATCTTCACAGGAGTACTCCTATCAATAAATGAGTAAACAAGTGTTTCAGGCTCTTTCAGAATTCAACCCCTAAAAGGTGGAAATGAGGTGACAGATTCTTAACATCAACATGGGTATCGTTTTTATGGTTTATCGGGTCGCTGATTACGAAAACAACAACTATTTCAAAATCCAACGTAGCAGGCGAGAAATACCTACTATCATCCACTGTGGGGGTGCGATGTGGTTGAAATGTCAATATGGGTGTCGTTTTATGGTTGTTTGGGACGTTAATTACGAAAATGGCATCGAATATGGTTTGAAACCAACATGGATGGAAGTGACTTGGGTGTCATTTTTAAGGTTTTTGGGTCGTAAATAACGTAAATGATATTGATAAATATTTTAAACTTAATTTATTAGAATCGAACAGAATATACTTTTATTGCACAAAAACATAAAACAAAATAGACAAGAAGATTTGTACAAAAAATTTGCACAAAATTACACCTGAACAAAAAAATACTAAATTAAAAATTAAAAAACAATGAAAATAAACAACCAAACCAAATATATTTTTTTAAAAATTAATAAAATGGCAAACCCAAAAGAAATACTTAGGTACCTACCTATTTTGTATTGATCGTCAAGTTCCAATCCCTACCAATAGATGGCGTTGGTATCGTTTTAGAACGCGATAACGTTGTATTTTTCGAACTAATATAAAGTGAATGGTGAATGAGCGCTTCAACCTGTACCACATACGGTACCTATTTACTGTTAACGGATATTTGACTAGACTTCGACTTTGTTTGCTTGCTTACGGTTTAAGATTTGCTTCGTGTTCCGGATTAGTTGCTTGATTTTGTCTTTCTTACAACGACTGTTCAAACTTGGAATTCGATTTGCTTTGTGATTGGGTATTGTTGATAGAAGTATTTTTTCTCACTGAAAAAATGACTACAGAAACTCTTAATATAAAAGGAAAAATGGACGAACATACTGATGTTCCCAATATAGGTGACGGTGCCTGTTTGTTTCGTACTCTTTCATTTTTAATGTACGGAACCCAAGAAAATGCGATGGTGGTGCGTTCACAAATTGTTAGATTTGTGGTAAATGATTGGTCTAGGTTTTCAGTTATGACCCACGACAGAAATGGCGATAATTATTTAACAGAAAATGAATATTCAGCCGATATGTTAAAAAGTGAAACTTACGGTGAATTGATAGATGCAGGATTAATTTTTCCGTTTCGGTTTCAAGTATATCGAAACGGTCTGCTATACACAGAGTCCGGAACAGATATCTGTCCAGTAAGGCGATTGAGATTTAGCCATGATTTATCTAATGGACATTTTGACGCCTATCTGCCTATTGTTGCGAAGAAAATTACACAGCATCGCATGAAGGTAACCGTCGAAGAGCGTGATCCTTTTTCAGAGCTTGACCATTTAACTGTTACATCTTTTGTAAACAGTGAAATATCATCTCCAACCAGCGGAACAGATCAACCTGTATCGTCGACATTAAAATATGACAAAAAGAAAAATAAACGAAGGTCGAGATTTACTAATTACACAGGAAAAAGTCAATTAAAAAGTGCACAAGAAAGATATAGGCAGAACAAGCCAGATTCAAATCGTTAAGCTTTGTCCGCTTATCAGAAAAAAAATTCGGATGTACACAGGGAAGCTGTTGCAAATTACCAAACTGCGAATCCACAAGTGCATAGAACAATTCAGTCACGGTATGAGGAAAACATTACACTGCGTTTATGGAAAAACAAGGTCCATTTCACTATGGAGTATGACCTTGATTGCTTATAGAACTGACAGCAGTGTAGCCTTGGGTTCTATGATATGCAAGTGTCAGTGGTGCAATGCACTGAAATGGAAGGATGAGATTCCTGGTATGTGTTGCAGCGCTGGAAAAGTGCAACTTGATCGGTTTAAGTAACTGCCTGAACCACTCTTTAGTTTGATTTAGTATCTACACCCAGATCATGACCATTTTATGGGTAAAATTCGTAAATATAATGCCTGTTTCCAGATAACTTCCTTTGGTGGTAAACAGGTAACAACAGATGGTTTTTCACCGACTTTGAAAGTACAAGGCCAGGTCTACCATTTAATTGGATGTATATTACCAGAAGCCGAACATGACGCTCAGTACCTTCAAATATATTTTGTAGGTGAAGACGATCGAGAAGCAAACATTCCATGTTCTAAATTTCCTAACTTAAAGCCAAATTTAATCAAAATATTGCAGAATATGCTGCATCTAGTGAACCCGTATATAAAAGATCTGAAAGTGCCATTGATAAAGCCCCTCCTTCAGAGTCATACAAAGTTGTCATACATGCTGATAAACAACCACCAGAACATAGAGGTAGGTACAATGCACCAACTACAAATGAAGTTTAGTGTTAGTGGATCAACAATTTGATCGAAGGGACATCATACTCGAGAGCCGAAGTAATTCACTTCAGCGTATTAGTGAGATACATTGAGCAATAATGCGCTACAGTATCCATTGATGTTTTACTGGGGGGATGATGGGTATTCAATCAACATACCACAACGCGATCCCACAACTAAGTTGTCGCTTAAAAAAATTGTCTCTTCTGCAAGTTTCTATTCGTATAGAATAATGATTAAAGGAGGAGAAAATAACAATTTAGTCAACTATCGTGCCCTTTTTAGTCAATATTTGGTGGATAAATACGCCAAAATAGAAACAGGGAGATTAAATTATATCAAAAATAATCAAGCCAAATTACGTGCTGATAGTTAAATCCATTTAAAAGATGCTATTGGACGACAAGACGCAGAGGCCAACCAACTAGGACAAATGGTTGTTCTTCCATCATCTTTTACGGGGTGACCTAGGTATATGCACGCAAGAACACAGGACGCTATGACCTATGTTAGGAATTACGGCCGGCCTGATCTTTTTATCACTTTCACATGCAATCCTCGCTGGGACGAGATAAAAGAGCAATTGCTTCAAGGACAACAATCTCATGATAGACACGATATAACTTCGAGGGTGTTTCGACTAAATGTGAAAAAGATCATGAACTTATTGACAAAGGGTAAAATATTTGGTAAAGGGCGATGCTATATGTACTCAATGGAATGGCAAAAGAGAGGTCTTCCACATATTCATATTCTTTTATGGCTTCACAAACGTATTACTCTGGATCAAATCGTTAATATAATTTGTGCTAAAATACCGGATCCCAAACGTGACCCAGAGCTTCACGAAATTGTTAAATGTAATATGATACATGGTCCATTTGGAACTTTAAATCGAAAGTCACCATGTATGAAAGATAACATGTGCAGTAAACAATACCCCAGGGCTCTCATAAGGGAAACTCAAACTGGTGAAGACGGTTATCCGCAGTACTAAAGACGTTTACTAGATGACGGTGGGTTCTCTGTTGATATCAAAGGCACAACTATAAATAATCGCTGGGTAGTCCCTTATAATCCAGTATTATTAAAAACATTTAACGCTCACTTAAATGTGCAATATTGTCATGAAATCAATAAAATACGTCTGTAAATACGTAAATAAAGATTCAGATCAGGCATCGTTTGCTTTAGAGAATGAGAAGGATGAAGTTAAAACCTACACAAGTGGAAGATATATAAGATCATTAGAGGCAGTATGGCGAATCCTTGCATTTCCCATTCATGAGCGTTTCCCTCCCGTAGTCCACCTCGCTGTTCATTTGGAAAATGGGCAAAGGGTTTATTTTAATGAGCAAAATCTGAGTAAAAGAGTGAATAGTCCTCCAACAACCACACTCCTATCCTTTTTCGATTTGTGTAAAGTGGATAACTTTGCAAAAACATTGCTCTACTTAGAAGTACCTGCATACTGCGTTTGGGATAAAAGAAAGTTTCAAAGGAGAAAGAGAGGAGCAAAGGTTGAAAGCTGGCCAAGGGTCAAAAAAGAGCACGTTCTGGGCAGTGTTTATACTGTGCATCCAAACAATACAGAATGCTATCACCTTCGCATGCTTTTTCATGAGATCCAGGGCCTAATTTCATTTGAAGCGTTAAAAACTGTAGATGGTCATGTATATTCCACGTTCCAATCAGCGTGCAAAGCTCTCGGCTTGCTTGAAGATGATCAGCACTTGTTCGCAGCAATGGAAGAGGCAGCACTTTGCCAATCACCGCAAATGATTTGGGATCTTTTTACGAGTACAATTATTTCAGTGTTCTGCCAAGTATCAGACCCTTTAAGCCTTTGGGAGACATTCAAAGAATACCTATCTGAAGATTTTAAAAGGCACTTAGAAATACAGGGAAATGTGGATGTAGAGCACATAACAGACATGGTATTGAACAAATGCCTTTCGGTAATAGAAGATGCCGTATTAGCGTTGGGTGGTCGGCTACTAAAAGAGTATGGATTACCTCAGCCAAGCAAAGAACAACAATTTGAAAATAGAGAGTTTCTGAAAGAGACAAGTTACGACTTAGCATCATTAGAAAACACAGTTAAAATAATGAAGGATCACTGAATGACGAACAAAAAGCAGTTCACAACCAAATTAACACAAAAATTGAATCAAATGAGAGTGGAATATTCTTTTCAGATGCTCCCGGTGGAACAGGCAAAACATTCCTCATAAATTTGCTATTAACAAAATTTAGAAGTACTCGCGGAATTGCTTTGGCTGTGGCTTCTTCTGGGATCGCAGTTACACTGCTTGAGGGTGGACGAACTGATCATGCTACCTTCAAGTTAACACTCAATTTAACAACAGCTGATACTCCCATTTGTAATATATCGAAACAAAGTAATTTTGCTGTAGTATTAAAACATACGAAAATTATAGTTTGGGATGAAATAATCATGGCTCATAAGGGTGGCGTAGAGGCTTTAAACAGAACTCTAAAAGATATCAGAGGAAATAAGAAGTTAATGGGTTGTGTAACGGTTTTGCTGGCTGGATATTTTAGACAGACTCTACCAGTAGTGCCAAAAGAAACTAGAGCAGATGAAGTTAAGGCGTGTCTTAAGAGATCCACTTTATGGCCTCTAATTAAAATCCTCAAGCTCTCGAAAAATATGCGGGTACACTTAGGAGAAAAACAGTCTGCTGGTGGATTTGCGAATCTCCTACTTGAAATCGGCTTCGGTGATTACCCGATAAATGACGGAATGATAACCATGCCTGATAATTTGTGCACAGTTGCATTTACGTTACAGGCGTTAATATCCAAAATTTACCCAGATATTGCTCATATCCACGATAAGCCAATGGAATGGTTGTGTGAACGTGCCATACTAACCCCGAAAAACGACCAAGCAGCGGCAATTAACGATATACTGTTAACGTCTTTTGAGGGGGAAGAAATGGTGTACACGTCAATAGACTCTGTGGTCAACACAGATGACGCAATTAACTACCCTGTCGAATTTCTTAATTCACTGAAACCATCGGGTCTTCCACATCATAAGCTTATTCTGCGCGTGGGCACTCCTGTCATGTTGTTGCGAAATTTAAAACCTCCTCAACTGTGCAACGGAACCAGACTAAAAGTAAAAGCGTTACATCGCAATGTAGTGGAAGCCACAATTATAACTGGATGTGCGCAAGGGGAAACTGTATTTGTACCAAGAATTCCCTTGATCCCGAATGATCTTCCCTTTGAATTCAAACGAATACAGTTTCCCCTCAAACTCTGCTTTGCAATGACCATAAGCAAATCACAAGGGCAGACATTAAAATTTGCGGGTATAGACTTGAGAGAAAATTGTTTTTCACACGGGTAATTCTATGTGGCTTGCTCACGCGTAAGCTCGCCCAGTAGTCTGATAATTTTGGCACACAGTAATAGATTAGCAAAAAATGTGGTGTATACAGAAGTTTTGCAGTTTATTAGCTTTTCCCCGCGACATCCAGTTATAATTGTGGCGTGTACAGCAGACTCTTTTTCACACATGGGCGCAACATAACCGAACTCCACGTGGACGAAGTCGCGGGCAAAAGCTAGTAACATATAAGTTAGATTGTTAAAGTAACTTTTAGGTAATTTTCTATGCGATTGTAACGAATTTTTTAATAATCCACTCGTTAACTTATTAGGCCTACTTAGCTGTGATAGTTGTCCTTTAAACTTCATTATATTATATACTAATATCTTGTATACTTTTCTTATAGGATAAGGGTGACAAACGATCACTCAGTGCACCTGATGGTAAGTGGTTGCTGCGGCCCATAGACATCTACATCTATACTCGATTACGAATCAAAATGCAGATGCGTAGTCACCCGTGAGGACTAAGATGGAATGCCCCGTTTCCAGTAAAAAGGGTCTCCGGTTCTCCACAGTTACCATACGAAACACAGCAGTGTTAAGCTGCTAGTTTACGCTGGTATTCTGTGACAGCGTGGTCCTTCCCCGGTCGAGCCGACCCATTCGTGCTACAACTATACTACTAATGTAGCTGCAGCATGGTTTTACCACATAGAAACGTACTTGTCACACCAGTAAAAAATACCACTTTAAACGTAAATATTTCGCAAACGGACCCCTAAATCGAAACAAATGTTGTTCCATACTCCCAATATTTTTAAAAGACCTATCCAACGACACACCATAAGATGGAATGGACGGGTAGAAAAAATATCACTTGTATAAAAATTAAGATTTTATTTCACAGTTTTGTAGGCGTGGTTAATATATATAACCATCCAAATTACAGATTTGTAGCACCTAGGGTCTCTGAGTAAAACCGCGGACGGACGGACGGACATGGCGAAACTATAAGGGTTCCTTGTTGTTTAACTAAGGAACCCTAAAAAATACGGTTGCCAACCCGCCTGCCAAGCGTGGCAACTATGGCCAAAATCTCCCCTATGAGGTAAGTAATGGTGAAGGCCTTTGTTCTGCAATGAACTTTAGATAGGCTGTAGCGATAACGGTACGACAGAGCGACGCTCGAGCTATATTATGCTTGCAGCATGAATGGGTCTGCTCGACCGGGTAAGGACATCATACCAGCGTATGCTTAATGCTGCTGTGTTCCTTATGGTGAGTGTAGAAAACCGGAGACCCTTTTCACTGGAAGCAAGGCATTCCATCTTTGTTCTCAAAGGTGATTTGCATTTTGGGCCACATCATCCACTTACCATCAGGTGGTTTGTGTGCCTGTTTGTTATGCTAATTCTATAAAAAAATGCTCTCCTATTGTAGGAAGTATTAGAGGCATATTGAGGGCCTATTTCCAGGTGTGAAATTCCTTTGGACTTCGACTTCCACAACCTTATGAAGAAGAATAACTTATAATAACTTCATTTATTTATAAAAAATACAGGACATTTATTAATGTTAACATTAAAACGGCATCCTATATAAACTAAATAAAATGTAAACATTGTGTAGTGCAATATTCCCATAATATTATAGCGCCTCTTAAATTTTAAAGCGTTTTATCAACGTTCCTATAGATATGAATATAAAACAATATTAATCGCATTTTAAAATTGAATTGTCAGAGCTTCCGTGTATTTTAATCGGTTGCGACATCCAAGCGACGTCGATTTTCTGGTAACTACATTATTACCCGGGATAACAACAAAATTACCTACAAGGCACATTACGATGAGCATGTAATATATTTCATGGGTAGCGAACAAACGCGAAGTCATTAATTAAGATTATAGGAAAGAACATGATAGCATTAAAGACGTTATTAAGGTTGTAATAACACAATTTAGATTGTAAATTACGAAGCTTAAAACGCTGATAAATCAGCCGTATAAAATACCTACCGTATAATATATATTGCCTACACAAAGTTCTTATTATTTTTACTTTGTTGAATTATTTCTAATTGATTATAAAATTGTGAAATTCTAAAATTCTAAGATTTATACACATTTTTAAATAAAAGCATATTTATAATATACCAGAATTAGATAAATTAATTAAATATGATATTTATTTAAAAATTCATTCATACCCTTCTCGATGTAGTTCGTTCAATTAGGTGAAGATCCAACGAAACACTGATATAATAAACTTCGTTTTATTTAAAAAAAAAAGATTTTATCACATATATATTTAACAGAAATCACGGAGCTTTGCAGATATTTAAAAGTTGAACATGAAAGTTTTTTGTTTCGAATTTCCCGAGCGCTTTCCTCGCACAGATAAGCGAGCGGCTTTCACGGCGGTCGCCGCTAAATGGCTGATTCACGGATTCGCAGCACCTGTTGTGTCCGAGCTTTTACACACACAGGCAACTGATGCAGCTTTTACAACGCGCACACAACCTACCTTATATTAATTAAAGTTCCAGCGAATAGCTTGCTGTCCTTTTTTATTTTCTTATCAAACTTTCACCCTGTTACTTTTACTGGCACATATAAAACCAAATTGAAAAAAAAAGCATGAAGTCGGAAAATTGGGTGTGAAATTTTTTTATTTGCCCTATTCTGTAGAGACTACTATTTCGTGGAGTCCACGTACAGTTATCTTCCAGTGATATGTCACCGGTAGTAGCGGTGTAAAGATACCCACTACCCATATCGGCCTGCAGGTGTCGTAAAAATCAATAGAGAGAAACTGAAACAGGATATGGGCAGCAGCATCTTCCTGATAACAACTCAAAATCAAAAACTGCGGTTGCCAACCCGCCTGCAAGCGTGGAAACTATGGCAAAATCCACCCCTATGTGACAATCTACGGGGAAGACCTATGTTCAGCAGTAGCAAAATAAGATGTAATGGAATAGGCTAAGACATACAGCGAGGAAACGCAGCCAGCGTTGTTGGTACTACACCGCGCTGCGGGTGGAGGACTATATGAAAATGTTCTTCTGGGATTTATGACAAAATGATTGTGTCCACTGTGTTACTTGCCTACCATGTCGTGAAAAGCAACTAATGAGATATTAAGTTTAGGAATGTGTAGGTGGTTGGCTAGCCACCTATCACTTCTTTCACAATTTTCCATCAAAACCAATTTATCAACCGACTTCAAAAAAAGGAGGAGGTTCTTAATTCAACTGTATTTTTTATGTGTGTTACTTCAGAAGTTTCTTCTAGGTGAACCGATTTTGATGATTGTTTTTTATGATGTGCTGTTTTTTATGGTGCTTTTCATGTGGTCCCATATAAATTTGATCAAGATCTGACGAGAAGTTTTTGAGTTTTCCTTAATAATGCGTATTTAATTGACTTCGACTACATTGATGACATTCTCATTTTATTTATATTGAAGTCGGTTGTACAACATTTTTAATTTTACCACTTATTGTTAAAATTTGGTCCTCGTAAGTTCTTTTTTATTTGTATTTTATCAAAATTGTTCCGTTTGAAAATAACCCTTCCTTGCAATGGAAAAAAAAATCGCTTTAAACAATATGGCACCGAGCTGCCCCATGGCAACATGCATTTATATCATCAGTAGGAAAATTTAAGCAGAATCGCATAAAAAAAATTAAGGTGGAATAGTTTTCGGTACTCATGCGCCAATTCCTCGTGGATTAATACACTTTATAACAAAGGTCATAAAAAAAATTATTTTAAGTCAATGAGGATATAATAATCCACGACTTTTTCTTCCACCAGGGTGGCGCCACTTAGGATTGAGGTGAAATATATGATAGATTTCATTGGGGGGTAAGTAAATTTGTTAGAAAAATGTAAGAATTAATGTTTCTTTCTTATATATATGTTATATTTTAAATTAAATAAGTTAAAAATGAATAAACCAAATTACGTATATTCCTTAATGTAGAAACATTTAAGGGATAGTTAAGAAATGAGCAAAAAGTTAAAGAGCAAACCACTTAGGCATGGTATTGTGTATAACATACTCTTATTTATAACGCAACTTCTCAATTATAATGATATTGTGTAACAAATAACTTCACCTCAGTCAACTAGGCACATCTGGAGAGCGAAAGATTATTAGCCCTCATTGAAAAACGTTCCCATAGTTGAGATTTAAGGGACTGCCTTACATTTTGGCACCCGTTCATACCTCAATTCATTTACCGGCAAATCCAACGACCCCCATTTCCTATGTACCGAACTTGGCATTTTTTTAACATTAAGTATGTTTTTGGTGCTATATCATCAATTTTGTGAAAAGGTTTATCATTTTAATAACCTTAAATTATTACACGTTCTTCAACGTTACAAGACTAAGAATTAAAAATCTGTACGCAATAACTGCATCAATATCTTCGTTGACACTTTTTTGACACTGGATATTGATAATTCCTGGTATTCAGATTATTTATTTGTATATGACTAACCTTGAAACCTTGATGACGAATTCCAAATTTTTGAGTCATCTAAGTGGTCTAAGTTTTTGATGAGTGAGTCAGTGATTCAATCAGTGAGGGATAAATGTCACTTTTGAGACCTTAATAACTCAAAACCTAAGGTTTTACGTGTACTAAAATTTAGAGAAATATTCACATTCGACGTTTTCTTTTTTATTTAAAGCACCTCTATGTCGTGACAAAGGAGCGACGCAACGTTACGACGACTATTTCTGCACCTACATATTATCAGCTATTATGATTAAAGTAATTACATTTTCTTTTTCTGAGAAACGGTAAAAATATGTCGTGTATATAATATTTTCATCCCTATTTCGTATAATTTAGCACGACTTTACATCATTTTTTTAAATTATATGTAACTATTTAAAGCTCGAAGCAAAAGTACTGTTTTTTGTTTTATTAACAATCATTGTATGTAAATAAAAGGTAGTAAATTAACAGTCTGTTGGCCACAACCTCTACCCAATTTTAAAAGATATAGAGGAGAAACATTTAGAGAAAAGTTTGCGGGTCTTAGGACTTCACAATGCCTCGAAATATATGCTTCAGAAAACAAGTTCTCATACGGCGTTTTTAGGACTGGACACACAGAAAATTAGCATTCAAAACTGCACCTAACAATTACTCAGGTTATTTTCAGTGAGGTGCTGGCACTGCACTGGGATTAAACTCTGATTGCTTGCATACTATTAAATGTAAAGTGTGATTCAGACCTGGCGGTGCTTGCTGGCGCTATGTCCGACGCATCGTTTACAATTTAACGTTTACAATTTGAACGTGGTAGCGCCATGCTGATAAAAAAAAAAACGAAAACACGAGCATGTTGCAACAATTGACCGCAAACGCTCTTGGAAGAAAGTACGCTTTAATAGCCGCCTATGATTCTGTTTTCCAACGTATGCTCGCAAATGTAGTCAATCGTCATCATTTTATGAATTAAGAAATCATCATTTGATGCACAAATATTAAAAAAAAAAAATGTGTAAAACCGTTGACACTTCAGGCCATCCCTGGAACGATTATTTAGACATTTTTAAATGGCAATAATTTTTGAACGCGTGTTTCGATTTTGATTTGCTTGGCGGCATTTAACGCAGGTTTTTTAGTTTGTGTTTCTTTTTCTCAATGATTAAGTCTCAATGAACACTTTCGAACGCCGTGTCGCTGTGTTGATCGGGTGAAAGAGACACACACACACACACACACACACACACACACACACACACACACACACACACACACACACACACACACACACACACACACACACACACACACACACACACACACACACACACACACACACATACATACATCTTCCTACTTTTGAAAATTATTATTTTCAAAGCTGGAAGTTAAAAATCACCAATCACCCCAGTCATCCGTTTGCATTTATTATAATAGGCGTAAGGATTTTTATATGTATGTTACATGTGACACACATATGTTACATACGAAACGCGTAAGTATAAATACTTGATGTAGACACTTTTTACTGGTAACGAGTCATTCGATAATAATATCTTATATAAATAATAATATCTTATTTTGTGTTTTAAAGTTGAAATGGAAGAGAAATAAAATAATAAATTTATCATTGTATTTTCTTTAAAATTATTATTACCTTCATACAATATTAAAAAAACCTATACTTAAAAGCTTAAATTATCATACAGTCCTACTCCCCGCGATATAGTGCCAAGCAGGCTGCGTTTCCTCGCTGAATGGCTATACTGAGCCTTTGAATCAGAATTGAATCAGTGCCTTTGAATTATGTGGACCCCACGGACATGAGGTTGGCAACATTTCTACGCACATAACATCCCACACTGGGGCTTTACTTCTCTCTCGTCTCCTGCCTACGTCTTAATATTCCACAAGGCTCTAAAATTGAGGGAATATTTATAGAGACAATAGTCCAGTCAAATTAGCGATCAACTTCGGAATGGGAGATAATAAGCTGAATTTTCGTATATACCTCAATTTTGGCATTCTAAAAGTTGTCTCAAAAGTCTCATAAAATCTCGTATCTGTGTCGTAAGTTATTCAAGGTAAAAAAAAAACAGTTTATCGCGACTATCTCGGTTTTTATTGCTCCAATGATGTTAACGTTTATTGTAAAAATTGTAGAGCATAAAATTTTCGACAAATTTTATTTAATACATTTTTTCATGTGCTCAACCGTTTCTGCGATAGATAGCGCGCAGCGCTCAGCCATTGTACTCTAATGTAAGGTCAACCGTGAATATGTACTATAGCTTGTGGCCAGTGTAATGGGCAAGCTTGCCTCAAATTTCATTGCAAAGTGACTGTGAGGAAGTGAGTGCATATGACCCTGAAATTCTGAAAGGTCTGGAAACAACAATTAAGGGCAACAAAGATGATGACGATGAAACAGAAATTCCCGAACGTCCAGAAGATGACAATAAAAAAGAAAATTAATACTTTTGTTCTTTAAAGTTTTAAAGATTTATGTATTTTCACTGCAATTCAATTTAAATCGTAAGAAATGTACAGCTGCTGAATAAAGATAAAATTAAAATATATTAACTTGTTTTACTTCTACTTAAAATTTACGTTAAATTAATTAAAATAACTTTAAGATATATAAAAATATAATAACTGTAATATATTATCTAATGTCTAGAAAATTACACACTTTAAAGATAAAATACTTAATTATTTTTCTACTTAAAGTCTACTTTCAATAAATTAAGATATACAATAAGTATTTCATTTAATGAGTTTTAAATTACACAAAGTATTTTTGATATGATTTTTGATATTATTAATGAATATATTAAAAATATGTAAAGTGTTATTAAATACAATGTATTAAGTGATAAATAATACAAATTATTCAAAATTCAAGGTGGTATTCACAGATATTCACGGTTGACCTTGTATTACAGTATGTATGGCTGAGCGTTGCGCACTCACCGCCCTCTATCGCAAAAACGGTTGAGTGTATGAAAAAATATTGCAAATAAAATTTGTCGCAAATTTTATGCTCTACAATTTTTATAATTAATGTTAACAACACTGGAGCAATAGAGACCGAGACCAATAATCGCAAAAACTTTTTTTTTTTCTTTGACCTTGAATAACTTACGACGCAGACACGAGATTTTATGAGACTTTTGAGACAACTTTAAGAACACCAAAATGAATGTATATACGAAAATTCAACTTATTATCTCTCATTCCGAGATTGACCCTTTTTTATGCTAAAGTGACTGGACTAACAAGAGCTGCTCGGGTAACATCATTATATATTTTTTTTAAATAACAAAGAAATTAAAACCCAATTCAAATTGAATAGAGAAAAAATTATGTAACTAAGGTAAATATATATTGACGGAAAACATCGGGCAAACCGCGACGATGAATCGCGCTTGTCACGCAGTCCCTGTTCATGAAAATTTACCACCTTAACCGAAAACCAGATGTGCGTGTTCGATAAATTTTCACTATAGAGTTACGACACTAAAAACAAATAGCCTGTTGCTTAAGGATCCAAAAAAAACATAAAAATTGGTTATGATCATCGTTTATATAATAATGATAATCTATTTATCAACGTGAAGGTACGTTTCTCCTAAAGGGTGCATTTCTCCTAACAAAAGCAGAGAGGAAAAAAGCCGTCAAAAATATCTATCCGTTTTAGTTCCAGAAAGGTTGTATATTTCTATAGATTATATGATTTAAGCAACTGCTATGGAGCTTGCCGGCCAATCAGATTGAAGTTAACCATCCCGAACGTCGTTTGTGCCGAACTTAGTCCCTTTTTTGCCCAATTGTCCTAGAAGGAGGGTAATGTTTTTAGAGTGTATGTATGTATGTATATACGAGTATGTATGTATGTTTTTTTTGGCACGCTATGTAGCCTAAATGGCTTGATGGATTTTACCATATAGGGTGTCGTTAGATTCGCCTTGGTTGTGCAAGTGACGTAGGGTATAATTTTTTTCTCTTTTCAGTAAACTTTTTACACGGTCTGTTTTTTTAATTACTATTTAACAATTGGGCTTGTCACATTTATGTTTTTGGTGGGATTACCATTTACTTGTACATATTTAAAACAATAAGATATTATTAAGTGAAATTTTATAAATGATATGTTTTTGGAGGAAACATGAAACCACTGTTATAATGTGGTTTTGTCTATTTTGAGAACTTCCTTCATCATCATTATCCTTACAGCCTAATAAAAGTGCACTGCTTAACATAGTTCATAGATTATATATTTTCCATAGTTACCAATATGTTTTTAAATGGGAAAGAATTGAGCCTCATCGATTCTACTGTTTTCTTGGTTATTCTATTTAGGGATTACAAGTAATTCTTATTGAAAATGTTTCTTTTTGGCTTTTAAGAAGCACCAGCTTTCAAATAAAAAAAAATCAAGTTATGAGGTAACACACATAAAAAAAATACAGTCGAATTGAGTACCTCCTCCTTTTTGAAGTCTATTAAAAAAGCACAGGTTGCACACAATCTTACAAAACTTATTTAAGAAACAGCTTGGAAGCGGTTGCCTCATTCCCAGGTGTTATTATGCACCATGTATTTATTTATACTACAATTACCCTTTTTGTGTACATTTTTTTTAAATTTACAGAATTACCTACAGAGTTTAGTCTGCTTGCTAGTTTAGATATATGAAATTATGCGTAAATAGTAATTGCATTATCTCGAATAATTACTCGTGAATATATATATATAATACCCCTGGGAATGAGGTGACTGACCGCTTTCAAGCTGTTTCTTAAATAAGTTTTATAAGATTGCGTACACCCTTTTTAGGCCTAAAACATTGTTGTGTTGTTATCAGCGTTGAAAAATTAAAGTTACAGCCTTTATACACCCCAGTAATAGGCACATGCCGCCATGGGCCACTACTCATTTCTAAGGGTTTTAGAGAATGTAAGTGTCTTTTATGTTTTTGATGTTTTTTAATTTTCAGACATGTAGGTTTCTTATCGATGTTTTACTTCACCGCATAACACGTAGTAGATCAGTACTTAAAATCGCAAAAGAAAATTACATTGGTGCTAGCGGGAATGAACCCAGGGTTACTCGCGCACTGTGAAATTTATAGAGAGCGCTTAAACCCTGAGTTACCACGGCTTTATGTTGAAAGCTTTACCTTAATTTGTTTAGTGTTTTGTATATTATATTATGTATTCAGATATTTAGTCCTTCTGCCCAGCTCCTATTATAAATTAATAGCAACGGACCTCTACTTTAAAGCGTATATGAGGAAACGAATTTTAAGCAAATATAAGTATAGATTAAGGAGGGTTGGGGAGGTAATCTTACTTTCATTTTCTTAAGAAAGTACGTAAGTAGTTAGAATTTTGCTCGATGAGTTTTTATATAAAAACACTTTTAGGAAAATTATACAAATTTTAGAATTCAGAAATATCTGATATGTATTCTCAGAATTGCGTCGAATTAAAACATTAACGTACAGGTGTGCAGACTTCGACATGGGAAAGTAGAATCATCTAACTAATTAAAATTAATATAATTAGATATATGCAGGACAGTTGCATTAAGGCAAAGGAGTAGTAGAGTGTAACTTTACATATTGAATAGATACATATATAAATATATATAACTGTATATATAAACAAAAACTTCTTCCGTTTTATAACGACGTAAGACAACTATACTCGTTTCATGGGGCTCTAACAAAAGATTAATAAGAACATCCGCCTACAGTGGGTTTTTGTACTGTGATTGCCTAATATGTGAAAAGCGTAGTAATTATAACAAATCCTCCTTACTTGGAAGAGGCTTACGTCGACTAGAGGCTCTGTTAAAAGCAATAGCGAATGATGTTAAAAACATATTTAAAAGGCAACCTTTGCCTTTTCCTCAAATTCTACAAAACTTGTGTAGGCAATACTTTAAAGCAATATTTAGACGTGGAGTTTTATTTATATTTAGAAAAAGGTTCTTTTACATTCATTAAAAAATAAAATAGCTTTTTTTCTTTCGTAAACATTTTTAATGACTTTTTATTATAGAATTAAAAAAATAGCTGGATATATATAAATAAATACTTGAAGCGGGATTCTAACCCGGGACAAAATGATCAACAGTCACGCTTACAACTACTAGACCAACGAGGTAGTCAACATTAATTAGGTATGCAAGTTTGGGATGGTAAATAAAGACGAAATACGCCTGTGACCAAGATTCAGATTTCTCAGCGCGTAAACATGAAATATTTTCTTATGATGTTGAAAATTTTGTTGCAAGCTTAAGAAGTTTATTTTTCTAATTACCCCAGTTCCTCTTTAAACTTTAGCCGTGTAACTCAGATGAAAGTTCGAGAATAACTTTGATTAATACGTTTAATTAAATAAAGTTGTTTTTGTATACCTGTTTCTTTAACAATTTCTAATTCTGGGAAGAAATAAGTACGAGCATGTATAAGGTTGGGTAAGTATACTATATTTGTGCACAAGTTTGCGTAAGTATACTATACTCACAACTCATATTGTATTAATTTGAAATTAATAAATTGTCGTACATACAAAAATAAAATATTTCGTTAATATTTTCTTATAAATAGAATGCCGGTACCTTTTTTATTTATAATGTGCCGGACGGGCGAAACTCGGGAGTAAATGTTGTCGAAGATACTCCGCGAGTCGCTCACGTCCTACACCTATAGGTTCCGGTGGATACTTCTACTGCCGTCTTTGTGGGTGCGGCTTGGGTACTGTGTACTGACGTCCAATCAAAATGCACGAACTGTAGAATACAAATGGCAAGGCAGTGGCTAGCGGTTCGATTGCTCAACTGTTCGGGGGAAATCCTCTGACTATTGGTTATTGACCACGGTTGTTGAAAACGGTTGTTCAACTACGGTTGTTCTATATCGGTTGTTCACTATCGGTTGGTCACTATATTCTTTAGATGATTTCTTCAGTTGACTATTTCTTCAAGTTGTTCGGTAGTAACTTACTATCTGCTTCTATTATCACAGTTTACTAGCTGCTATTATCAGCTACTATGTTGCTAGCTACTAGTCACTATGTTCTATGTTCAGTCACTTCAGCTACTACAATGTAACTGGGCCCCGAGGCCCTAAGGTGAACTCAAGCTTTACTTCAAAGTGAGCCGCTTGCCATTGTCCGTTTTGCCTCTATTGTTTAACATTTTCACTATACAATTGTCTTAAATTACAAATTTTTCTATACACGATAAATTCTTACGCTAATGTACTATACATTGTTAAATCGGTAATTCAGTTGTCTATTAGCACACCGTAAAGGTTTCTTAATATATGAACAATGTAAAAGTTATTAACAAAAATATCCCAAATTTCCACAATATTTGGGTACATTAATCTTTAATTTTACTATAAGTTGGAAATAAGTTTCATCACGCTAAATATTCTTTATTTCCTTAATCTATAAACCTTAATCTAATTAAATACTATGTTTACAATTCTTCTAGAGCATAAAATTATTTCCATCATTTACGGGTCTAGATATTAAGCAATGCTTAGAATGTTCTAAAACGTGTCGCGCTGTGATTGGTCGACTTTTGTTTCGTATAATAAATATAATAAATAATAAATATAAAATAAAAATAATAAGAGTTATTTTCTTAACTATTACCAAACGATGCTCTATACTATAATACTAAGGTTGTAAACATGTTGTAAAATTACACTATTGCACCTTTCACTTAGGCTTGTCACTAATATTTTTCCTAATTACACTTTTAATATTGTTTTTTAATCACTATGTTTTTAAACACTTTTTGCCGTTGAGAACATATAAAATACTATTTATCATCTACTACTGATATATTGTAGATCTATTCTTACCTATTATATCTACATCTAGTACTATATATCAAATATATCAATACTAGCTGCTTTTAATTTTTTTACACGGAACCCTAATTCTTTTTCTAAAATCAAAGTAGCCTAATTTACTTCTTATAACATCACTTATCTGCCTGTGAAAGTCCCGTCAAAATCGGTTCAGCCATTTCGGAGATTAGCCAAAACAAACAAACGACAGACAGACAGACCGACAGACAGACAATAAATTTATAGACTTGTTTGTTTTTTGTTACAAGTACCGTGTATACTTTCATATACATTTAGTTAAAAATTGTTATTTTGACATTACAAACAGACACTTCAATTTTATTTATTTGTATAGATTTATAGATGTATAGATGGAATTATTTGGCAAATGAAAGACAGTAAAATCGTTATTACTTTTGATGTAAATAAATAAATATAAATACAATAAATCACAGATATTTTCTTGAGGTTTTTTTACTTATTTTGTTAAGGCTTGTAATAAAAAATAAATAAATAAAAAACAGGTACGGATCAGTAAGCTGAAGTTGTTAATGGGCCGGTCATATATAACTTAGATAACCAACACTCGAAGGGGAACATTTCGAGAAGTATCCCAGTATTGGTGGGCAAAATGTCGGGTGGCCGCCATTAGATGAAATGACGACCTGGTGAGACATGCAAGGATCGATGTATGCTCAGGACCGTGTCTTGAGGTATTCCTAGGAGGAGGTTTATATTCAGCAGTGGACTTGTGACAGGCTGTAATTTTGATTATGATGATTTAAAAACATTATATATTCCTTTGGATAACGACTAATGCTTAATGTAATGCGTTTCACTCTGCTGTGCGTGGTTATATCCTGTCAAGAAAAAAACTTTAAATACGATCTAGGCAGGCGATGGCTGCCAAATAAATCAATTAATTGTTGGCAGTAGAAATCTGAATCGATGGTTTTGCCCGGCGGTAAAAGCTCATAATAAACGATGCCCTTCTAATCCCACGACACAGCATCACCTTATTACGTGTTGATCCGGGTTTCAATACAGTCTGTGGAGCTTGACTAACCTTTGACCATGATCATTTTCGCACGTTCTTGTCGTAGGTGATCCACTTTTCATCACCAGTGATTAATCTTTTCAAAAATAGTTCGGTTTCATTACGTTTATTTAAAGCAACCACCGACACAAAACATTCAGATAGCGAAAACTACTGGAAGAAACCTGACTCATGACTTAATATTGGCAAATTAAGGAAATAATATGCTACCTACAGGTGTATCGTATACTTTACTACTATCTTCCGAATATGACAAAACATTGTTCACTTTTGGCACCTTACGTAATGGCTGCCGCGATGGTGAGCTCATAAATTGGCGTTATTGGATAAGTCTAGACATGTACTAGATACTTCAACAGCCTTTTTAAGTTCACTGCACTGGACGTAGGTCTTAGTTTTATAAATGTCAGCTAGCATGCATTACTTGGAAAATTTGCCCCCGCTTACCACGCTGGGCACTGACCTGGCACACAGTTGATAAGCGCAGAGCCATCATTCTTGCATTGATAATACTTGGCCATCGTAATTCTATGAATTTGCGATCGGCATTTTTGGTAAATACAAGGACCATAATATACGAAGAGGTTAAATACGCTTTACTAGTATAACCCTATCAAGTTATACATAGTCGGAAAAGCTAGATATGTACTGGTAAATTTAAAAACTGAAAACTTATTATTTGGAATATATTTATTTGAAAAATGCATTTATGGTGAGGCTCTGGCGGGAATTCGTCCGCAGCATTGGAGCTCAGTGGACGAGATATTCGTGTAATGATTTATTATAACTATAAAAATGTTTGAAGCTTCAGGAATTTCTTACTACTTTTGATGAGTATGCCTGTTTACGAGTAACAGTTTAATTTGTTTTGTGAGTTAAAAAGAGGACGCGGAAACTTTAAAAATAAAGTAATGACAGGTTGATCATCAGCCTTTTCAAAATTTTGAAACATTTATTCTAGAAACCCGATGAAATAAATATTATGTACAGCTTAAACGATAACTCTATATCAGATCAGCAGCAATGCAAACCACCTTACATAACTAACTTTTTATCTATGAGAGTTGTTCGAGATGAGTAATACAAACTTACAATGAGCACAAAGATCGTCGGGTAAATTAGTGCTAGTTTACGATAGGGAAAATCTTGAAAAAAACTTCCACTAATAAAGTAATGACTGATTATGATCCCGAACCATAGCTACAGTTGACTGTGTGGTGCTGCGAGATGACCCGTCTCCAACTATTCAATTTATTCGTGCGCGAAACATAAAGAAACCTATATAGGGGCGGACGGGCAAGACGGAGAGGGTGGGCAAAAAGAATAATTAGTCTAGTTTATTGTCAAATTATTAGAAAGAGATAAACCATGGATTACGTGACGAACGTGACCGAACCGCGTGCAAGTAGTGACCTGTCGGCTGTGGGACGAGCGCTACGGGATCTGTGGACAGAATTGTGTTTTTTTTTAAAAAAGATTAATTTTTCAAGGTAATTGTAACTCAATTTATTATTTAACTGTTCCAACTAAATAACTTTATTTTATTAATTTCAGATGGTGTATAACTATAAGATAAAGAGTGATCATGAAAACTGGTCTGAAGGAAGTCTTCGAAAAGCTTTGCTTGCAGCCCAATTGCCTTCAATATCAGATGCTAGCAAAACACATACCATTCCGTGTGCAACTTTATTCTGGCGTTTGAAATCTGGCATAACTATAAAGAAGCTAGACCGATTTGTATCTTACTTTACTCCAGACGAAGAAAATGATTTGATGCAATATGTAGATCCAGTAAAAGGATTCAATTTTCTATGGCCTCAAACGATCCAGGACGAATCATTAATCAGTATGATGTGGCCCAACTTAAGCAGAAAAGGAAGCATGATGTAGCTAATGCTAAAAAAAAGTGGCTTTTGAACTAGACACCACGCCTGGATCATCCAAGATTAAGAGAGAAAAAACTAGCAAAGAAAAAGGTCCAGAAAGAACCAGAGAAGGATTAATTCTGCACTATGTATAAAGAAAAATATGTTTCGGTTCCACTGGAAGACTGTATCCAGTGCGACACATGCCAAAAGTGGATCCACAAAGGATATTCCTATTACATGCGTCTAGAATCATATTTTTGTGACGATTGCTTTGACTAAATAATGATTATTAGGTTAAAATCGTTTTACCCGCCGAAGAAATTCGTTTTGCCCGCACAAGTTAGGCAAAACGGATAATAGCATGATTTAAAAAAATAAATGTTATTTACAGAATGTTTAATTTTTGAGTTGATTATTTGTTTAAGTTTAAATCTTTAATAACTATTGTATCTCATTACCAAATGTCTGATTACAGAAGTTGATTTTCTATGCCTTTTTTTTAATTTCAAACTTAACCTATTCTTATTGCCCGCCCGTCCCCTATTCGTTTTTATACATAACGGGTCATATCGCTACTATGGTACTAGATGATCAAAAACTTTTAATTCCGAGTGACACAAGTGTCTATATTCGAATAAATCCATATGAGAATAGGTGAGTCAATTTTGTCCCTTCTTTCCTAAGCTCCCGTAGCCCTTCAGTATAGTACTGAGAGAGGTCTTAGAGAGAGGCAGAACCAGACATTCTACAGCTGGCATCCGTTCAACTTAGATGACAAAAGTTCATGCTCCACTACCATATACACTGCCTGAAGTATCTAACCGTATAGTTGATCTTGTACATTTAGAGGATATCGAGTTGAATACCTTTCTTTAGACAATCAAATGGAAGTTCTGGGGGTTTTATTTAAATTTTTTTCAGTGACCGCGTCAATAAAGAGAGGTTTTTAAACTCCACAAGGGCCGCCCCTATATTCACACTGAGCGCGCAACATCACCCGACTTAAGTCAAGGTGTTGGGTGGTAATTGCGCTCATAATAGGTGTGTCTTCCTCGAAGTGTAACATGATGGATATGGTAACATGATCTTTAGAAACTCCAGTAGTGAAGTGAGTGACTTCTGTTCGAGAGATTCCGCTTCTCTACTCTCATCATACGAAACACAGCAGCATTAAGCTACTATTTCATGCTGGTATTCTGTGAGAGGGTTTTGCTTCCCCGTTACTTCCGACCCATTTGAAAAACCATAATATAGCCGCAGCATTTCTCTACTACGTATGAATAGATTTCTAAATACTAAGAAAAATTTAATTAAAGAGAAGATTTTGCCCATTAGAAAGAAAGAAAGAAACAATTTAATATTTTCTGTTAATACAAGCTGCAATTAACATTAGAATGAATTGTTTCGAGCCTCGATATTTCAGTAAATAAACTCAACCTCAAGCGAGATTTTTCATTTTAACGCTTGATGTTCGCGTGTAGTACGACTGTTTAGTGTGAATGATCATGGCGAGTCTCATTAACATTAACCTTAGTTGCTTCTTTTGTAGCAGTATTTAATTGAGACATTTTGATTTGCCCTTCCAGAGTTATACATTCCTTAGTGAAGATTGAAGTAAAGGTTAAAAATATTTTGTTTTCCAAGAGGGTTTAAGAATAAAAAGTGGTTGTTTGTCTATTCTAACTTAGTACGCGAGGCGGTCTTAACATATCTTCGAAATATAATTCTTAATTACACACTTAAAAAATTTCTCTCAGACTAAAGATTTAACATAATAACTAACAATTAATACAACTTTCGTCTTTTTAGATCCCTGCAAAAGATTGCATGAAAGCACATCAGTCTCGTTTAAAATGTTGACAATTAACAATCGTCTATTTTAAAAACTTCCAAAATTTTGAAGGTTGGAATAAATAATACCTGCGGGGTTCTCTGTTACTGTTGTAGTTTATTAATCGTTTATCCCTTTAACGGGCATTGCAAACTAGGCAGAATGAGATCAAACAGGGTAATTCTGTGTAATAACAAGTTAACAAGTGTATCGATGTAAAAAAAATCTGTAACATAATTTTTGAGGCGTGGCATAATATTTGCCTATGAGTGGTAACGAAATTGCTTTGTACATTATTTTGTACATTATTATACTGCTGGCCGTATGAGGATGCTCAAGGTCGCTCAGCGAGCTATAGAGAGGGCTATGCTCGGCGTTTCTCTGTGTAATAGACTTAAAAACGAGGATATCCACAGTAGAACCAGATTAACCGACATAGCCCAAAGAATTCGTATGCTGAAGTGGCAATAGGCTGGCCATATAGCTCGAAAAACCTATAACCGATGGGGAAGAAAGGTTCTCGAGTGGCAGCCTCGTACCGGTACGCGAAGTGTAGGGCAACCCCCCACTAGATGGAGTGACGACCTGGTAAGACATGCAGTAAGTCGATGGATGCAGGTGGGTCAGGACCGTGCTTTGTGGCATTCCTTGGGGGAGGCATATGTTCAGCAGTGGACTTGTGAATGGGTGTAATGATGATGATGATGATTATTATTTTGCCCGGGGTACTTTGCCCGGGAAGCATCGCTGCTCCGAGAAGTGCAGTTTGTGAACATATTCAAGATCATCCCTGCCATTACATTAGATTTGATAGACCACAAATATTCGCAACGATACACCGATTGAAATTAAAAACATCCTAATTTCAATAGAGAAGATGGATGGGTGCTACCATCTGCTTGGGATCCTATAATTAATAAAATTAAATCCAAACCCAAACATACCACTGCAAGACTTCAAAATATAATAAGCTCGTTCTACGGAAATCGAACCAAAAATTAATATTCAAAAACTGAAGGTAGCTAAGCTAACTATGACATCGGGACGTCAAACACTTCAGTACCCCCGTGAACATGGGTGTTGTAAAGCATCAGAAACGTCGGGAATTAAAAAAGTTAAAATTAAACGCGATAAAATCCGTAAAATAAGAATACCGTTTCCTTTGGTCGCTTCTATGAGAAAGTAATCGGAGGAATGTTATATCGTCCGAACGTTCCTCAAAGTCTTGCTCTTTTGGGTTTACAAGGTTAGAATTCGGTTTCCTTTCGTTTCTTTTGTCGCTTTTTTGGCAAAATTCTAAGCAGAGTGTTATCTTCTGAAGATGCCGCATTACTTTGTTTTTTTTTCTTTGATCAATCAAATCATTAGACGTAAACAAATTGCCTATTTGACATCTGGAATAATTAAAAAATATGACTAAGCTTTGGCAAGTATTTCGCCACAAATAAGTTTACTTCAGGGCATAGGCAAATATTTAGCCTTATATTTATCTTTATATATATTTTATTTATATATTTATATTTATCTATTTAGAAGATTCACTTTCATAATTAGATACCAATATAATATATTGTCAAAATTATAATTCAATGCGATAGAATAGTCATTCACTAATATAATAAAATAGATTTACTCAATTTTTACACGGCCAATTATCAAAATTAAATAGATTTTGCCGGAGCGTCCCAAAAAATCACCTCGCTTTCGCTATTTTTTTTTGAAATGACAGTTTTGCAAAATGGCGGAAGAGTTGGGAGCTGTAGAAATAAATTTATTACATCGATGGTAGATAGAGCGGGGACCGTTGAGTCTTATTGAAGATAATTGTGGTTTATTTTTTGACAGCATTACGAAAGTTGGCCTGGCAAGTATTTTGCCTATACCAATGAAAGAGTTATGATATAACATCATTTAATTGATTTTAAACAAAAAAATAACTTAACCTAAGAATTAAATATACTGCAATCAAAATAAAATAATAAATAATACTTAATATAACAGGACTCCCCTTCTACCTAGGAGTCCGTCTTGGTAGGAACCACCCTTATCTATTTCTGTCGGCAAATAGCTGAACTTGCATTGTTGTATTCCGGTCTGAGGGGTATAGTGAGATAATTACAGACTATGAGGCATTCCATTTTAGTCCCCAGAGGTGCAGGTGTCCATGAACTACAGCAATCATTAACCATCAGGTGGACTGCAAGTATGTTTGTCTCAGATATATAAAAAGTAACTGTTATGACAGAATATGTAGACTGCAAAATTGGGAATTGACTTCAGTTATTACTAATCACATCTAAATTAAAATCTTGCTTATGCGCATTTAGTAATAAAGTGTGTTATTTTTCAGTCTACTTCAAAAAAAGGAGGACGTTCTCATAATGATTTCTTATATTTACGCGAACACTACACATTTAAATAAAACTAGTTTTTACGGATTTTATCGCGTATATTAACTAATTTTATATTCCCGACGTTTCGAGTACTTTACAGCATTAATGATCACGAGGGGGGACTGAGGTTTTTGACGTCCTAATGTCATAGTTAACCACGGCTACCTCCAGATTAAACATTTTAATTTTTGTTCCGATCTACACAGAACGAACTTACAGTATCTCGAAATCATGCAGTTGTATACTTGGAATAGGATTTAATTTTATTAATTATTATAGGATCCAAAGCAGATGGTAGCGCCCAGCCATCTTCTCTATTGAAATTATGATGTTTTTTTTTATTTCACTAGCCTCGCGAATCATCCTTGGAAGGGATCAGTGTTCTTTAGCGAGGATTTGTGGTCTATCAAATCTAATGTAGTGACGGGGGCGATCCTGTACGTGTTCACAGACTGCAGAATTCCCGGAGCGTCGATTCTTCACATCAGCTATGTGTCCTTTAAACGCTTAAAACATACTTCAAGCCGCCGAAGAAGATTATTCAGTTTTTACCATCAGTCAAGTGTAATGTCCCTCTGCAAGATGCAGGAGTGTACAAGCTGGATTGTGAATGTGGTCTTTCTTATATAGGACAAACTAAAAAGATCCATAAAAACCCGCGTTAAAGAACACATAGCTGATGTGAAGAATCGACGCTCCGGGAAGTCTGCAGTCTGTGAACACGTACAGGATCGCCCCCGTCACTACATTGGATTTGATAGACCACAAATCCTCGCTAAAGAATACCGATTCCTTCCAAGGATGATTCACGAGGCTATTGAAATCAAAAAACATCCTAATTACAATAGAGAAGATGGCTGGGTGCTACCATCTGCTTGGGATCCTATAATTAATAAAATTAAACCCCAACCCAAGTATACAACTGCAAGACTTCAAGATACTGTAAGTTCATACTGCGTAGATCGGAACAAAAATTTATAAGACGTCAAACACCTCAGTCCCTCCCATGACCACGTGTGCTGTAAAGTGCTCGAAACGTCGAGAATATAAAATAAGTTAATATACGCGATAAAATCCGTAAAACTAGTTTTATTTAAAGGACGTTCTCAATTCGACTGCATTTTTTTGTGTTTTTTATGTGATTTTGGTGATTCTTTTTTTTTTAAAGTTGCTTGTTCTCATGTTGTCCTATATAAATTTGATCAAGATCTGACCACTAGTTTTTGAGTTATCCTTAATAATGCGTATTAAATTGACTTTGACTACATTAATGATGTTCTCATTTTATTTATATTTAAGTCGGTTGTACAAAACTTTCAATTTTACCACTTGTTAAATTATGACATTTAAAAGTTTCTACCCTTTACTACGTTTGTGCCTTTTACAACCCATCACTATTTGGGAGGTATTAAGCAAATAAGAAATAAAAGAGAAAAAATCAAATCTTAAAAAAAGTAAAATCGGTCCCGTAAATCAAGTCGTAACGTGAATAAAAGTGCTTAGATGAGCACCGATGTTTGCATTTCCCATCTAAATAAGCAATGTGACGTCACAATGCGAGAAATAACAAAATCACTGAGTTGTACGCTTAAATCGTATTTATTTAGGCGTGGCGAATTTATACATTAAAAAGCCAGAATACATCAAAAATGTGTATATACGTTTCCCTTTTTATTTACCGATTAGGATAAAACGTAAATTTTCATTTACATTATTTTATCATTTACATCATTACGGTCCATCACAAGTCTATTGCTGAACATAGGCCACCCTAAGCGGCACAAAGCACGGTCCTCAGCCACCTGTATTTATCGACATCCAACCAGATACACGACTTTCTGCATCTGTTACCAGGTCGTCAATCCATCTAGTCTGCGTAAGCTTCGGTTACCGGTACAAAGCGAATACTCGAAAACCTTTCATTCCCATCGGTTGAAACTGGTTCTACTACGGATAACCTCATTACGAAGTCTATCTCGCAGAGAAACACTGAGCGTAGCCCTATCTATAGCTCGCTGAGCGACCTTGAGTTTTTCAGCCTCAGATCCATGTATCATCACTGACAACTCGTACTGTTTGTACACTATTGTTTTAAAATTTTGAGGTATACGTGACGAAAAGATGTGTCGTTGATCTCCCAAAATCTGCCCAGACGAGTTCGATCTGTCGACTGACCTCTGTGTCAAAGTTAAACTTAACTAGTTGTACGATTTGTCCCCGGTAAAAATACTCGTCAACAACTACTGGCATTGGTGTTACATGGAAATTACAAATGACCTTGACCTTGTAGGAACCATTCTGTGTCCTTCATTCATTCTACATTCCTTGTTATACCTACCATCCCTACTTATCACACATCCTAAATATACAAAATCATCCACTTACTCAATCGACTCCCTTTCTCTTTTTATTTTACATATTTTTTTAAGCTAACGTGATATATTTAAATATAAAAATCTAGAACAACTTAACTACAACTTTTAATTTAATTTAGAAGTTGTAGTACGATGTTTTATGAAATATTGATGTAGATTATGGACACCCAGGAAACTGCACCAAAGAAGTTAAAACTTCTTGTGATATCTTCGCTCGATAGTTGGCAAGTTTAACATTTTTAAGAATACAAAATCCCGAATTTCCATATGAAAATTACTTTTGAATTCAATTGGATATTGAAATAATAACTCTGAAATTTTTACTCTAACCCAGACGTAGTAATTAATGTAACACTTATATAATATCATTACTATTATTAGAACTACGTATCATAACACTTATCTATAATAAGCTTACGATAATCATTAGGTGTTACTTTTTTCATTTTCCCATTCATATAATGACCTAAATTCGATCTAAAGGATATAATTAATATTGTGGGGTATCTCTATAGTTTTCTCATCTGGCTGGGCTGTAATAAGAAATAAATAACAATGATAAATATACGTAAACATACATTAAATATAGTAAAATAATTAAACAAAAATTGCATAAATAAACAATAACCCAACAAGATGGAACCAAACGGCCGAGGGTTAGGGGGAAAGGGAATAAAACCGGCGAACGATGCGGGTGGTATCGAAGAGCACCGCCTTCTACATTTGAGCCTAAAGCGGTCCGTCATGGAGTCCCAGTCGCCTCAAATGACTCGAGAAGCTGCCCGGGATGACCCATTCGCAGAAACTACAACGGGAATAATTTTGGTCGGCAGATCACCCCACATGTTAGTCACCACGTGAGCTAGGTCCAGATATTTTGTTTTCTTATCTGTCATACGGAATCGTCGTGTAGACCAAAAATATCCTTGAATGTGCCTGGTCTATCAGCACAATGTCACGCTTATTCGCAAGAATAGTCTTGTCTGTAATGACGGCTCGGTTCCAGTAGAGCCTGGCGCTGTATTTTCGAACACGGCTCCCGGCAAGTTACTTATAATACCGCAGTTTCCGATTCACGAGACCGTATTTCAGAGCGAGCTCCTGGTGTAGAATTCTGACTACTAGGTTGTGTCTGTGCAAGTACTTAGAGTAAGAAAGCGCCTTAGAACCGAAGATAACATGTGTAAGTGATTCACTGGGATGGAGAAAAGTTCGACATATTTCGATAGTGCCATCCCCTTAGGATGTATCTCCGATAGATGTTAGTCTTAATCACACGGACAAAACCCTCGGTTTTCCAAAAGAATTTACCGAACCGTAGCCAGTGGAGGGAGGCGACCGTGTCTACGAAAGGCTCATGTAGAATCTTGTTTAACCTCCCAACCGTATTGAAGGAGATCCTTCTCTTTCCATACGGTCTCTAGGTTGAAAACGATCTGCACTGCCGGGTCTTGCCACTGCTTGTTGGCTAAAGATAGAGGGGTAAGCTCTTTATTACATGAAATGACGTCTGTATAGTATGGATCGTCCAATCTTGTTAAGAAGTACTTACGGAGACTGCACACTTCACAATCGTGCATGGTGAGAGTGCTGAAAAAATCACGCCCACCATTTTCTCGCGGCGAGTACAGCCTTATGATCGACGATCTCGGGTGATACACTATAAGGGACGTCATAACTGTGCGGACTTTTCTATACAGGGCGTTAAGTTTTGTCTAAGTTCACCTAAATATACCAAAGGTATACATTTATACGTGGTAGAACCATGCTGCAGCTATATTAGTAGTATTGTTTTAGCACGAATGGGTCGGCTCGACCAGGATAGGACCACGCTCTCACAGGATACTAGCGTAAAATAGCAGCTTCATGCTACTGTGTTTCGTATGGTGAGTGTAGAGAACCGGAGACCCTTATTACTGGAAACGAGGCATTCCATCTTAGTCCTCACGGGTGACAACGCAACTGCATTTTGATTCGCGAACGAGGATAGATGTAGATGTCTATAGGTCACAGCAACCACGTACCATCCGATGGACTGTGTGCTCGTTTGTCACCCTATCCTATAAAAAAAAATACATGAGAACGGGTATGACCTAACTGTTATTTGCGCCTGTTTTATTTACTTCTGACAAGAGTCTGTTAAGTACTCTTATCAAGCGTGCAAAAAAACTGATCGCAAACTGATTGTTTCATGTCCTCATCGATAACTATGTTTTGTGACATATCCAGGTATCGGTATATTCAGCCTCGGAAAAGGTTCTTAAATTTGCGTCCTTACGCAAAGACAAATCTATATCCTCATAGTTAGCGACCCAAAATGGAGAACCGCACACATATACGTCCCCAGCTCCAGCGATGCGTTGTCACCCCTGAGGACTAAGATTGTTGATGATTTTAAGTAAAAAGGGGCTCCGGTTCTCCACACTCACCATACGAAACAGCAGCATTAAGCTGCTATTATACGCTGGTGTTCTGTGAGACCCATTCGTGCTTTATACCTGCTTTAACCGTGCTTTAAAATATAACTACAGCGTGGCACCATCACGTTTAAAAAAATCTTTAAGTAAACTAATAAAAGACGTATAGAATATCGTCCTCTGCAGAAGTATCTTTGTTCCAATCTTTGACAAGTCGCTTGGATTTATTAAAATAATAATACCGTTCAAATCGAGTTCAAAATAAACAGTTTAAATGTAATAAGCACCACATAATATCTTTGTTACACTCATTGAAAAGACGCTTGTAGTTAATTTAATATAATTAAGAACGAGTTATAAATAAACAGCTTAAACATAACAAAGGCTGAGCGCTATTAAGAAATACCACTTTCCGCAAACACTTGTTGAAAGTTATTTTATTCTGAAATAAATATCTACATAGCATTTCTTAAAGAGCGGTTTAACCCACGTAAATATTTACTGTAAGCATTTATTTTAACGTTTATTGTTTAATTTTATTTTAAACTCATTCACCGCGTTGCCACAATTTACAAGAAAACAAAATTTAGATAAACTGGCATAATGTTTTTTATTTTATTTCATTATACATTACAAAAAAACATTAAGAAATTACTGGTGCCTGATGCCTGAGTATTTGCATAATTTAATTTAATGTAAGTCATTATTTTATATATAAAGTTAAAGTTACAGCCTATATACGTCCCACTGATGGGCATAGACCTGCTCTCGTTTCTGAGAGGGTTTTAGGGCAAGGAAATGTCCGCCGCGCTGCCCCAGAGCGTGTTAGCGAACTTCACATGTCTTCGAAATATTTCGTCTTTCTTATTTCTCAGACATGCAGGTTTCCTCACAATGTTTTCCTTCACCGCCGAGCACGTGGTAAATCAGCACTAAAAATGTCCATTAACAATTTCAATGGTGCCGGCGGGGATCGAACCCGGGTTGCTCGCGTACTGTGAAATTAACAGCAAGCGCTAACCATCTGAGCTAGCACGGCTATATATATATTATAGTATTTTGTTTGTTAAAATTGAAGAAAAATCTCTTTGGGTGTACTGTTTGTATTTGGCTGGTTTTAATATCAATAGGAATATTAATATAATATAATACATATAGGACGCTAAAAAAAAGAAACCTAAAAAGTAAAAAACACTTTCCCGCCATTTTTCAATTGTTTTTCTGTCCGCCAAAATGAGTGAATCTAACGAAGAAATTCGATACATTTCAAAAAAGAGGAAAAAGCAACTCAAGCCGCGAAAAAAAATTGTGACGTTTATGGACCTAATACAGTGCCAGTAAGAGTAGCACAAAGTTGGTTCAAGCATTTCCAGTCCTGGAATTTTGATGTCAAAGATGCAGCTCGCTTTGGTCGCCCTCATACGGACAAAGTCGATGCCATTTTTGAAAAAGTGGAGCAAGATCGGCATATTAGTGATTACGACATAGCCGAGGAATTGAGGATTGACCACAAAACAGTTTTCACCCATTTGAAAAAGTCTGGCTATACACAAGTGGTAAATTTAAAATTTTGTACAAACGACTTCAAAATGAATATAATTTATTGTTGATTTTTTTAAACCCCTAGACTAATTTCGATAAAATTTAAATGGAACCACCTGAGAATTATACCCTTTTAAACAAAAAAGAATTTTCCAAATCGGTTCAGGCGTCTTCGAGTAATCGGTGAACGTACATAAAAAAAAAGATTCCGACAAATTGAGAAACTCATCCTTTTTTGAAGTCGTTTGAAAAAAGCTCGATATTTGGGTACCACACGAGCTCACTGAAAGAAACCTAATGAATCGTGTACTCATTTGCGATTGTCTATTGAACGTAATTAAACCGAACCATTTTTGAAAAGAGTGATCACTGGTAACGATAAGTAGATCACCTATGACAAGAACGTGCGAAAAAGATCATGGTCAAAGGGTAGTCAAGCTCCACAGACTGTAGCGAAACCCGGATTAACACGCAATAAGGTGATGCTGTGTGTATGGTGGGATTGTAAGGGCATCGTTTATTATGAGCTTTTACCGCCGGGAAAAACCATCGATTCGGATCTCTACTGCCAACAACTAATGAGACTCAAGCAAGAAATTGAGAAAAAACGGCCGGATTGATCAACAGAAAAGAAGTGGTCTTTCATCATGATAACGCCAGACCACTCACATCTTTGGCAACTCAGCAAAATATGAGAGAGTTTGGTTGGGAAATATTAATGTATCCACCATATAGTCCTGACCTTGGATCCTCAGATTTTTACCTGTTTCGGTCTCTTCAGAATTCTTTGGGAAGTGTTAGGTTAACATCAAGAGAGGACTGTCAAAACTATTAGTTGCATTTTTATGATAAAAAATCCCACGATTGTAACAAGTTAGCGAACAAAATGGCACATATTAAATGTAATTAAACCTTGAAAAAAAAATGTCTTGAATTTGTATATAAGATACGAAGAAACTTTTTCCCCGACCTTATATACAGTGGTGGTCGTATAATTAGAAACACTACCAACGGTCCTTGACATTATGTAAGATACTTCACCGCAATCGTTTTTATTTTGAAATTAAACAATAAATAGGACAACAATATGTTCAACGATTTATCATTTATTAGAAAAACAATATAAATCCCATTACACAAGTGCAGTTTCAATATTACATTACGGAAAAACATTTAAATCAGTTTTAAGGTATATATATATATATATATAACAATAATGGTTAACTAATTAGAAACAACAACAAAAAAGTATAAAAAACAATATTTTTTAAGTATTAGTAATTTGTATTGTTATTTACGAAATAGCTACTATCCACAGCCCTACCAATAGTTATAATTAATATTTAGTGGCGTATCCCTTATTTTCAATAACAGCACTGCAACGACGTGGCATTGATTCAATCATATTTCATACATTTTTCTAGGGGGATTGAATTCCATGCTTCAACAAATGCTTCATATAGTTCGTTTTGACTGGTGTTACATTTGTTTGAGATTTTTTTTTTAACAATATAAGTACCAGAGATTTTCTATCGCGTTTAAAACCGGACTATTTGCTGGCCAGTCTAAAATGGATATACGCTGTTCGCTAAGGAAACATTTGACGCTATTGGCCGTGTGTTTAGGGTCATTGTCATGCTGAAAGATCCAGGTTACAGGCAAATGATCGTCCGAGTAGGGAATTATTGTGTGCTCTAAGATATTTTTGTATTGCCATTGATCCATTGTACCTTCAATCTTCCGAACGGGTCCAACTCCACATCATTAACACATTAATGTTACCGCCACCGTGCTTGACTATACTCTTTGTGTATTTATAATTAAAAGCATTGTTTACAGGACGTCTAACATAGCGCTTTCCATTGGAATTTACCATATTTAATGATTTCTTATATTTACGCGAACACCACACATTGAATAAAACTATTTTTACGGATTTTATCGCGTTTATATATAGTATTTTATTTTTGTTTCATCTGAAAATAACACTTTTTTTTTCATTCTCGTACCGTCCAATTAACATATTTTTTAGCGAATAATAATCGATTCTCTCGGTGTTGCTTGGTAAGAAGCGGTACCTTTCGAAAGATTCTTCCAAACAATTTAGCTTCCACTAATCTTCGGCGTATCAGTCTTGACGAGATGTTTCTCGGGTCATCAAGTGAAAAAACTTCATTTTTAATCTGGTTGGAGCCTTTACTTGTGTCTTTTTTAGCAACACGAACGATTAGCGTATCTTCTCTGGGAGAGGTTTTTCTTGGCCGAGCCTTTCTAAAAACATTTTCAACAGTTCCGTGTATTTTATAACGATCAATTGCATTAAAAAAATTCTTAAAAGAACAATTTAAATGCTCAGCTATTCTTCTGTACGCCAACTTATGATCTATATGTAAATTAACAATTATTTGCCTAGTTGACGCGTCAAAACTTTTATTTTTGCCCATTTTGAACAAAATAAAATTCAGATTAAATTTTGAATTGCCGCCAAAATAATAGAAAAAGCCAAGAAAGAAATGTTTAAACGTAGTGATTATATTCTCTTTGGAAATGTTTAAACGTAGTGATTATATTCTCTTTGGAAATGTTATTCTCCAATTTCAAAAAAAGTACGAGCTATGGATGCTTTTTTAAAATGTTTCTAATTAGCCGTCCAAGCGGCCAGTAACAGAAAATAAACTCCTACATGTGTAAGACTCATTTTGTAATTAAAAGTAAGATATGTTTTATATTTTATGCATTTAATGAGTTTTTTTTATTTAAGTGGCTATATTATTGCATGATTATTAATTATTGAATGTGTATATTTTTTACGAACATTTGCACGTTGAAGTTATACTTTTTTTATTCATAAGAAGTCTTTCTAATTATATGACCACCACTGTATATAAAAAAATACGACGAAGTATCTTCATTTCGTACTCAGCTTAAATATGTCATGCCTATCCGTCAGCGCAGATATGTTAGAATACTCTGCAGCCTTTTCCCAATTCTAAACGATCTATGTGCTCCCGAGCATCTGAAAGCCAAATTTCGATACCTGGGAGATTCTCATAATTGTTCTCTCCGTTCTTCGGCTAATCTTAAGTTACTCACTCCTTAATGATTTCTTATATTTACGCGAACACTACACATTTAAATAAAACTAGTTTACTTCTCCCGTAAATCCAAGATTCTACAAGCGGTACGTAGACGACACTTTCACAATTCTACCTTTAGATAAAGTAACTGCATTTTTAGACCATCTTAACTCCATAAATTCTAAAATTCAATTCACAATGGAGTTAGAGGCAAACAACTCTTTAGCTTTTCTAGATGTGTTAGTAATTCGGAACCTGATAACACCTTGAGCCACACTGTGTATAGAAAAAGACCCATACAGATAGATATTTAAACGGTGACTCTCATCACCATCCTTCACAGTTAGCTACCGTGAGTAAATCTTTGTTTCAGAGAGCACGAGGATCTGTGACAGTAAACACCTGGCCGCCAAGCTCCAACACGTCAAGCAAGTTTTGCACGACAATAAGCTTCGGGTCCCGCGCCTACGTCACAGTGAACGAGTGAAGCCGGCCACAGTCGAGCGAGTGCCTGCTGTACTGCCATATGTCAGAGGTATCACTGACAAGATTGGCTACATCCTGAAGCGTGCTTCTATTAAAACATACTTCAAGCCGCCGAAGAAGATTAATCAGTTTTTACCATCAGTCAAGTGTAATGTCCCTCTGCAAGATGCAGGAGTATACAAGCTTGATTGTGAATGTGGTCTCTCTTATATAGGACAAACTAAAAGATCAATAAAACCCGCGTTAAAGAACACATAGCTGATGTGAAGAATCGACGCTCCGGGAAGTCTGCAGTCTGTGAACATGTACAGGATCGCCCCCGTCACTACATTAGATTTGATAGACCACAAATCCTCG
Source organism: Parnassius orleans (assembly GCA_029286625.1). NCBI lineage: Eukaryota > Metazoa > Arthropoda > Insecta > Lepidoptera > Papilionidae > Parnassius > Parnassius orleans. The sequence goes on along the minus strand of JAGSMP010000211.1, from coordinate 825,956 downwards.
CTAAAGAACACCGATTCCTTCCAAGGATGATTCGCGAGGATATTGAAGTCAAAAAGATCCTAAATTAAATAGAGAAGATGGTTGGTGTTACCATCTGCTTGGGATCCTATAATTAATAAAATTAAATCCCAACCCAAGCATACAACTGCAAGACTTCAAGATACTGTAAGTTCATACTGCGTAGATCGGAACAAAATTAATAATTTTAATCTGGAGGTAACCGTGGTTAACTATGACATTGGGACGTCAAATACCTCAGTCCGTGACCATGGGTGCTGTAAAGTACTGAAACGTCGGGAATATAAAATAAGTTAATATACGCGATAAAATCCGTAAAACTAGTTTCACCCTTTATACCGTACTGGTTACTTACCTCACTTTTTCGCCCTCACGGCTATCAGACTCTGGAACGACATCCCTCTTGACTTTAAAAAAGCTCCCAACAAGTTTTTTTTTTTTAAATGAAGTCCGGAAGCACGTGAAAAAATCGTTGCAAGTTTGAACTAATACAGCACTTATTTTCGTATATACTTCATATTTCTTCTGACATGATAATGTTTCTATATATTATGTATATATTTATTTATATATGTATTGTATGTATTTAAGTAGATTTTTAGAAGCCAATTTTGGCTAAAAAATTACAATAAAAAGATCAATAAATATATAAGACAGTTATTATAATAATTACTTTTTGATTTCAGATATAATACTCATTTATACTTATTAATACGCACAAGAGAGAACGGTGAGCTAAAAGTAGGGAAATTCGGATTAGGGCAACGGAACCCAGTAGCTGGCCGACTTCATGGAGAAAGAGGGACTCTTTATGATGAACTCTTTCTTCCAGAAGCGGCCCCACAGGAAGTGGACCTAGTCGAGCCGCGACGGTTCAACAAAAAATAAAATTGACTTCATTATGACGACCAGACGCCAACTGTTCAGTGATGTCTCAGTGATCGCGAGGGTGAAAACTGGTAGCGTTCACCGAATGGTAAGAGGCACACTGAACCTAAACGTTAAGTTGGAGAGGTGTCGTCTAACGAAGTCAACGCTCCGTCCCCCTCGTGCTCTAATCCAAAGTCCCAAAACCTTTCAGCTCGAGTTGCAAAACCGTTGCCGAGAAGATTGCAATGCAGTGGACGATATGAATGACAAGCTCGTGGAAGCTGTCCATGCGGTTAGAGCTAAGTTTTGCAAGACCCGCCGCAGAAGAGCACAAAAACTCTCCGATCACACTCTTAATCTCATGGCTGTTAGACGGGAAATGAATCTGCAGTCTTCAGTAGATTTGACAGCATACAGGCAACTGAACAGACAGATCTCCAAATGCATGCGACGGGACTTACGCAATTTTAATACTGCTCGTATTGAAGAGGTGATCGAGCGAAACCAGGGCTCCAAAGTCTTTGCTAGAGATCTGTCTGCCAGAAAGAGCCAACTGTCGAAGCTGAGGACCGAGTGTGGCAGCGTCATTTCCGGGACACCTGAGATTTTGAGTGAGATTGAGAGGTTCTACGGGCAGCTGTACATGTACAGCTGCCCGTAGAATTTTGCAGGTGGCTCCAACGATGATGTCATCGTTGGAGCCACACGCGTGAGTAACGATCCAAGAGCAAGTCTTATCCGAAACTATTCCGATGATATTCCGGACGTCAGTCTGAGCGAGATTAGAATGGCTCCAGCACCTTAAAATGGCAAGGCCCCAGTCGAGGATGAAATTACAGCGGAGCTTCTGAAAGTGGGTGGAAAACCGGTACTTGTTGTCCTTGAGAAGCTCTTTAATTCCGTCCTCCATGGTGGCACTACACCGGAGGTGTGGAGCAGATGTGCGGTGGTCTTGTTCTTTAAGAAAGGCGACAACGCTCTCTTGAAGAACTACAGACCGATTTCCCTTCTGAGCCGCGTTTACATGCTGTTTTCGAGAGTCATTACGAATCGTCTTGCATGCAGACTCGACGACTTCCAGCCTCCTGAACAAGCCGGTTTCCGAAAAGGATTTAGCACCATAGACCACATACATATCCTTCGGCAAATTGTACAGAAGACCGAAGAGTACAATCTGCCACTTTGTCTTGCCTATGTGGACTATGAGAAAGCCTTTGATTCCGTCGAAATTTGGGCGGTGCTGCAGTCCCTTCAGCGGTGCCAAGTGGACTGTCGGTATATCGAGGTGCTGAAGTGTTTGTACAGTAGGGCTACGATGGCTATCCGAATACAGAACCAGAGTACGAAACCTATCCAACTGCAGAGAGATGTAAGACAGGGTGACGTAATATCCTCAAAACTCTTCACCGCTGCATTGGAAGACGTTTTCAAGCTACTGGACTGGAAAGGATACGGTATTAACGTCAATGGCGTGTACATCACTCACCTTCGATTTGCCGACGATATATTCCTTATGGCAGAATCGCTGGAGGATCTAAGCACTATGCTCAATGACCTCAATAGTGTCTCCCAACGGATAGGTCTCAAGATGAACATGGACAAAACAAAATCATGTTTAATATCCATGTCACACCTTTGCCGGTAGTTGTTGGGAGCACTACGCTCGAAGTTGTTGACTATGTTTTATTGTTGAATATGTTTACCTGGGACAAATAGTCCGACAAGGTAAGTCCAACTTCGACCGAGAGGTCAATCAACGGAATCAACTCGGCTGGGCAGCGTTCGGGAGATTACGACCCATCTTCTCGTCAGGCATACCTCAAAACCTCAAAACTAAATTGTACAACCAGTGCGTGTTGCCAGTGATGACATATGGAACTGAGACGTGGTCCTTCACTACTGGCCATATGAGGAAGCTCAAGGTCGCTCAGCGAGCTATGGAGAGGGCTATGCTCGGGGTTTCTCTGCGTGATAAACTTAGAAATGAGGATATCCGCAGTAGAACCAGAGTAACCGACATAGCCCAAAGGATTAGTAAGCTGAAGTGGCAATGGGCCGGCCATATAGCTCGAAGAACCGACAACCGTTGGGGAAGAAAGGTTCTCGAGTGGCAGCCTCGTACCGGCAGGCGAAGTGTAGGGCGTCCCCCCACTAGATGGAGTGACGACCTGGTAAGACATGTAGGAAGTCAATGGATGCAGGTGGCTCGGGACCGTGCTTTGTGGCATTCCGTGGGGGAGGTCTATGTTCAGCAGTGGACTTGTGAAGGGCTGTAATGATGACTCATTTATAAAGCAATATCTTTCTGGTGAGCCGTTATCAGCTGTCAAAGCATAACGACTTTATACAATTTTTTCCCATATTTGAAAAAATCCTGGGAAGTATTGTGATAATATGTCATTTATAGAGCAAAATGCTTTTATTTAGGCCGTAAATGATTGTGTTTCAGGGAATGATGCGTGTACAGCACATTTCAAGTCAATATGTGGCTATGTAATATAAAGACTTTTGAGTGCTGTAGAGATTTATGCTGTTTATATTTTTTAATGAATATCTCCGCTCCGCTACATTCACAGCCGGATTTCCTACAGTGTCAAAATTGTAACAACGGTTCGCTGTTTAAAGGTAAAAGGGGATTAAATATATATTAATCATATATATTAAACGATACCATTGTAAAAGTATTTCGGCTTCACAGCCTACCGTAGAAATTCATAACTCCATTAGTAATTTCTCCAATTTTCATTTTGATAAAACAATAAATAAATCAATTACGTCTCACCTAAAAGAGACAGCTTTTCAAAATTTAGATTACCCAATTAATACTCATTTATCTCGACCTCGTCCTAAATTAGATTTTAAAAAAGTAGTTGAGTCGAAAGTAATGGATGGCGACTTAAAAATGCATCCCGTATATTATTCTCAGTCGACATCCTGGCTCCTCGTAATGTCGAAACACTTGAAGGTCTTCGTCGTATGATTTGACTCTTAAAGGTCCTTCGGTCAATACTTCTAAAGGTTTACCGCTGCCTCCCAAGACTTCTATACAACCTTTATAAATTCTGAAAAAGGCACTTTAGAAGCAATTATGTAATTTTAAAATGGCTCTGCTAGCGGCATTGATGGTATTACGCCTCAACATCTTAAAGATCTTGTAAGCGCTTCTGCTGGTGACGTCGGTGGAGTACTTCTTAATGACGTTACAAAATTATGTAATTTTATGCTTTCTGGTTATGTTAATCCTAATTTCATTCCATTCTTATATGGGGCAAGATTATGTGCCTTCAAAAAAAAAAAGGATAACGGTATCCATCCTATTGCCTTTGGTTCCACATTTCGACGCTTAATTTCAGGCACATAATCTCTAGCCTTAAGAAAAAATTTCAGCCTACTCAACTAGGCTTTGGCACTAGAGGTGGCTGTGAGGCGGTGGTGTTCTTGTGAAGGTTGACCAAAGGAATGCTTTTAACTCTATCGATAGGGTTACCCAGCTGAAAGAAGTGGCTAACAATACCCCCGAAATTTATCATTACGTTAGGCAATGTTACAGTCAAAATAATTACTTGTTTTACCAAAACCATATTATCGATTCTTCTGTCGGTGTTCAGCAAGGTGACCCAGCACTTTTCAGATTGGGAATTCAACCCATTATTTCAAATTTGAAATCCATGCTGAATGTCTGGTACCTGGACGACAGTACATTGAGAAGTAGATCAGATGACGTCATCGGTGATCTTAATCATATTTTTCGAAACTTTAAAAATAATGGTCTTGAACCAAATAGCAATAAATGTGAAATATTTTTTCCAATAAAAAACAAAATTTGATCAGTTTTTAAACCACGATGATAAATTGTATATCTTAAACCCCTACATTGCTCTTACTATTTTAAAATATTGTCTACTTGTACCTAGATTTACATAATTACTCCGCTCGAGTCCAGTCTGGAAATGTTCGGATATTTTGAAAGATATTGATAACAATCTTAAAATAGTTTGGGAAATCCAAACGCCTCGTGAGCGTTTCATTTAATTTTGATGAAAAACATAAATTACCAAAATAATTCGATTACACGAAGTATAAAATCGATATAGGCTGTATGGTACATTTGTCCTTTATCTATAAAGGGCTATAGAAAATAATTGAAGCGCCTTTAAAATTTTAATAGCAATAAAATATATATAACTTGAAAATCATTTTATTAACAAACGACGCGTACTAGGCTATTGATATGAAATACTCGATTCGTCAATTTTTTTGGGAGTTATCGTGACCACATACAAAATCAACATCCGGACGTACGCGTAAAAATTTTTTCAAACCGTTTTTTATCAAAGTAGCAATATAAAATGATTTTTTAGAAAATATAAGATGGATTAATGTGTTTGTGTTTTCTTGATATAAGGCTACTCATACTATCGTATGAGTGCAATATGGTTATGATAGTTAACCAACAAAAACAGTGGGATATTCCGTTGGTATAGAGTGTGCAGAAAGATTTGTTGCATAATTTCCATAGTGACCAAGATCATGCACGGCTTCTAGCTATTTCGACTAAGGAATCTAGTCACTGGTTACACACTTTCCCATCAAGTAATCTCAGCACATTACTTGATGGGGAAAGCTTGCGCATCGCGCTAGGAATCCGACTAGGAGCGGCGTTTTGTCAACCCCATCAGTGGCCTTGTGGTAGCAGCGTCGACGAGTTTGGGCTCCACGGACTTTCATGTAAGAAAAGTACTGGTAGTTTTTAACGGCACGGTTCTTTGAACGATGTCATCCGTAGGGCTCTTGTCTTTAAAAATGTTCTCTAGGTTTTAGATCTTTATAGAACATTGAGACGATGGAAGGGACCCGACGGTATGACATTGGTCCCTTGGGAGTAATTTTAATAACCTTTTCTATTTTGATAATTGCTGCAACGCCTCTTAAACATATGTCTATCTCTGGTTAGCCTACTGGTTCACTGGGGGAGAATGCCCTATGGCATTAAGTCCGCCATATTAGTCCAAGAGCTGACGACGAATTTTGGGAAGGTCCTTTTGGAAAGTTGAAATTGTGAAAAATTATAATTTCGTCAATTTGCGAATCCAGTCCCGCGAGTCTGGTAGAGCGTTTGCGGTTATTTCGTTACTGCGCAGCATATAATATTTGCAAAAAAAATATCAAAAAAAAATGTTATTTTGGATATTTGATTTCATTTTTGTCTTTTAATTTAGTTTTTATATAATTAAAAAAAAAATATCCCAGACGTTTTTGTTGGTTATAAAGTATTAACAGACCTCTCCAAAAATATTTTATTAAAATTCCCAAAAAAATACTTATGGCAATCTCAAATTTTAATCACGTATTTATTGAGTAATTTTAATAATACCTGCAAATCGCCAGACAAATTTAGCGCTTTTAAACAATTCCCAGACGTGAATAAAGTTTACAAATGAATACGACAAAAAAGTTTTATGGGCAGCCATAAGTACGAGAGAGATAGCTTATCGAGGCATGCCAGCAGCTGACGGGAGCCCAAGCTCCTCGCGCTGTGATTGGTTATTGAGAAACCACGTGTTTCCAGTACAGTTCCGGCTCTGCGTTCACACTAGAGTATTTTGTGTGAGAGCAATCGCAACATCGTGAAAAATTATCTAGTGTTTTAATATCTTTTTTAAAGATTTTAAAATTAAACTCTTGTTTTGAGACTTAGCATGTATGTATGCGCATATATGGCCATGTAAATATCTGTATATATAGTTTGAATTGTTTTAGATCAGTGCTGTAATAATTTGTATAATGGCTATTAATTTTAACCTCGTAAGGTGTGGGCTTGGAAGAAAATATGTTTTAATATTTACCGCCCTATGTTCTTGAAAAGGACAAAATGTATAAAGTGCTTACCGCCCAGAGGTGAAGGTGGAAAAAAAAACAGGGTGCACGTTTTCTATAGCCGTAACTTTTTTCACAGTGATGTAGTACATATATAGATGACTTTCGAACTACCTAAATGTAGTTTTATTACGTTCTTTTTATAGGATATCGGGTAGTACTTGCAATAGTAGGTATTTTTAAACTGTGCTTTAAATATCGCACTAGGCCGATAGCTATCAAATAAGTTAAATGAAATTACAAAGAAAAGACTAAACAAAATCACATTACTCTTATCATTAAAATAGTGTACTAAAACGATATAATTGACTTTTAAAGTGAACTGAAACCTCATAAATTATAATATTTGAGTAAAACACTTTAAACATATTGTCCTTTTTTAAGAAAATGGGGCGGTAATTTTTAAAACATATTTTTTGCCAAGCCCATTGCCTCACGAGGTTAAAATTAATAGCTATTATACAAATTATTACAGCAGTGATCTAAAAACATACAAAATATATACAAAGATATTTACATGGTCATATATGCGCATACACCCATTCGCGCTGAAACCATTATATAGCTGCAGTGTGGCTCTACCACGTGTAAATCTTAGACTTCTTTCAAAACAACGAAATGGGATATTAGAGAATTAAGACTTTAATAAAAAGTAAATGCCGACTTCGAAGAACTAGAGAGATTAAAACAATTTCTACATAATAGCTCCTGAATGTCAGTTAATAAACATGATAAAATCCGTATAAACTAGTTTCATTCAAATGTGTAATGTTCGCATAAACATAAGAAACCAATTTAATTTTATAAATAAATTTAATAAAACTTCAAGTCTCAAATTGCACAGATCAAACAAATACTATAGGGACTGTGCTGCGCATAATTGTTGATATTTTATGTGTGTTTTCTATAGCCTTAGAAATCATTAAGACTGAACGCTAATAGTCATTGTATAAAATAGCGTCAACAGTTGGTGTAATTTTAGCAATGCAGTTGGTATTTTAATTTGTGAAGTAGTAAAACAACATTTGAATAAATATAATTTGAAATGTATGCGTCAGTGGCGTAGCAGGGGAGAGCAGGGTCCATGGCCCCGGGCGTCAGATTTTAGACGGCGGCATTTTGAGAAAGAAAGTCAGCTTACCGATTTAAGTTTTTAATGTAAGCATTGAAATTAATAGAGAAATTCGGCACCCTTGCCAATACTAACGATAAGATCGCACATTTCTCTCTCCTCGGGAGAGGAGTTCTCCTCCCCCTTTACCTTTTCAGGTAAGGCGCACCAGGAACGCAAGGCGTGCCTTCCTACGCGGTCTCAACTCCACCTGCACAACAAACCCCCGAGCCCAATACGCGGAGGCCACGGGACCAAAAAAAAAAACGAGCACTCGGAAGCAACAGCTTTCCTGACCCTAGCGGCGGATCTGGTGTGTGGCTCCGCCGCCAACCAAGTTTCGGCAGCGGAGGGTAGGGAGAGCGGCGGTTCGCAATACCAACACTCCTCTTCTCCCGCGATTTCACCTCGGCTGCAACAGTAGAGAGAAGGATACCCCATTTGCTGCAGCCCACCAACACACATTTGAAGTGATCTTACCAAGTCCACTCGGTGTAGCCACCTCGAGCAACCCATGTGGGTTCCTCTTCGTTCGCCATGGGTAACCAAGCCACGGCTACAAAGCCACGCCACGACAAGGCGGGAACACGTTCGGAAGCGGGGGGCTTTGCAACCCCTAGTTGAAAGTGTTTGCAATAAAGGATAAATAAATAAGTAAATTGAAGGATATATCGATATAATATTTAATTGTTTAAGTTATTTACGAAAATAGGGGGTTTGACAATGTTGTCCAAGCGGCTCTGGACTCCATAACCCCATGCTACTATATGCACGATATCATTGGCTGAAATGATGAGGTATTTCTCTTTCTTGTTTATGGTTGTGTATATAAGTAATAAAATTAATCTTATTAAGTAAACTTTTGCAGCGGTTAAATACATATTATATCGAAGATTGATACCCTAATTAGCCAGTCTAATTAGTTCGTTGTGCGGCTTTTCCCTTAGTTAAACAACGGCTTTTAATCAAAACGCTAGGAATTTTAATTAAATTATAAAGACAAGTACATTTCTGCTCTCCACTCACCAAAAGCCAAAAGCTTGCACGTATGATATGAATTATATATTTTAGACACGATGCGATGCTAGTGGTATTTTCTAAAAATTTTAATGAAAATAATACGAGTGCTTCTTCATTATTCATCATCATCATTATTATCACTATACACTTCGCAAGTCCACAGCTGAACATATGCCTCTCTGAAGCGAACTGTAGAAATAACTTGTGTCGAGCTCCAGGCACCTCATTGTTGTAAGTGTTTACAGACCCCATGTGCTACTTATACTATTTTCAAAAAGAATTGTGGAAAGTTTTGCTCAAACTTAGTAAACAGAACAAGTCTGTTGTAATATGTGAGACTTTAATCAATCTCCTGGAAACTTCTTCCATTAGTATTAAGTTTAGATCATTGTTTAAATCGTATAATCTTGTTAATTTATTCTTAGAACCAACACGTATTGCTGGGCCTAGTGCAACCTGTATAGATAATATTTTACAGATATTAAGCCCTGCATAAATCAATTATTCAAAATTTAAGTTCAGATCACTGTGGACAGTTGGTATCATTACCTTACATACAAAAACAGAAAAATAAGAAAGTTGTGTTTGTTCCAATAAATGACCATCGCTTGGAGAGGTTTAGAAGTAATATAATAAAAGACTTCATCACTTTCATTTAAAAATAGTGCTAATTATTTGTATGGTATGTTATAAAATTATAACTTGTGAATTTAGTAGAATATTTACTTCTAAAACTTTCTCTTTTAACAGTCGCAAATCATTTAATGAATGGGCGACAGTAGGAATTTATAAGTAGGCGAAAGTTATATGAGCTTTATAATGAAAGATCATATAATACTAGTGTTATATTAGAGATTATGTCAAAACATATTCTAAAATATTTAAAAAGTGTGCTACACAGCTAAGGCTTTACATTTAAGTAACAAATTAAAACTGCATCCAACAAAATTAAATGACCTGGAGAATAATAAATATGAAACAGGCAAGGTCAAACCGCACAACTCAGTTTTCAATTGAATATTAACAACAGTTTAACTCGATCTGATCAAGAAGTTGCTATAGCTTTTGAGAAACATTTTACTGATGTTCCGACAACAAAATCATTAAATTCTTCTCCTACTGTCCTTGAATCATTGCTTAAACAAAATGTAAGGCTTGTTCAAATACTTTTAAATTCCATGAGTATTGCCAAAAGATATCGTTAAATATTTTAAAACAATTGATGTTAAGAAAACAGCAGACTTATGGGATTTCCGTTAAAGTTATTTTATCTATAATAGATATAATAGCACCTTATCTAGCCACTATATTTTACAAGCGTCGAATCTGGTGTGTTTCCTGATTTAATGAAACATAGTAAAGTCATACCTATTTAAATCTGGTAGCACATTAGACCCCGCCAATTTTAGACCGATTTCTGTACTACCAATATTTAGTAAAATTTTTGAAAAAATAATTTTATATCAGATCTTAAGTTTCTTTAATATTAATAAATTGCTACATAAAATCAATTCGGTTTTACAAGGGTCGCTCGACAACTGACGCTGGAGTTGAGCTTATTAAACATATTTTTGTGCATGGGAGAATTCGGAGGATGCTTTGGGTATATTTTGTGACCTTTCCAAGGCCTTCGACTGTGTTCACCATGAGACATTAATCAGGAAGCTACAGTACTATGGTGTCAAAACACAGCGCTTAAACTTATTATTTCATATTTAAGTAATAGAATGCAGAAAATTGTTATCAATGGTAAAAGTTCTTCGGGTCACCTGTACTAATGGGTCCCTCAGGGCTCGATTCTCGGCCATTCCTATTTCTGGTATATATTAATGACTTACCTTCCCTTGTAGGGATAATCATGATATAGTATTATTTGCTGATGATACTTCTTGATTTTTAAACTTAAACGTCAATCATTTAAATGTGACGAAGTGAATAATGCTATATCAAAATAGTGCATTGGTTTAACGTTAATAATCTACATTTAAACGGAAATAAAACTAAATGTATTAAATTTACAACAACGAATGTTAAAATCTGGGTACCAATGTGTTTTAAATGGGGAAGAACTGAGCCCTGTTGAATCCACTGTTTTCTTGGCATCTCTCGACGCAAAGCTTCTGTAGGGCCTATATCAAACTAGCAAGCAGACTAAGTTCTGCAGCCTATGCTGTAAAAAGATTAGAGTCTCACTAGTGTCGAGACAGCTAGACTAGTTTATTTCAGTTATTTCCATAGCATAATGTCTTATGGGATTTTGCTATGGGGAATGCAACTGATTCAGAAACTATTTTTGTTTTACAGAGGGCCATTAGAGCTATTTACAACCTAAAACCGAGAGGTCTCTTAGAGATAAATTTAAAGAAATAAATATATTAACTTTGGCCTCTCAGTATATTTACGAAAATTTAATGTATGTTCACAAAACAAAGGTAGTTTTAGTAAAAAGTGATATACATTCTGTAAACACTAGGAACAAACACAAGCTAGTGATACCAGTTTCTCGACTCCACAGAGTCAGTAATTCATTCTTGGGGCAATGTATACGCTATTACAACAAGGTCCCGGAAAGTGTACAGGCTCTCTCGATTACCAAGTTTAAATGTTTTATTAAGCTGAAACTGTATAAAAGGGTTATTATAGTACAAATGAATATATGATTGATAATAACCCTGGGAATAAGGTGATCGCTACCAAGCAGTTTCTAAAATAAATTTTGTACTTAAATAGTTTGTACAACCATTAATGTAAAATTTACTTTTAAAAAAGTCCCGCTGGGTTTCTTGCTGTTCTTCCCAGGACAGAGGTTTTTCGAACCAGTGGTAAGTAAAAATGACTTTCAATAAAATTACACATGTAATCTATATTGAATAAAAATTATTCTATTCTATTCTATTCTAACATATTGTCCTTTTTAAGAAAATGGGGCGGTAATTTTAAAACATATTTTTGCCAAGCCATTGCCTCACGAGGTTAAAATTAATAGCTATTATACAAATTATTACAGCAGTGATCTAAAAACATACAAAATATATACAAAGATATTTACATGGTCATATATATACACCCATTCGCGCTGAAACCATAATATAGCTGCAGTGTGGCTCTACCACGTGTAAATCTTAGACTTCTTTCAAAACAACGAAATGGGATATTAGAGATTAAGACTTTAATAAAAGTAAATGCCGACTTCGAAGAACTAGAGATTAAAATAATTTCTACATAATAGCTCCTGAATGTCAGTTAATAAACATGATAAAATCCGTATAAACTAGTTTCATTCAAATGTGTAATGTTCGCATAAACATAAGAAACCAATTTAATTTTATAAATAAATTTAATAAAACTTCAAGTCTCAAATTGCACAGATCAAACAAATACTATAGGGACTGTGCTGCATAATTGTTGATATTTTATGTGTTTTCTATAGCCTTAGAAATCATTAAGACTGAACGCTAATAGTCATTGTATAAAATAGCGTCAACAGTTGGTGTAATTTTAGCAATGCAGTTGGTATTTTAATTTGTGAAGTAGTAAAACAACATTTGAATAAATATAATTTGAAATGTATGCGTCAGTGGCGTAGCAGGGGAGAGCAGGGTCCATGGCCCCGGGCGTCAGATTTTAGACGGCGGCATTTTGAGAAAGAAAGTCAGCTTACCGATTTAAGTTTTTAATGTAAGCATTGAAATTAATAGAAATTCGGCACCCTTGCCAATACTAACGATAAGATCGCACATTTCTCTCTCCTCGGGAGAGGAGTTCTCCTCCCCCTTTACCTTTTCAGGTAAGGCGCACCAGGAACGCAAGGCGTGCCTTCCTACGCGGTCTCAACTCCACCTGCACAACAAACCCCCAGGCCCAATACGCGGAGGCCACGGGACCAAAAAAAAAAACGAGCACTCGGAAGCAACAGCTTTCCTGGCCCTAGCGGCGGATCTGGTGGCCTGCCGCCAACCAAGTTTCGGCAGCGGAGGGTAGGGAGAGCGGCGGTTCGCAATACCAACACTCCTCTTCTCCCGCGATTTCACCTCGGCTGCAACAGTAGAGAGAAGGATACCCCATTTGCTGCAGCCCACCAACACACATTTGAAGTGATCTTACCAAGTCCACTCGGTGTAGCCACCTCGAGCAACCCATGTGGGTTCCTCTTCGTTCGCCATGGGTAACCAAGCCACGGCTACAAAGCCACGCCACGACAAGGCGGGAACACGTTCGGAAGCGGGGGGCTTTGCAACCCCTAGTTGAAAGTGTTTGCAATAAAGGATAAATAAATAAGTAAATTGAAGGATATATCGATATAATATTTAATTGTTTAAGTTATTTACGAAAATAGGGGGTTTGACAATGTTGTCCAAGCGGCTCTGGACTCCATAACCCCATGCTACTATATGCACGATATCATTGGCTGAAATGATGAGGTATTTCTCTTTCTTGTTTATGGTTGTGTATATAAGTAATAAAATTAATCTTATTAAGTAAACTTTTGCAGCGGTTAAATACATATTATATCGAAGATTGATACCCTAATTAGCCAGTCTAATTAGTTCGTTGTGCAACTTTTCCTTAGTTAAACAACGGCTTTTAATCAAAACGCTAGGAATTTTAATTAAATTATAAAGACAAGTACATTTCTGCTCTCCACTCACCAAAAGCCAAAAGCTTGCACGTATGATATGAATTATATATTTTAGACACGATGCGATGCTAGTGGTATTTTCTAAAAATTTTAATGAAAATAATACGAGTGCTTCTTCATTATTCATCATCATCATTATTATCACTATACACTTCGCAAGTCCACAGCTGAACATATGCCTCCCCCAAAGTATGTCACGAATTTGGTCCTGCCACCTGCATACATCGACTTCTATCTGCATGTTTACCAGCTTGTTACTCCATCTAGGGGGGGGTCAAAATTAACTTTGCTTACCTGTACGAGCTGTCACTCGAAATCCTATCATCTTAATATTTTGTCCGTTGTACGGACTAAATTTTTTTTATAGAATAAGAGTGACAAACGATCACACAGTTCACCTGATGGTAAGTCGATACTGTGGCCCGTAGACATCAATATCTATCCTCTTTTATGAACCAAAATGCAGATGCGTTGTCACCCCTGAGGACTAAGATGGGATAAGAATGCCTTGTCTCCAGTAAAAAGGGTCTCCTGTTCTCTACACTCACCACGAAATACAGCAGCATTAAGCTAATATTTTATGCTGGTGTTATGTGAGAGCGTGGTCCTAATCCGGTCGAGCTGACCCAATCGTGCTACAACCATAATATGTTGCAGCGTGACTCCACCACGTTAATTGCCGACCAATAGCCTATTTAGCTTACTAATCTATTAGGCTGTGTCGATTACTGAGGATCTACTGCGGATATTTTCATTACGAATGTCATCACGCGGCACTCACTGATTGTACACTCTTTTTATTAAGTTTTGAGGAATACGTGACGTGAATATATGTGTCATAATCTCCCGAACAAGGCTTAACCGAGTTGGGTCCGTCAATAGTCGGTCATTTGACCCTCGGTAAACACACTTCTTGACAACTTCGAGCGTAGTATTCCAACACCATTTTTTTACGAGCACATCATAGAATAACATCGGAACCTAAACTAAATCTATACTTAATATCATAAAGCGGAAGACTTTTTTTGTTTTTTTGTTTAAACACGCTATTCTCTAGAACTACCGGTCCGATTTGAAAAATTATTGCATACCGTAAGCGCTAAACGCGCCGGTATGTTCTACTAGGGCCTAAAAATTAAGATTCCAACGTTTTGTCGCATGAAATCGTATCTAGCAATCATATTGTACATATAAGTGATATAAAAAGCACATTGTCAGAAAGCTAAATGATTGTTGAACTTATTAATATTTTTTTAAAATCGATTAATTGCTATTTTTACATAAAAAATAGTATTTAATAGCTTATGGTGTGGATTTATCAAGTCCGCATGGCTTCGTAAACACGATAACTTTTGAAAATATCAATTGTTCAACTCAATCTATTTTTAAAACTCTTCACCTATCATGTTGGAAGCCATTGAATATAAATGGAAGTTTTATTTTGTTTTTTTAGTTACAATTAATTTTTTCTGCTGCGAAATGTCGAAATTTTCGGTGTTTTAGCAGCCTTGTATGAATTTATTTTATACTAAATAGAGACTGCGTCTCTCACTCAGTTAGTTCAGCGTCAATCGCCGTCGTGAGTGGACACTGTATCGGTTGTTTGCAGCGGCTCAAAAAGATCACTGTCCAAATACACAATATTCGAAAAACCAAATTTCTTACATATTTGATTATAATAATAATCAGAGATTTTTATTACAATATTTTAAAAGCACAGAATAAATAATAGTAGTACGTACTAAAAGTAAGTAGGATGTAATATTTACACATAACTACGTCTTGGACTTTATGGAGTGACCTGAATGATGATATGATGATCGTATGAACATTATAAGTCGTGCACTTTTGGATTTTCCAAACTTTTTTTAAACTGAAGTTTGACATAAAATTATCGGAAAATTGGAAGTATAATAAGGTTATTAGTGAAAACTTGTGTGTATTTAAACTACTTTAAAGAATTTCGTATAATCATGTTATATGTAATTTTTTTAATACGCTTAGGGCATGCCCAATTGGTTTTACCAATTTATTTTTGTATATTATAGCCAGATTCATGAGAAATAGTATAGGCTATCTAGCATTAGGTTACACCTCTAAACTAGCCTTAAATATTGTTGTATTTTTGTTAAGCAAGTCAGAAGGAAAAGCGCCCCCGAACTGCTTTATCCACGTGCACTGGCGTAACGGTTAGTGATAAGTATATGAAAGTATAGACCTTTACTCCAACTATGAAAAAGTCCGTGGCACCATATACCTATCTATACTAATATAATAAAGCGGAAGAGTTTTTTTTTTGTTTGTTTAAACACGCTAATCTCTGGAACCGGCCAACAGAAAGAAGTTTCGGATTCAATTGTTACGGATGATAAAACCATGGTTTTTTATCATGATCCTCTGTCAAGAAGGCAATCGATGGAGTGGCGTCGTCCGAGCCCAACGCGGCCGAAAAAGCAAAGGAAATTCAATCTCAATTATCTCAAATGCAATCTCAGAAAAATATTATGACTACAATATTTTTGGATTCCGAAGGAACTCATTACAACAGTAACAGGCGATCACTATGCTTCCTTGCTACATCAAAATTTAAATAGTTCAGACCAGAAACTTTTAGACCTATTATTATAGGCTGTAATTTTAAATTTAACTTTAAGCGAATTGTCATATCCCGCGGCTCAGACGCTTTTTTTTTTACAGGAGAGGGGGCAAACGAGCATTTTTTTTTTTTTTTATAGGATAGGGTGACAAACGAGCACACAGTCCACCTGATGGTAAGTGGTTGCTGTGACCCATAGACATCTACATTTATCCTCAATAAAGAATCAAAATGCAGATGCGTCGTCACCCGTGAGGACTAAGATGGAATGCCTCTTTTCCAGTAAAATGGGTCTCCGGTTCTCTACACTCACCATACGAAACACAGCAGTGTCAAGCTGCCATTTTACGCTGGTATTCATGCATGCGGCTCACCTGATGGTATGTGACTACCGCCGCCCATGAACAAACGCAACACCAGGGGAATCGCAGATGCGTTGCAGGCCTTTTAGGAAGGAGTAAGCTCTTTTCTTGAAGTCGTAGCGCTGATGGTAATCGATTCCACAAGGAAGTTGTGCGAGGAAGAAAACTTCTTCTAAATCGCACAGTGGTGGACCGCCAATCATCCAGATGGTACGGATGGTATCTCGAGTTCTGTAGCGATGAGTGATGGTGAAATTGAGCGGCTGGAATCATTCCGAACAATTCCTCAGAGCACTCCCCGTGATAGATGCGATAAAATACGCAAAGAGATGCAATATCTCTACGCAGTGCAGGTGAGTCCAGCCGATCGGAAAGAACTCGGTCATCGACGATTCGAGCCGCTCTGCGCTGGATGCGGTCAAGTGGAAGAATTTGGCACTGGAGAGCCCCTGCCAAGAGATGGGAACAGTATTCCATGTGGGGCCGAACCTGCGCCTTATAAAGTTGCAAGCGGTGTGCCGGCATGAAATACTGTCCCACTCTGCTGAGCACGCCAAGCGTTGTAGAGGCCAATTTGGCCTTCTCTTCCAAGTGACCACGAAACTGCACATCACTCCATATGTCGACACCGAGGATTCCGATACTGGCTGAGGCAACAAGGAGAGAGCAACAACTTAGGAGATACGACAAAGGGGTTCTTTTTAGCGGTAAACGCGCAAACTTGTGTCATCTGGGGATTGAACTAGACTAGATTTATTCACTCCCAGTCTGAGACTTTGTTCAACAAAGTCTCGACTTCAAACAAAAGTTTGTTCCGGTACTCGGCGACGTTTTCCTGAGAAATATTGGCACGGCCGGTGCATAAATAGTAAAGTCTGCATAGCAATGAATGTTACCGGTTTGTAACACATCATTGATGTGGAGAAGAAACAGCGTTGGTGATAGCACGCAGCCTTGTGGAACACCAGCGTTAATGGGCTTATAATCGGAGCATGCACCGTCTACTACGACCTTGATGCTCCGATCTGCAAGAAAACTGGTGATCCAATTGCACAATTTCTCGGGAAGGCGAACTAGTTTCTCGCCAATTCTGCCGATGTGCTCTTACTTTGCCTTGGCAATGACACTTTTGAGGGACCTGGAGGCGGAATTACACATATTTTTAAGAGCGCTGGTGTTAACATCCCGGGACGTTGATGCGTCAGCCCAGGCCCGGTAGCACTCCTGCTTACAGCGTGATGCAATTTTACAGGAGCGACCAAACTATGGCTGAGTTCTGCCTCCGATAGGCACCACAGATGATGGAATAAATAATTCCATTCCCTGAAGTACCACATCAGCGACAGAATCAGCAACAACGTTGGGATCATCTGGCGAGAAGCAAACTCGCCCCCAAGGGTAGGATGCAAAAAAAGATCGCATCCCGTCCCAATCGGCCGATCTATAGTGCCAAACACGGCGGCGAGCTGCAGATCACAACTGCGATGGGAGCGTGAGTGGCACCGTACTCCGGATCAGACAATGGTCCGAAGAGTCAAGAGGGGCATCGACGGAGACCTGATATCCGTCCGGATGAGAGGTCAGCAGAAGGTAAAATAGGGAAGGTACATGGTCCTCCACATCTGGGATTCGCGTAGGCGAAGTAACCAGTTGTGTCAGACCATATGCTAAGGCAAAGTCATAAACAGATCTACCCGCATGATCGGTTAAACGGGAACTAAGCCATTCAGCGTGGTGGGCGTTAAAATCACCGAGAATCACGAACTCTGCGGATGGGACCTGTTGTAGCATGGAGTCTGCAGCCATTTGGACATGGTCAATGAGTCGGTCTGTGTCGGCATTACCGCTATGGGACCTGTAGAGGCAACCGTAGACGCGTGGATGGTCGTCGCAGTCTACGCGCAGCCATAGGATGGACAGGACCTTCAAGACTGCCGAGGCGTCGTAAACAGATGTCCTCTCTGACGTACACGCAAACTCCAGCCCGGGGCACAAAGGAGTGTTCTAATTTGTACCCTGGGTAGGAGAGATACGAAGTATCTCAAAAGTAAACCTCAACTTCACGCTGGTATTCTGTGAGGTCGTGGTACCACCCCGGTTTGAGCCGGCCCATCCGTGCGACAGCAAAAGCTGCCGCGTGGCTCTGCCACTGTTAAAATTGCTTGATACACGCGGGTGAAACCGCGAAGCACAGGTATTGTATACGGGCAAAAATTGCAATTTCTAGTCTAAAACATGTGCATAAAAAACGAATAGGGATATTTCGTGACAGTAACAAGTTGATGGAATAAACACAATAATACAGAATATTAAAAAAAGTGTAATTAATGAATTGCCGTCTTTGTTGCCAATTTAAATATAGAAGAGCTAAGAGATGCAGAAATTTATATTCATTAAAGACTGCATTTATTTCGTACCCATCGTAATTTCAATTAGTCACAAACTGGCCCCGATGCATGGGTTTGTAATTATTTTACCTAATAGGTAGATAAATATGTGTAAAACCTGTATTTGACATTATTGTTGTGTCTATCGATACGACAAATAAATAGTTACACAAAGGTAGGAATGACTAAGGAAAGTCATAATTTGTTGTTTATTATGTCAGACCTCGCTACAAATTAACCCTTTTTAAAACTCTTTTTATTTTTATCTTTCGTGACTTATACTTCCTTTTTGTCGAAGGTTTTTCAAAAAATATATTTAATACTTTTTCGATTACAACTTTTATATCCGTCGTCGTGGGTTTTTTCAATATTTTTAATTTTGCTTTTTATTTTAGACTTACAACTTACGCGGCTCATCTGATGTTAAGTGACTACCGTCACTGAAACATCAGAGGAATCGTAGGTGGGTTGCCGGCCTTTTAAATAATAGTAGGCTCTTTTCTTGAGGATCGCGAACAATCGCTGATTGTAGCTGATTCCACAAAAAATTGGGCGAGGAAGAAAACTACTTACCGTCTTTTGTAAAGCCATGCCATGGTGATAAGAAGGGTGATTATGATAAAGATAATCATACACCAATTATTTTAACAATTTACCGAGGCAAGACAAAATGTTATTTGGTTGCTAATTTTCATAATCAAATCTTTCGCCGAATTTATAAGCCAGAAAAACATAAGTTATTTCCCATACTGATGGAAAAACACCTCTTTTATTCGATGCATTAAATAATCTCTTAAAGATCTTTTAAAGAGGATCACATCCTTCTGTCCCGTGGTGTTCGTAAAAAGCGTCTATGAAATGCGACAAGACCTCATGGCTACTGATAAATGGCAACGATCTCGTTAACGCATGTCGTATTCAGCCATCACCAGTGTAATTTTATGCGTAGAGACACGCTGCAGGCTTATTATGGTTATACCACGAATGGGAAATAGCAGCTTAATGCTGCCGGTTTGTATGGCGTGTTTAGAGAACCGGGGACCCTTTTTACTGGAAATGAGGCATTCCATCTTATTCCTAATCGAGGATAAATGTAGATGCTATGGGCCACAGCATTTCCTTACCATAAGGTAAACTGGTGCTCGTTTGTTACACTTATTCTATTTAAACAAAATGTAAAATGTACAAACCGTCGACAGGAAGCACAGTCAAAAGCGTGACAAGTCTACGATCATTGTATTGATAACGCTAATCCGCCTACAAAACGGGTTTATGGCAAATCCTCCTTAAAAGTGGAGAGGTCCAGTAGTTTACTTTTATGGTTTTATAAAGAAGAAGCAAACAAACGCATTGTTACCTGCCTACCTACCAACTATAAATAAAAATGGTCACAGAGACCTGGGGACAAAGATGAGCTTATAAATCTGCCCTGATACGAAAGAAGGTGGCTAAGTCACAAAAGTATGTTTCGAGAAAAATTGAAAAAAGCGCGAAATCGGTTTTCTTGATAGATATCACAGAGAAAAATGTTTCAACTATTGGTATGTATGTAAAAAGAAATTACGAATCTTTCATACACATTTTTGACTGAAATTATTGACATACTGTTCTGTAAAATATAAAAATGTAGTTAACGTAAGTATTGAATCATTATATCTGAATGTTTATCGCAATATAAAAGTGCTATGCTAAAAAGCAGTTAAGTATACCTTAACTGCTTTTTAGTATAGCACTGACAATAATCATACGCAAAAATGGGGCTAACCTACTTTAACTTTGTTTTGATTTCTGATGCATTGTTTAAATTTTACTCTTAGACTATCCTTTATTGCTATTTAGTGATTTGACCGCATATAGTATAGTTTATCAGCAAATAATCAAGTTAAATACGAGTGAAAATAAACTAAAAGGTGGTTAAATGTACATCAATCTCACGGAACCGCTTTTTTGCTTAGCATTAGCATAGATACATTATTATTAAGTAAGTTTGAAAAGTTGCTAAGTGTAAAATAAAATGTGCTTTGGTTTAAAAAGAATATCAAAACTTTATTCATGCTTAGCACTAACAGCTATTAGAAAAAACAAGACAATGATTTTTATTCTTAAAGAACCTGTTTTTTTTATTTTAAGATGTGGTTTTCTGCTCTACCAGACCGTTTCAAATTATATAATTCTTCATCTTCTGCCAAATCTGATCTGCTGAATCTATTTTATTTACTGATTTTTTCGTCATGGAATTGGTAGGCGGCAAAAAGTATGATATAGACTGATTGTCGTCTTCGGAATCAGAAATGTTTTGCGGCATTTCCACTGACGGCACGTAGTCCTTATCTTTTACAGAATCGTCAGATTGATCAAAACTATTTTTTCGGATTTCCTCGCATTTAATTTACTTAATTTTAATTCCCGACGTTTCGGGTGCTTTCCAGCACCCATGGTCTGGACAGCACCCGAACCGTCTGAGGTGATTGACGTCCCGATGTCAGAGTTACCCCGGAGTACTTTCAGCTTTTTAACTATTACTTTTGGTTCGATCTAGGCAGAATGAACTTACTGCCTTGAAGTCTTGCAGGGGTATGCTTGGGTTTGGTTTACTTTTATTAATTTCAGAATCTCCAAAATGAAATTAGAATGTTTTTTTATTTTATTTCAATAGCCTCACATATCATCCTTGGCAGGAATCGATGTTCTTTCACGAGGATTTGTGGTCTATCAAATCTGATGTAATAGCGGGGGCATCTAATATATGACCACAAACTGAAGACTTTTCTTGTGGACATTGGAACGTCGAACACCTCAGTCCCCCTCGTGACCATAGGTGCTGTAAAGTACTCGAAATGTGGGAAATATAAAATAAATTAATATACGCGATAGAATCCGAATCCGTAAAAACTAGTTTTATTTTAATGTGTAGTGTTCGCGTAAACATAAGAAATGATTATGGTTTACGGTCTTCTGCTACCTCTTTTATCGCTATGCTCACTAACTTCTTGCTTTTGTTAAACCAAGGCATTATTCAATATTTCAAATAAAAAAATTATAATATAAATACTCAAGTACGATAAGATATAGGAGGTCAGCTTCCTTACGTTCGGAATCTGTCTAATATTTAATAAGGAAAAATATTAGTTTATGAAATTGGTGTATAACAGGTATGGTAAAATTTCATACACTTCATAGACTTCATCCATACTTATGCACAAAAAAAACTATTGTCAGACTTTTTGCCCGAGCAGAAGTAGTAGCAGCGCATGCCTACCTTAAATTGAATTGAAAACTCCTTGCCCGCAGCGCATTTTAATATTATTTTGTTATGAATATAACGCTCATTTTCTTACATATTAGAGACGTACTGAATAAAATGTACCATTATTGACAACTTTTTAAGTACTAACTAAATCAGGGTTTTAAGATATAAAAGTAGCTACAATTTTTATAGAAATTAGGGTCAAGTACTAAGCTGTATGTGGTATGTGGCAATCTCAATGGAGGTGTTAGTTTAGAAAAATATGATCTAAAGTTTAAAATGAGTGGCAAATGTCATTGTAAAAATAAATATAACTATTTTATTTCCTTTAAATTCTATTAAATTTCTTCCTCGCAATTTATGTTTGATCTGCAAGCGGCAAAGCGTTGGAGTAAAATTGAGTCTAAAGTTCATATTCATTGGAAAAGACATTTTTTCGGACAGTAAAATAGTTTTTAAAATCAAAAGCCAAACCACGGAATATACCTCTGACGCACTCTGACAAGAGCTCTGTAGTCCAGTCAAATAAGGTCTGAAATCAAAATTTGGCACTCAACTTTGCATAATGTAGTTTTAATGATACAATAATAATGTGTAATGGTTTTCGTGTCTGCAACCCCCGGCAAGGGTTGAAAAAAAATTGTCAAAAGTGTTTTTCGCAATTAGTCGGAAAAGGTAAAAATTAGAAAAAAGATGCTCTAATAAAAATGTCTAGAACACATGTGTATGTTTTGCTCCGATCAAAATTAACCGAGTAAGGAAGGTTTTAAGTATAAGGGATGAACGTAAATTTAAAAAAAAAATCGTAGGTGATAGAAAAATAAGCGAATATTTTTTTTAATTGCTTAAAAAATCTAATCTTTAATTTTAGGGATACAGATTTTTTATTGCTAAAAAATTTATAACAATTTTATACCTGCATAAATTCACACCTGCCGAAATATACCAGGTAAAATTTTTTTTTAATAAAATAATGATGAATAATAGGAATCTAAATATGGCAAAATATTAATAACTCATTAATTTTTAAGCATTCAAATTTCAATTTGATAATTTCATATTGTTATTTTTTTTAACTTATTTGACTGGACTACTGATCATACTTGGCGATCGAATTCTTCACGAACGCATAAACTTACACTTAAGCGCTTTTAAGCGTAGCACATTCAGTTTGCTGCTATTTAAATATTGTTTCAAATATAATTCAAAGTTTCATCATACACTAAAAAGACATGACTGCTTTTTTGGGAAGTATGTGATTTTAATATATTTGATTAATTCTACGCTTGAAAGCAGATAGGAGTTTTTAGCCGTGTTTCAGCTTCTACTACCGCCTTTTAGCATATTATTAATGTATATCCTGGCCAAACTGCTGCTAAGGAATAAAGCAATTACTAATGCTTAACTGCCTCTTAGCTTAGGAAATGTGCCTAACTGCGTTTTTTCATAGTTTTACAAAATCAAATTTTATACTTCTACTAAGAAAATAAATCGTTAAAATCAATTAAGAGTTTTATAGCGTAACGGTGCATAGTAACTGATTTCTAGTCTATGACAGCAAAGAAAATTTTACACTTAACCGCCAAAATGCTTAATCTATCTCTGGAACTATCAAACGTAAAAATATAATTCCAATATTGGCCGATAGAGAATTTTTTGCTTTGTATAGTGGTGCTGAAAGCTCAAAATCGACAAAATACACTTAACCGCCTTCTTTCGTATCAGGGCAGAAATGCCCTGTACACTGGCTCTCTTTTACTTAAAACTGGAACACAGCAGTGAGTACATTGCTACTTGGTAGCAGAAAAAGATAGGAGGGTAGTAAAAACTCAGACCGACTGATATGCGGTGATTAGCGGGATCAATTTCATATTCTCAATTAACAACAAAACCTAAAAGTTTGCCTGAAGGCCGAGCAATGGAAGATAAGTTTTTAAAGTATTCCATTTATAAGATCTCTTTGATAAAGTTTTTGTTTTAATAAATTACCATCTGATACAAAACTTCATCTTCCTTTTTGCAAAATTATCATAACAAATGAAAATGGCTTGAAAGTTTATTATTAAACCACATTTGAACTTCACTGAACTTTGTGATTTATCCCCCAGAAAATTGTAAAAACACTAAAAAAAAATTCTTGCTTTTAACAAAAATTTGAGTAATTTCTAATAGACGTTTAACGAATTCTGTTACCAAGCGTAAAAAGGGTTTTTTTTTAATTTACCAACAAGTTATAAATAACATCTTATAATACTCACTATAATACATACATACATACATAAACACTCACGCCTGTCACCCAGAGGGGTAGGCAGAGACTACGGACTTCCATTTGGCACGATCCCAGCACACCTCTCTCGCCTCCTTTACATCCATATATCTACGCATACACGCTCGTTGGTTAAGCGTACTCCTAATCTGGCCCATTTTCAATATATCGCCAATTTGGTCGATAAACCTTCGTCTAGGGCGTCCCTTTCCGACTCTGCCATTCACTTCTGCAGCATAAATTTGCTTTGTCACTCTTTCTTCGTTCATTCTTTCTACATGACCAAACCACCGAAGCATTCCTTTCTTAATCCTGGTCACAACGTCATCTTGCAAACCACACTTTTCTCTTATCACACTATTTCTCACCCTGTCATTCAGATTCCGCCCTAGCATACTCCTTATTGACCGCATTTCTACAGCATTTATTCTACTCTCATGCTTCTTTTGCCAGACCCAACTTTCACTACCATACATTAAAGTAGGGACTAACACAGCATTGTGAATTGCCAAACGTGCCTTTTTTGACACATTCTGACTCTTCACAATAGCGTGTAGAGCCCCATTCACTCTATTTCCTGCGTTCACTCGTCGTTCTATATCCTTATCATATCTACCATCCCTGCTAAATAAACATCCAAAATATACAAACTCATCCACTTGCTCTATCAACTCCCCTTCTATTCTTATTTCACATAACGTTTTACTTTCATCTCTTTCAAAAACCATCACTTTCGTCTTACTTTCGTTCACTTTCATACCTCTTTCTTTTAATGACCGGTTCATTAAAGTAACCATCATTTGTAACTCGGCCGCCGACGATGCAAATATGACTTGATGATCGGCGTACAAAAGGCATTTGACGGTTAACTCACCCATTCTCAACCCACATTCTTCAACTTTCAAAGTTTGCAAACAACTGTCCATAAATAGATTAAACAGCCAGGGGGAAGCTACACAGCCCTGTCTGACACCTTTTTGGATGCCAAACCAGTCCGAGTAGACCCCGTTGATCCTGACACAAGCACTAGAGTCCCTATAAAGAGACTTCAATGCCTGTATCAAACCAGCGCTCAAACCAAATGAGTTAAGTGTTTGCCATAACACATTCCTGTCCACTCTGTCATAAGCCTTTTCCAAGTCCATGAAAGCACAAAAAACTTTCTGATTTTTGGCCAAAAACTTCTCCGCAATCATGCGCATTGAAATAACTTGATCCGTATACCCCATTCCCTTTCTAAATCCAGCTTGCACATCCCAAATTTTTCCATCAGTTTCTTCCATAACTCTTTCAATTAACACCTTAGCATATAGTTTACACTATAACGTTCACTATAACGTTACATATTTTAGTAAAGTTCTAATACAAATCCAAATTTAAATAAGGTAAACAAAAATACGTTTAATAAGTTATGATAATAGTGCTACAGAAAAGTTGATGTTCTTCCCTCCGTACTAGTTAGCACTGTATTACGGCAGGCGTATTCATCTTCCTCAAGGGCAACAACAATTACCACGTCACTCAGTGTATAGTGTAAGCAAAACTATACGAAGTTTCATTTTATACTAATTTCCATTTTTTTATTACTAACAAGTTTGTTTCCATTCCTAATATTGCTTACTATAGTATAAAATTTGTTTTATTGATAATCTTGTATATTAGGTAAGCACCTAAAATACTATTTATATATAATATTATAATAGTCGTTCAACGAATTCTGTTACCAAGTTAAAGTTAAAGTAACAGCCTACTAAACGTCCCACTGCTGTGCACAGGCCTCCTCTCATTTCTGAGAGGGTTTTAGAGCAAGGAAATGTCCGCCGCGCTGCCCCAATGCGTGTTTGCGAACTTCACATGTCTTCGAAATATTTTTTTCTTATTTCTCAGACATGCAGGTTTCCTCACGATGTTTTCCTTCACCGCTGAGCACGTGGTAAATCAACACTTTAAATTGCAATTAACAATTCCATTGGTGCCGGCAAGGATCGAACCCGGGTTGCTCGCGTACTCTGAAATTTACAACGAGCGCTAACCATTTGAGCTACCACGGTTCCTAAAACCAATTTATTTCACCCAAATTAATATTAAAAATTTCCAGTTCCCTTTGATAATTGACACATTCTGCTAGTATATTTTGGATATATTCTTTATTGTGACAAATATCGCAATTGGGCGAGTCGGCTTTCTTCATCAAAACACAAAAAAAAAATTTGGGTAGTGCTCACTGAAATAGTGAAATATTTAACTCAATTAGAAACACCCTCAAAGCCACACACCCACCCATAGGAGGATTAAATTTGTGAAGGGTAAAGTGGATGTTCTTTGAAAGTGGTTTGAACCTCAAATTACATATAGAAATAAATGGAAACTAATGGTGCCCACAGATAACGAATATTGGCATAGTTTTACTACGATTAAAATTACTGATTTAAGCTCATCTTGAAAGGTCAATACCAGATTTTACTTGAGTGTTGTAAATCAAGTCTTTAAGGTGATTGTACAAAAAGGATAATCTATACATATTATTAAAATTGGAGTTTCTGTCTGTTATATAGAAATTACTCTCTTATATTCAACTAAGGGGTTTAACAGTTATTTGCATGCCATTAAGACATGAATAACCATTTTATAAACATCTGTCTGTCTGTCTATCCGGGCTAATTTTCGGAATGACTGAAACGATTATAATGAAAATTCCAGAATATATAGAGAGTAATGCCAGGAGCCATTTAAAAACTTGGAGATTTTTCTTCAAAAAACAAAGTATTGATAAAGTAAATGATCTTTGAATATCTTAAATAACGCCATATTATTAGACCCTACACAGACAAAGCCGTGGCGGGTCGCTAGTCGTTAATAATATTAGTTGGTTTCTGACTAAGAAATAAATTATTTGAAGGACAACAGCTGGAGCAGCGCGAGAATGTGCATGCGCAGGAATTATTGATCCATAATCCTCTTAGAAATAATAGGAGGCCTGTGCCGTACGTGGACTGTATATTTTCACTAAAAAACATTAAAGGCGTTAATAAATTCATAAATAAATGCTTTTCCTTAAATTTTGAATTCGTATTTTTTCTTTTCAAATGGAAAAATTATTAGCATGAGGTGCTAATTTATAGACGTGACTCTTAAGACTGACTCAATGTAGAAAATTTATCCAATAACTCTCAATGCAAATTTGAATGGCTGGTGATGGGAAGCAGCATTACTAAGCCTAGCGTTGTGAATAGGTACAGGCAAATCTTCCACGTAATGACCAAGGCCTTCAATGTATGGGTGCATAGGGTAATTTTAGAAATATCAAAGAATAACGCGTGCCAATAAAGAACAGAGTTATAAGTGGTGACCAAACTTGTAAAATATCATTCGAATATTATTCGCATATCTCAGTTTCATCCTGTACGTTCAGTGAGACAAAAGGATTCGAGAACTAAATCACGAATAGTTTAAATTATTTGAATTTGCAGTTGCAGTTCAGTTTCGAATGTACATTTTGTCAATATTTTTAATTTTTTATTGTTCTTTATTGTTATTAATTTGTTTTTTTTTTGTTATTAATTGAAGTTATTGTATGTATTAATTAAAATTACTAATCTTAAGACATTCTCTGTGTTACAACAACAAAACTAACACAAATTAATCTCACTAGATAACTATTAAAATATTATATATTTATTCAAAATAATTTTAATAGTAAGTCATTCGAAATCCTGATAACACTATTGGTCACAATTTGTATAGAAAAATATATTTAAATGGTGAATCTCACCACCATCCATCACAACTCGCTAACAATGAAACTATGGTCAGTTTTGATGTTCAGTCACTATTTACGTGGCTACCTATTGAAGACTGCATCTCAATTGTAACTAGGAAGCTAGAATAAAACAACATGCCTGTAGAATTGTGGGAGAAGGACTTCTACAATCAAGTAGACGTGGTGGCGATGGGCTCTCCTGTATCTCCCATAGTCGCCGACATATTCATGGAGGACTTTGAGGAGAAAGCCCTTCTCAATGCACCAGTATATCCAAGATTCTACAAGTGGTATGTAGATGACACTTTTACAATTGTACCATCTGACAAAGTAACAGCATTTTTAGACCACCTTAACTCCATAAACACTAAAATAAAATTCACAATGGAGTTAGAGGCAAATAATTCTTTACCTTTTCTAGATATTTTAGTCATCTGAAATCCTGATAACACTATTGGTCACACTGTGTATAGGAAAAAGACTCATACAAACCGATATTTAAATGATGAATCTCGCCACCATCCATCACAGTTAGCTACGGTGGGAAAATCTTTGTTTCAGAGAGCACAAGGGATCTGTGACGGTAAACATCTGTCCGCCGAGCTTCAGCACGTCAAGCAAGTATTGCAAGACAACAAACTTCGGGCACATGAGTAAAGAAACCGAACAGAGGCAAAGCTTCTAAGGAGCTGTCAAAATGTTTACCAATTTTGGTAGGGTTGACACAGGAGGATAAAATTAAATAAACAAAACATATATCAGCTTTTATTATATACTTAAGATAGAATATTTTTTTACAAACTACTTATTCTAAGTATTTTATTTTTATAATTCTTGTACTTCAACAATTTGATGTGCCCTTTAAATGGAATGTTCTAAATCTAATGTATAGTTTTTTTTTTTAAATAAGCTATTGGAAAACCCTCACTTGGCATAATATTCAATCTTGCACACGTTTTAATATTTCATTACCAATATTTACAATGTTTCGCAAAAATTTTGCTCTAGCAATTCATACATTCATTTAAAATACATTCCTACATTGGCTGGAACTCGAACAAGCAAGCATTTTCAAATAAATATTTTACAGTTCTTTTTTTAGAAAACTTATTACAGGATTTTTCGAAGTGATCCTCACATATTCTATATTGTTGTCTTTTTTATAATCAAAATGTTTTGAGAGAAGATCTTCTCGTCCAACATCTTTTAACTACTTTTGTCGTCTGAAATAATAATAAGAAAAACATGAACATACGTATTTCATTTATAAGCGTAATTATTCAATTATAAACATTATAAAAATAACTATTCAATGACTTATAGGTAGCTAGGTACTAGGTTTTCTTTCAATGTTGAGATGTGAAGAAACATTTTTAGTTAATAGTAAATTAATAGTAAAAACAGTTTTAACTATTGATTTATTTTTATTTTTTGTTATTCCTAGACATGTTTTTAAGTCAATTAATTTAATTCGTCATTTTTGGTTTTTCATCGCCATCTTAGATCCACCATCTTGAATTTTTTTGATCGCCAGCAGTTGACCTTTATCGGTCCCTACAACATTTGTCCGAGCACCACCCAAACTATCCACAACATTTTCCGAGTTATAACTCTTTAAAGTTGGTATATTTTGATTTTTTTTCACCACCGCTAGAATTTGCCCAGGTTTGTAGGCCGATATGAGTTAAGACGCGACCCCTCTAAGTCTTACGGTTTAGCCAGGTAGTACACTCTCTCCTCAAAGTGCTGAACGCGGATGTCATTTTATTCGCATTCTTCACAGCGAATCCTTTTATTTGATATCTATATCATGGGGGTGCATAAAAAACATAATCCGCTATCTTTGGGTGTCCACCATATTGAATTTAGAGTAAATTCATTTTATTTTCGGATTCTCCTCAGCAAACCCTTTAATTTGAAACCCATATCATGGAAGTCTACAGAAAATAAACAGTCCGCCATCTTGGGCAGTCCGCCATATTGGATTTAGAATGATGTCACTTAGCTAACTATGCATTGTCATCTAAACTAAACATGTATGCAAAATTTCAGCTCGATCGGTTGAGGATAACTGCTTTAAAATTCTGTAACAAAATTTGACCCTAACAAACATACATTGCAAGTTAAATATAAGCTTTTAATAAAAAAGGCTTTCTTATTGTTCTTTCAATAGCTTTTGTGACAGTTAAAGTGAATTTAATTTAACGAAATAAATTGAACCCTTATCCACAAAATGAAATCACATTTGACTCACTTTGCTAAATAAAATGTTTAATTATTAAACATTTTATTTAGTAAAGTAATTTAATAGTAGTGACTCAAAACATTTTAAAAATGCATAAGCTTTATTAAGATGAAAGCTTATCTATATATATTTTTAAAATGAATGGTATTTATACTATTACGAGTTGATTGGTATATTTAGAGAATAAGATTAACAGCTCAGTAATAAAGTAGTAAAGCAGTAGCTAATCGTTTATTTAAGGCACTGCGGGCCGTAGATTCGATCCCCCAACTGCATAAGTATTTTTGTATGGCCAATAATTATTCTGGGTCTGTGTATATATTCATGAACAATTTAACCATGTAAACCCTCTCCAAAATACATATGGAGTATAAATCTCAGAAATTAATAAAATAGTTTTTACGTAGAGTATCTGCGTTAGGCTATCGTAGCTTTCAAATAATTTCCAAAGAGAGAGAAAGTCGTGAGTCACCAAATAACCTCCGAAATTTAATTGTATTTAAGATGTCTATTGTATTTACCTAGGACTAATTGTATGATTAGATAAGTCCAACTTTGATCACGTACATATGTAGATTGTAGAACTGAGACTAATTCTACAATACTAGCCGAATGAAGATAATTTAGGTTGATAACTGGGCTATAAAGTGGATTATGCTTTGAATTTCTTTTCATAGTAAAGTTTTATACGTACTTTGCTCAATAATAAATTTGATTTTCGTGGTAGAGCCACGCTGCGGCGCACAATAGCTGAAGCACGAATACAACCAAATCACCATCATTCTCTTTTATAAAGCTCGAAACCCAAGCTTGATATAGCTGTAAAAGCCAAAATAGGAACAGAACTATCATCTTAGAACACAAACGGGTCGGCTTGATCTGGGTAGGATCGTGCTCATACAGAATTCCAGCGGGAAAGTTTAACATCATGATGTCGTGAATCGTTTAGTGAATAACGAGAACTGGAGACAAGGCACTCCATCTTAGTATTCAAGGATGAAAACACATTGATTTTTACTCGAGGACAGATGTAATTGTCTATTGACCACAGGATTTGCTTACTATCAGGTGAACTGTATGTATATTTGTGTCCCTTACTTCGATAATACAAACTAGCACTAATGAGCTCACTACTACTACTACGGCTCATTACTACTAGTACTATAAACTAGTAGTAATAGGCCGGTAATATAGTTGCAGCCTCATAACAGCAAGCGGAGTGAAGGGCGTTCCCCCAGTAGATGGACTGACTGACCTAGTGCAGAAAACCGATCAATGTAGGTGGTTTAGGATCGAGCTGTCTTAGCTGGACGCTTTATGTTAAGTAACGAAATTTTGATGGACATAAATAATGATAACACGACGATGATGATGATAAATTTTATATGTTATCTGAAAAAAAAATACGAGTAATTTATTACTGTCATTAGTATTGATTATGAAAAAGTAATTTGGCGTGGACTGTCATAAACCTAACATATAAAACTAATGATATTGGAGTGGTCACAAGCCCAAATACGAAACAATATAACGTGTATTTGCTTCAGGCAGTTATGAAATATAATGAGATTAAAAATATATACATATTTTATCGTTATTAATGAAATGCAAAGACTATTTTTAACCTTCCTAGTAACGAAACGTTCTATCTTAGTCCACGAGGTTGACAACGAACAAAAACTGCATTTTATTTCCTAATTATATTTATATAGTTAAGGTTATCTCTGGGGCACATCATCCAATTACTATCAGGTGGACTGTGTACTCGCTCATCACCCTTACACTTGCATAAATAAGGTGTTAGCTTCACCTTAGCTTACTTTTACAACCTATCAAAAGTCAATTGTTGAACATAGGGCTCTCATATAGATTGGAGGGATGTTTTCCATAGTCGCCACTCTTGGAAAGTGGGTCGGTAATCAGGAAGATGCTGCTGCCCATCGCCTGGTTCAGTTTCCCACTGTCACTTGTTACGACACCCACAGGAGGATATGGGGTAGAGGACAGTCTTACACCGCTACTACACGGTTATTAAGGTATTACTTGCATAAAATATTATGAAATCCAGTTTTCAAACCCAGCCCCTTTATAATAGTAAATATCATCAATCTATTCCTAGTATTTCTTCCCTAATATTACTTCCACGTTCGTTTACTAGTCGCGTTTCTGGAAAAAGATTACATATTATCTATTGAGGTCAACGGTCTGTGTTGTACTGGGCCCGATAGCATGCGGCAATAAATCACTGTTCATGTAATTTCCCACTATTACTAAAGTCTAACGACCAGTATTGTTTTCCGTATACTATGCAACTAAAATTGGAATAATAAATGCAGTAATAGTACGCCTTGTTTAAGGAGTAGGTACAAACTATTCAAACTTAATTATTTGTTTTTCTTTATATTAATATAACTGTTTTAAGTTAACTTTATTATTAAATAAGGGTGACAAACGAGCATACAGTCTACCTAATGGTAAATAGATGCTGTGGCATATAGACATCTACATCTATTCTCAATTAAGAATGAAAATGCAGACGCTTTGTCTCCCCTGATGGCTAAGAATTCCACGTCTCTAGTGAAAAGGTTCTCCGGTTCTCTACACTCACTATACGAAACACAGCATCATTGTGCTGCTATTTTACGCTGATATTTTGTGAGAACGTGGTCCTTCACCGGTTGGGCCGACCCATTCGTGCTGCAACCATAATATAGCTGCAGCATGGCTCTACAACGTATATATTTTTTTATTTCATTATGGAATCTCTGCAAGTTACACGTTGAAGCAATGATTCAGTGTCTTTATGTTTTTTATGGAGCCAAATATTATGATTCGTATTTCTGTCTTCAATTGTTCGTATGGTAATTTTTTTATGAAATGTTTTCCTTTGTTCGCAGTAACTACAAGTAGATTTACTAAGGTTTTAAAAAAAATATTGTATTTGTAACGACACCTTAATGTGATTTTTGGCAATCGATGGCTGCAATTTAGGACGGCCCACCGGTCTGGCTTATGAAGCACATGGTTGTAGATAGTTTAGAATCGACTTTGACTTTATACAATATTATACTAGAAAACGAAAATGTGGTGGACGCCGCAGTAAGCTTTGAGCTGCATAACGGGAAGTAGATGGTGTAAATTTGAATTTCATGGCTGATGAAAACCATAATAAAAATATTTCAATCGGCTACATAAGAATAATTGCCTTTAAATGCTTACAAGAATTCATAGCGACTATATTAAACATAATAGTAATAGTGCATTGCCTATAAACTCTTAGCTACAGTTTATTTTTTTTCGTGTGCAACAATACAAAAAATTATAGATTTTATTACGCTAATTGAGGCAACGAAAAAATTTATTGTGTTCGAATTTATAAGGCTCAAATATAAAATCATAGTCTTTAACTAATATCCCTACTATTTTTACTAGGTGATAGGACTCCTTCCATTGTTAGTTCAACACATTCCAAACATTATTTGTTAGAAATGGTTGCAGTTATCTATGTGCTGCACAAGCCACTTACCATCAGGTGGTCTGTTCGTTTGTCATGTCCGTTTTATGAAAATGAATATTAAGAATTAACAGGTTGACACTTTTTTTTCTCCTTAATTTCTCAATAGTTTTATGCTTAACATTTTTGATACAACATTTTAATTTTTTGACTATTCTTTCACTCTGGTGATCTTTATGGACGATGGTGGGTGAGGTTTTATTGCACTACTCGTTTGCAATAAAACCTCAATAAATTTCACCTCAATATTATAATTTCCTTTTTTTGGTTAAAACTAAAATATTGAACTACCTGTTAAATATAGTTTTATTTATGGATTAGCTGAATATTTTATAAAAATAACTACTAATATATTTGAAAAGAAATACATAGTTGTCTAGATTTATTAAAATATATCAAGCTATATTCGTGGATCGAAATAAATAAGTGTCAAATCGACTCCAACTC
The DNA here is from genome assembly GCA_029286625.1 of Parnassius orleans. Taxonomy (NCBI): domain Eukaryota; kingdom Metazoa; phylum Arthropoda; class Insecta; order Lepidoptera; family Papilionidae; genus Parnassius; species Parnassius orleans. Next base: position 791,594 of record JAGSMP010000211.1, on the reverse strand, counting down.
CAGAGAATGCACTATGAAGATAATTTAGTTAATAGTTTAGATGAAAAGGCCCAATGAGGTTGTTACAATGCCTTAATGCAGGAAATTGCTTGGCCTGATTAATTTAGGAGCTTCAATATAGGTTAGAGATAAACTGAGGCGTGGCGATGGTATACATACTTCAAGACAATTTAGTTGAGGTTTGAGGTACTTGTAAAGCTTTTTAGTTAAAAGCTCGTTTCAATAAATCGTATCAATTTGTTGAAGCAACTTAAGCCTTATTAAATTATAAGTGTTATTTTCATGATTTGTGTATACCGGCAATGCAGCAGTCATGATTTTTGTATATACGAATTTTTATACCTTTTTCATATTTTTTAAACGTTACCTACCGCTACTTTACCTACCCAACGTAAATTAGAGGGCATTTTACATACTCAAGTGAAAGGAATTCACTCACACAAAAAAGCAACGTGAAACAGAAACAAATACTTTGCTGTTTGCTGTACTATTATTTGTTTCTGTTTACCGAGACCTTTTTAAGTCGACTTTAAAATTCGACTCTGTATTGTACACCAGTTTTGATGGAACCTTTTTTATTACATGGGATACTTTAGGGGTAAATTTAAAGTCAGAAAAAATATAGGTAATTTAATCAGGGAATACACTTGACTAGAAAACTTGTGAAGTAAAACATTATTCAAGTACGAAATTTCATCCAAATCAAAGCCGTTTCCGAGAAATGAAACTGAAAAAATACTGTAAACAAACCTTTTTCGACCAAAGCTACGATTATAAACTAATATATAGCGTCATAAAAATACGTAAGTCAACAAGAAAAATGTTTTATTATTCTACAATAATTAATTTTTGTCCAACTGTAGGGCCGTGTAAAATACTATAGAAAGAAAAAATACTAAAAACTTTGGCCACATATCAGAATTCGAACCCGTGCGCTCTTGCGTGGTAGATCTAAACGCTCTAGCCGTAGTTGGCCAAATTACTAATTATATGGCGTGGCCAAGTCAAGTTCATTGCCTTAGTATTGTACTCAGGTTTATAAATAAAGAACCATTAAACCAATACAGATGGATTTCATTTAAGTTCAACTTGAAACATGGGCTAACATTTACAAGTAAAAATTAAAAAAGTTTCTTCTTTCAATTTTTATTAATTACAATAATGCTTCTCCATATACATTATTGACGTATCTGGGACTAATGAAAACTGTTTTTTTTTGAGCTACTAACACGCGACAGAGCCACGTATAGCTAACGGAGTGAGTAAAAGCCATAAGAAATGGAATTGTATAGGTCATCGATTCCGTGGAAACTTGAACAAATCCAATTAACGAGACATCGTTAATGACTCAGACATAGTCGTCAATAATCGTTCGTGATAAAAGAGGAGTCAGAGTGCAGTATAAGCTCGACGCTACAGACAGTATTAAGGTTGAAAAGATAGGTCATGTAGTTTTAATATAACTATTCATACGATATTCTAGTTGTTACCTTGAACTTATGATATTCCTTGGTTCAATCAAAAGGGTATTAAAAGTTGCAATTTGACTTCAACAACAAATCATTATATTTACTTATTCATCACATATATTACGTCATTCGGGCATATTTGCACCGCAGTGTTTTTTTTGTTATTTTGATTTCTTTTTAGGGAGATGCTTTTGCCGATCTTTTGTTTCATTTCAATTATAGCATCTAATCTGTTGAAGTGTTCTGGGAGTGCAGTCTTATTAATACAATTTGCAATACGAAAGATACCAAAGTTAGCCTTCGAAGGGCGTAAGCGTTATGGGTACAAGGTATAATAATTATGATTGCCTATTCGCGTTTCTAGTAAAGTGATTTCTTTTTTTTTATAGAATAAGGGCATACAGTTCACCTGACGGTGAGTAGACGTTGTGTTCCATAGACAACTACATCTACCTTTAATAATACCTTAGTTTTTTATATAATATTTTAAGCTTGTATGAGAAAGATGAATTCTTTTACGCCGCCACTATCCGGTACTAAACTTAATTAGTTAGGACAATCATCGTATGACAATATTAGACGACCTACGATTTTAAGACACATTTTCTTTAATTATCAACGTTTAGTCAAAGATACATGGATTATTTTAATTAACTTTTTCATATTAGTAAAACCGGAGTCAGTCAAGTATATTCATTTCTTTCCAAAACAAAAGCATTATTTTCTATAAAAATAATAGGTTTCCAACATCTTGACCGGTATTTAAAGCATATATAAGTGACGTACAGTTTTCATTCATATTTACTAAGATATTAAGATTTCAGTTACTGGCTCGTTCTTATTGCCCACAAATATATTTGAAATAATACCTATTACGAACTACATAAAACGTTCCGTTCTTTATTAGCTAACAAAAAGACTCGTTTTTTTTGTTGGTATTAACACCTTAAAATGTGTGCTTATTGAATAACTTGTGCAGATTTTATCAAAACAAACAAGAATTAATGCCTTTTCAAAAGAGTGAAAAAAGAATCATTCAGAATTTCCTAGCAGTTGTAACGCATTAAATTACCTACTCCCCTCTCCCGTTTCCCTTAATCGTCGCGCTTGGCAGACAGATTGACGATCGCAGCACCAGACATAACGTGCCTTTAATTGAATATACATGCTAATTGTCACATTAAATATTAAACAAGTGAATTATTTTAATGAAGCCGTTAACAAGTTGTCTATAATGCACCCTATAATTGCCTGTTACAAATAAAATCTTTATTCCCATAATTATATTTTGGAAACAGAGTTTTTACAGTCAAAATATTGTCATAATATTAATGTCAAATTTTATTCTCACTTGTAAAGAGGAAGGATTTAATTAATAATTTAAATTTATAAAAAAATATATTTTTACCAGCGATATTGATTTTTAAGTTTATGTTATATTCTAATATTATGGTATAAAAAATACAAGTAGATTCATTTAGGTTATTAATATAAGCTAAGAATCAACGATGAACCCACAAAAGCGCCACCGTATATTACTGTACCAACCGACTACGAAACGATCCTGTCACACAGCCTCTGTGAACAGAAATCAATAGCCCAATATAGATAGATGTCAGAAGGCGGCTTTAGTTGTTCTAGGGCCGATTTTTCAATCGTCAGATAAAAGTTTTCGATCAAATAAATTATAACATGATAAAAGTAGAATAATTGAAATATTTTATTTTTACTTATGTAATTTTCTTTTTCTTTTTTTTTTGTATTTATTTGTTTGTATTTTATAATATTATGAATAACTTTTATTTGCCGATTGAAGAATCGGCCCTTGGAAAGATTATTAACTGAATTTTAGAATTTATTATATTCATAAAAATATTCTTTTAAAAATATTTAATGGCAATGAAAAGTTATATGAATATACGCTTAAATATTTAAATACATATTACTGCTTAAATTAAACAAAAGCATGACTTGATTTATATATATACATGTTACTTTATAAAAAGGCGAACGAAATAGAAAAGAACATAGAACATATTTTATTGCATAAACAACAAATATAAGAAGACAGAAGTAAAATACAAAGGAATAATTTAAAAAAATTGCAGTCTTACGCTAAAAGCCATTTTTCTTCTAATCAATCTTTGAAGAAATGCATTCGTAATAAATCATTTTAAAAATAATTCTTATATTTATAGGACACCTGAATTATGTTTTTATTTGTCATACATACGGACGATAGTTGTTTGTTTACTACGGTTCTACTTTTTAGGTCATCCTTCCTTTAAATCACCGCCCTACACTACTTTAGTGGCACTACTCGAGAGTTATAACTTTTTTTTTATCTAAGTGGCAAATAATAATTCAGCACATTTTTGTATTTTCTTCTTCTTTTCTTTTAACCGGTGTTAGTGAAAATTTGTACATAGATACGAGCAGTGCCCAAGTTTACTCCCCTAATTTATTTATATCATCATCAACACTATCATTACAGCACTTCACAAGTCCACTGCTGAACATAGGCCTCCCCATTGCGGAGTGTAGGGCCCACTATATGGAGTCCGGTAAGACATTCAGGAAGTCGATTGATGCAGGTGGCTCAGGCCCCGTGTTTTGTGGCATTCCTTGAGGGAGGCTTAATTTGTTTCATCATCAATACAGCCCTTCAAAAGTCCACTGCTGAGCATAGGCCTCCCTAATTTGTTTATAAAGATTAAAATAATTAATAAGATTTTAGCAATGCATTTAAAACTGTTGAATTTAACATCTTGTTTATTATGTTACGTTTTATTAACCTATCTTTATTAGTGGCTGCTTTCAAAGTTATTCCACGACACCGTATTCGCATCGAAGTTAATTTTTCATCTTGATGTGAATTACGGGTTGGAATGACTCAAAGCGGTGTGTCGAGTACTCTATGGCATTTTCATTATTCATTTTACCAAAAATTATTTCTCTCTATTACATGCATACAAACGATCAACTTTCAAAGACTTGCCTACCGCTGCTTCTGCCATTGATTAATGGAGTGCGTGTCATGGTCTTAAAGTTAATCCGTAAGTCCCAGATTATTATCACTGTTGATGCTGGCATGATTGTAGTTCCTTCAGTGGTATTAAGTGGTGTTTGATACCTTAAAGTACAATCGCTAAATACGGCGCTGTCAATTTCGATTCTATTTTATAGTGGTCTCATCAATTAAAGGAACTTAGCAGAAAGACAATTGCTGCTATAAATTAGAATAGAATAGAATAATTTTAATTCCATATAAATTACAAGAATATGTAATTAAAGTAATTTATGCTTTTACCATTACTTTAAAAAAAACTCTGGAAAGAACCAACAAGAAACCCAGTCGGACTTTTATAAAACAATAATTTACAATATATTATGATAAACAATTAAATATGAAAACATCAGAAACAGCATGGTACATCAATCCCCGGGGGTTATTATAAATCATATACTTTTTAGTAGTATTATTACCCTTATTGCCCTTATTGAACAATTTTTATTTAATAAAAATTTAATTAGGCTATGTACGGCGTTTGCTTTCTTTTCTCCTTATTTCTTTCTCTATTTTAGATTATGCGAACGCAGCTTGTGTTTGCATTATTTAACTGAGGACCAACTAAACAAACTTGAGCGGATTCTAATTTAGCTATTAGGTTTATATTTGGTTTGTGTAAATATAACCATATCTCCTAAGATTATAAGAACGTAATCTGTTATTTTTCGTGTTTTATGTGTACAATAAAGTATTTACCATACAACGATCACACAATTCACCTGATGGTAAGTGAATATTATATTCTATAAACACATACATTTATTCTCGATCATGAATCAAAATTTATCCATTCATTCATTCATTCATTACAGCCCATCAAACTCCACTGCTGAACATCTGCCTCCCAAGATAGCTCCATAAAGAGGACACCTGTCATAGCTCTCCCGCTTGGCAGGCAGGTTGGCAACCGCAGGATTTTATTATAGAGATATATTATTTATGGAGTCCGTACGGCTAAAGAATGTGATTAGAAATGGCGGCTCATCGAGCCCGTGCCGTCAACATGCACAATAATAATAGCGAAAACCCGCTAATAACGGTATATAGTTATATTATTCGGTTAATTGGAGATTATCTATTAATGGGAAAATATTTGAAAAACATTGTATACGCAAGTATGGCAATTTTTTTTATTTTTATAGGAGAGGGGGCAAACGAGCATGCGGCTCACCTGATGGTAAGTGACTACCGCCGCCCATGAACAACTGCAACACCAGGGGAACCAGAGGAATTTTTGCTTTTTAAAAGGCCGGCAAAGGAGTAGGCTCTTTTCTTGAAGGTCCCTAAGTCGTATCGGTCCGCAAAAATCGCTGGTGGTAATCGATTCCACAAGGAAGTTGTGCGAGGAAGAAAACTTCTTCTAAATCGCACAGTGGTGGATCGCCAATCATCCAGATGGTATGGATGGTATCTCGAGTTCTGTCGCGATGTGCGTTCGTGAAATTTGGCGGCTGGGATTAATCCGAACAATTCCTCAGAGCACTCCCCGTGGTAAATGGGAAAGAAAATGCAAAGAGATGCAACATCTCTTCGCAGCGCCAATGAATTGAGCCGATCGGAAAGGACTCGGTCGTCGACGATTCGAGCCGCTCTGCGCTGGATGCGGTCAAGTGGAAGGAGCTGGCACTGGGGAGCCCCAGCCCAGAGATGGGAACAGTATTCCATGTGAGGCCGAACCTGCGCCTTGTAAAGTTGCAGGCGTTGTGCCGGCATGAAATACTGTCCCGCTCTGCTGAGCACGCCAAGCTTTTTAGAGGCCAATTTGGCCTTCTTTTCACTTGGAAAACCACGAAACTGCACGTCACTCGATATGTCGACGCCGAGGATTCCGATACTGGCTGAGGCAACAAGGGGAGTGCCTTAAAACTGAGGAGATACGGCAAAGGGGTTCTTTTTAGCGGTAAACGCGCAAACTTGTGTCTTCTGAGGATTAAACTGGACTAGATTTAGTCGCTCCCAATCCGAGACTTTGTTCAGCAAAGACTCGACTTCAGACACAAGTTTGTTCCGGTACTCGGCGACGTTTTCCGGAGAAATATTGGCACGGCCGGTGTATAGAGCATCACCAGTGCTGTCATCCGCATAGCAATGAATGCTGCCGGTTTGCAACATATCATTGATATGCAGAAGAAACAGCGTTGGTGATAGCACGCAGCCTTGTGGAACACCAGCGTTAATAGGCTTGTAGTCGGAGCATGCGCCGTCTACAACGACCTTGATGCTCCTATCTGCAAGAAAGCTGGTGATCCAATTGCACAATTTCTCGGGAAGCCCATAGGAAGGGAGCTTCGAAATAAGCGCTTTGTGCCATTCATTTTAAAATGACTAGTGACCGGCTCTGGCTTCGCCTGGGTGGGATCTAATTGACGACTTAAGATAACCATTAAATACCATTTATGTTATCTTATCAATATTTCTATTTTAATAAAATCTCAAATTCTAGATCACTCCTGCTATTACTCTCTATTTATTCGTGAAGTTTTATTACAATCGGTTCAGCCAGAGAAAGGAAAATTTTAAAAATGGTTACTCATGTCTCAATGGCATATAAATATTTTATACAAAAATTTTAACAAACAAAATAAAAGCTTAAGCTTACAAATTAGTAAAACCGGACTATTTTTTTTTGTAGTTTATAGCATTTTGTTATCGTGCGATCGAGAGGTGAATAGTGGCGACACTATTTTCAATCCCGTTCTTTAACCGCACGGGTAGTACTTTTAGATATATTATTTATACTATAATTGGTGCATCTACTCTGAATCTACCCTTAGTCTTAAAAGGAGCGTGCAGTTTTTATTTATTAAGACGCACAGACCAAAAAGCTAGACGTAGAAATTCTAAATTTGAACAATAGCTGCCTTTAATGATAAAAATACATATGAAAGAAGCTGCTGCCCATCCCCTGATTTGATTCTTCCTGTCGTCTTTTACGACACACGTAATCATATGGATTAGTGGATATTCTTACACCGCTATTACACGGTATTTAATGGTAAAAATAGGGTATCCGGTTCTCTATTAATAATACTTAAAAAAAGCAGCATTATACTGCTATTTTTCGCTGGTATTCTTTAAGATCGTAGTCTTTCCCCGGTCGAGACCAATTCGACCAATTCTACTGCGATAGAATTGCGTAGAGCCACGCTGCATTTGAACTACTACGTAACCATGGGTCCGATGGCTGTCGGTTTTGCTACTCGATATATAATACAATGTCGTTTACCCACATTATGTGTAGATATTCTAGTGAACAGATCACCTAGTGAATGCGCTACCAGATGTCTCTACATTATACGCCGTTCTCCATCTTCAACGTGGGCATTTAACATCATGCTTAAACGAGCTTTGGGTTTCCGTGTGGTGACGGCATAACATTGGACTAAGGAATAAGCCCTAAAGATTTGTGGCTTCCCATAGATGGCGGTATAACGACCTCGTTTACGCCAGGCGTTAAATCAAGTCTCAATCCCAGACCAGGGACGGAGAGCAGCATCAAAGGTGCGATATTACTGGCACAGTGATTAACAATCCTCCCTATTAAGCGTGATGATTCAGGCAAATTTTTCCACAACGGGAGAAGTACTTGTCCAGCAGTAGACTTTTAGGAGGTGATGATAAAGAAGAAGAAGATTTATAAGGTGATGTAATGCCACGCTTATCGTGTAGTGGCGGTGTAAGCATATCCACTACCCCATATCATCCCGTAAGAGGCGACAGAGGGAAATAAATCAGGAGATTGGCAGAAGCGTCTTCCTAATAACAACATATAAAAATAAACATAAACACTCACGCCTGTCACCTAGTGGGGTAGGCAGATACTACGGACTTCCATTTGGCACGATCCTGAAACACCTCTCTCGCCTACTTTACATCCATATACCTACGCATACATGCTCGTTGGTTAAGGGTACTCTTAATCTGGCCCATTATCAATATATCGCCAATTTGATCGATAAACTTTCGTCTAGCGCGTCCCGACTGTTCTGTTCACTTCTGCAACATAAATTAGCTTTCTTCCTTCCTCGTAAATTTTTTCTATATGGCCATACCAACGAAGCATTCCTTTCATAATCTTGGTCACAACATCATCTTGCAAATCACACTTTTCTCTTATCATTAATGAGTTGCTGCGCTGGGGGGCGCGGGTACAAATCCCGCACGGAACAAGTATTTGTATGGCCTACAAATAATTGTTCCGGATCTGGATGTTTGTCCTTGTGCAATTTATGTTTGTAAACTGCCTCCACGATACAGGAGAAAGTCCTAGTGTGGATGTAACGTTTTTTTTAACCAAAATTAAAAAAAAATCTCACCCTGCATTCAGATTCAGCCCTAACATACTCCTTAATGACCGCATTTCTACGGCATTTATTCTACTCTCGTGCTTCTTCTGCCACACCCAATTTTCACTACTAAACATTAGACAACTAAAAATAAAAAATAAACTGCGGTTGCGAGCCCGCTTGCCAGGCGTGACAACTATGGCAAATATCCCCCCTATGAAACAATCTATGGGGTAGGCCTATGTTCAGCAGTGGACTTTAACAGGCTGTAACGGTAATGCCATCTATTGGATGGTTTGAGGCATTCCTAGCCCTTAACTTAATCACCTATATTGTAACCAAACTACTATAAAAAATTCATCGGTAACTAAATTTTCTATCATGGCGTGACAAAGTATCGTTGCATGTTATTGAGGATTCGATCTATTATATGATACGTGCTGCAATTTTAATGTGCTTGTATCATAAGAGGGTACGCCTATTTATATCAACTTATTTAAAATTATACAATATTTGATCCTATTTTTTAAGGATCATAAAAATACCATAGTAACGAAACAATTAATTTCCATCGTTTCTTTGCTAAAAGATTGACTCAGGGTTTTTTTATTAGTTCAACTTCAAATTGTTTTTGTACGAAATTAATACGGCAGTACCGTTGAAATAATTCCTTGAACGTAAAGATAAAATTTATTTGACCTTCATCACTCTATTAATATTGAATTAGAAATTGCTTGTGCCTTAAAGTACTAGGTAATATGATGACTGAATAGACGTACAAATTTCACAAAATCACTTAAATAAGTTGGATCTTAGACTTGTTTACTCAACTATTAATAGCTTTGCCGCTTTAGTTTAGTGGTATAATAACGCTGGCTTAAATTTCATAATGTAATGTTCTGCGACTTTTTGACCGAAATTCGGTCACGGCGGCTAGTCTCAACGGAGTCCAGCCATCTCCGCAGAGAGATGATCATAAAATGTGTGCGCAAATACAGGTGCACTTTCTATACCCTCACTCTCATAGTCTAACGGGACGGCAATCCGACACGACCGAAGAGAGGTCAGGCGCAGGTATAGAAAATTCAAATTCAAATATATATATATAGAATTTTCATTTTAATCACCGCATCGGGATCACGGTTTTTGAAAAGTTCTGTCCTTACTACATATACGACGAGACAATGATTTGAACATCGAATCCAAATGTCTCAGACTATTGATCGTGATTACCAGTACAATATTACCGTCTCTTCGACTATTAAACAATCAGGGTCCAGGGTGGTAAGTATAAACAAATCTTTCCAGTAAAGCTTATTTTACTAATAAAAAGGTCGCTTATATCACTCCAAAAGTCCGAGAAAAACAGAGTGAGCGAATCGGCCACTCCCCGCTCAACAGGCACAATTACGAAATTTTCCCCGTTTTTTTTTTAAAGAATTTCGAGACAAGAAGATAAAGTAGCTTAGCGGCAAGCACGTAGTTTTTTTTTGGCTTCATTAAGCCGCTAGTGCAGTGCAGTCGGACAAAGACTGGTTTCTCTCTTGCAAAGAAACAAAGAGAGGTACGATGATGCCACTTCGGAAACTTTCTGATTGCCTGTCGTTTTTTGAGATAAATGGCTAATTGCTATTTCAGCTTATGGATCCGTCGATTACATTTGTATGTGTTCATTAAATTTTCTATCACACAAGATATCTCTCTGCATATCTCGCTGAACGATATGAAACTTTCTTATACATCCAGCAGCTGAATCAGAAGATAAAAAGCAGCATCTTCCCAATAACATCTAAATAGAAAGAACTAAAAACTGGTAATCTTTAAGAGGCCTATGTTCAGAATTATCTTCCTTTCATTTTGATGGGTTGCAGTGAATGAATAAATGAATATGGCCACCAGTGAAGGATAACTTCTTTTTCATAACAAGTTACAATTACTACTGTTTACCATGATTTTGATTGAAGGATTGAAATTATTTACTATTATATCATATTACTGGACCGAATAAGAAGTGTGTAACTGAATTATACCTGAGCAACTTTCGTATTTTGTATAATAATTGACCTTCTTTTAATTATACTAAAAGAATAAAGCTACAACGGCTCACTGGTCCAGTAACATAACATCTTTATTCCACGGGATAATAATATGAACATAGAGTCAGTCTAACAATGAGTACAATAGAATGAGCGGAAAAAAATAATATGTAACTAATTATTTACAGAAACTTTAACTCATAATATTTGGTCAAGCACACGGTAAGGTTTTGTATATTTACATGTGTTGCCATGTGTTTGAAGACTATTTCTAATAATATAGTTTTATAAAGTATACAAGGTTATTTTTCAAAGATTAGCTAAATTTTAAACTTAGTTTCAAATATATAAATAATGGTACATCGTTATTGCAGTTTTTGAAAATACGAGTAAATAAGGCTACTACTTTTCTTTGAAATTACCCCAAATTGAAAGTGATTTATGGCCAACAACGTTTTTGCCTACCGATCGACTCTTACGAATGTGTGCGTGCGCAGAAAAATCGCAAAAATTGCAACGCTTTTTGAATTTAAAAGATAAAAGAGATAGATGAGAGATTTTTTTAATTAATTTTTCTTCACCATTTACCTATATTACTTATTCTGAACCTTCTCTGCAAATTTGGCCGGTTATTGCAAAATAACCCTGTATATGCTACAATTTTTATCACAATAGCTGAAAATAAGGCAGAAAATATTCAGTAAGAGTTATTTTCAGATTTTAAGTGCATTATTTTAGAAGTTAAGGTTGATTGCAAGTAGTTGAAGATATTTCGAAAGCGAAGCTTTATTACTAAAGTGATTTTTTTAAATTTAATAATGTAGAACACCTATGTAACGATACCGCACTCGATATGGAAATACAAGCAAGACAAAGTAAATGATGTAACCGACATGGGTGCTTCTTTATTTATTACTTAAAGTCTTTTTAATTACTTTCAAAATATAAGTTTTTCAAAATTTAAAACTTAATTTACTTCAGAGTTTCAATCCAGTATTATGTATTAATGATTCAAACTAATCGCGCAATTACAAATTGTACTACAAATCGTCACGTCCGTTTTTGTATAGATCGTGACTTCCAACTGTAGCAATAAATAAAAAAATGATAAAGATAATGAATGCATTACAACAAAGCAAATCCATTCCATTATTAAAACAATATACAGTATGGTGGATCATGCACATCTGAGCATTACAAAACTTCAATACCTATCAATTTTACCACAAGTACTCGTATGTTCTGCAAAATTCATCACACAATATGAATCAATATATGTATAGATTTAAATAAAAACTTGTCAGTGTCATGTTAAAAATTCACTGAAATTTTTAATCAGAATTAAAAAAAATGTACTAATTCGCCATTTTTTGTTTATACTTACCTAAATATTCCTTAAACAAGACGAGTTATTTTTGAAGTATTACAAAGAAGTAAGAATTTCTGCTAACTAGTATAATTTTTTTCAAAAATTTTATTTTAAAGCACACAAATATATATGATCCCTCATAAATTAAAGTGTAATTTGACCTGTAATTTATTATGAAGATTATTTTGACCTTTACGAGTTAATCGCACTGTAAAATAGCTATAAAGAAAAAGGAAAGGAAAATCAAAGCCAACTTTTGCAATTCCTTAATAGCAGGAAATTACCCGCTCTAATTTATTAGCGCTAGAGTGTGAGTGAAATTAAGCTTTGGAATAAATTGTATACGGTTTTAAAAGAACTTTTCAACTCGTATTTATATCGAGAAATTCTAATTTCACTTGTACCGGTACAAACCTGATGTTTGTTAAGGACGTGATTCTGTCGATCTAATGATGGAATATCTAGCCAAAAACATTGAACAAAACATTTATTCATTAGTGGAGAACATTTGTATTTAAAAAAACGTACAGTACAGAATTATTTAAAAATTAATGCAATTGGATGTCTGGTTGTCTGACTGCTTTATGTATACTTAAACTCTGCCTCTTATATAATATATAAATAATACCTTATAAATACCTTACTATCCACTACAGGATACGTAATTTTGTAGTGCTAAATATATTGCATGAATTTTAGCAGTACTACGTAAATAAATGGATGAATAAGAGGAAAATGATATGCAGTACATCGCGTGTAGATGATGTTGCACTAGGAGTAAAAAAATGTCTTTGTTACTTAGTCCTAACTAAGTAACAAAGACATTTTTACACGTGATGCCTCCTGCTAATTGTCGAACGAGACAATGGCGACCGACGCATGTTACATAACACATCTTAGTGCTCTATCTATGGTGCTCTCTATCCAGTGTATTTATAAGGCTTATAATCTTTCATTCATCACAGCCGATCAAAGTCCCTTGCTGAACATAGGCCTCCTCATTTATTTTCCCATAATATTTGCCATAGTTGCCACGCTTTGTAGGCGGGTCGGCAAACGCTTTTTTATTTTCTAGTTGTAATTAGGAAAACGCTGCTGCTCATCTCCTCGTTTGTTTCCCTCCGTGACCTCCCACAACACCCACGGAACGATATCTACTAGTGAATATTCTTATATCGCCTTCTTGATCACTAGATTTCGTAACTCATTTTATTTTTAAGAAGTCTCCGATATGGGCCTAAACTATATGGAGTCGATATTTGAACAAAAGAGCACAGAGTGCGTTGAGTCGACTACGCCGCGTCGTCGACTAAGTGTCGTTCGTTTTCAAAGACAACTATTTTCTTCTACTTCAACAGTCCGAAAACTCGAATGATGGATTTCCGTTGAACGCTGCTCCCCACGGGATTTTTATATCTAAACGGATTGATAAACGGATTGGTTATACCGCCATCTGTCTCACTCTAGCTGCCTCTTACGATACCTGATCCACACTCCACACAAGATGGATTTTCTTACACTGGCAACAAATGAAAACCCCGCCCCCTTTAACCCGTCTTTATTTATCAGCATCATCCTATGGCAGTCCAAATATAAGCATAGGCCTCTCACAAGTCGCGTCACTTAGCCCGGTTTTACTTAACCCCATCGTTGCTTCATCTAGTCAAAGTATATCCTATACGTTTAAGCGCGGTTTCCCCTTCATAACGCGTCTACTCTAACAGCTATCACTTCTGCGATAACATGACCAGTCCATTGCCAGACGTGCCCATACGCTAATCCAAATTACGTTTTACCACTAATCCCCGGGGAACAAGCTTTATTTTTTAATGAACTATAAATAAACCGATGTTAATAAATTCGTTTTTCTCGAATTGGTAACACAAAAAGATATGCGACCGGCAAATCACTGTCACTTCAACCAAATTAATCGTTACCATATGTCAGGCGGTAATCGTTGAATTCGGGGAACTTTTCGCATTCAATTCTCTTTTTTACTGTGTCAGTCCATTTGACATGCGTACGTCTAAGCCATTCCCTGTCGAATTTCTATCTATTTCATTTTCACTCTAATATATTTTATGTCGATGATTAATCGTTTCTTTTTTTTTGAAAATTTAGATACCAAAGAGCTGTTGTGTTTTAGTATTGAAAGTACGAGTATACGCTAAATGAAACTCTACAACAAATTTGTTTCTTATTAAACATGGTGGAGGCGTATGCCTATGTACAGCTTTGATAAAATTTTCGAATGTACTAAGCATTCCTAAAACGGCAGTGCCAGGCGTGATTCTAAAGGCGATTTCTTCCCTGTGAGAAACGTCCATGATAAGCAGAAAATCTTATACGGATTGGATGGAAAGGTATTGTGGCTGCTATCACATTTCAATTGAATCGGAACCTATATACGCATAACTTAGCCACAGATTGACTTCAATCTGTCAGAGTGATATTACAGAAAGGTTTATAAGAAGTAGTCTTGTACTGGTAAGCTCAACGTCGTAAAAGGCATACGGCGAGTTGATTGGTTTTTATTTTATGATATTTATATATTTCTTTAATTGTTTGTAACCGCCTCCTTGCAAAAACTCTAACAATTTCGAAGAAATGAACAATATTGTTTACAGGGGTGATAAATCGATCTAGCTACGTCTCATTTCTGGAAAAATCCGTTTTCTCCGTGTTTTCACGCACAGAGCAATAAACTTAACTCAAATGTCTAGAGCGTAGGTCACCACGTCGCGCCGTTTGATATTTTTAGTTTCTATTTTTGTTTCAAAATAAATTATACACTACTTATATACATAAACATACATACATACATAACACATAATGTGTTATTTGTGGAGCTATGTACATTTTTTGGCACTGCATACTTTTTAACCGTGAGGTCAACATTTTGGTCTAAACATGTTTGATTACAGTTATTTTTGCTGAAAATCTTTCTTTTATTCGATATACAATTTTATTTTTATTTTATATTTATTTTATTACTTAAAATTATTGAAAAAATTATAAGTAATAAAATAATATAATATATTATTTTATTAATTGTAATTTTTTTTTAAATGTTTATGTTATATGTATTTATGTAATTAGTTTCTTCGAAATGGCTCTAATGAATGGGATGAAATTTTCTATATTATACTGATATATATAATATAAACAAATGCTACAATTAATTGCGACAACCTAATTATTACCATTAAGAATAAGAAATAATCGAAAACTAAATTTAAAGACTCTCGAAAAATCTCTGTATCAGCTATATCTTTCTTTTTTTATTATACTCGTACATTAAAGTCACGCAAGCTTCAATCTTAGAATAAAGACTATGGCGGTTAGATTACTTAGTAATTTTCGTGCCTAACAGTATTAAAACCAACATTTCAACAATCATTGTAATTTTTCGAATGATTATTATAACCGGATGGTTAGATTATAATTATTTATAAACATGCATCGCTTCTTTTGGTAAGCCTCTACTGGTTAGTGGTTGGCTTCTTTTTTTTAAACGGTCGCAAGTGTCCATAGACTGCGGTGGGCATTCTCAACGAAGACTAGCCATCTGTGCAGGACAGTATTGTAGCGCAAGAGTGTGTACGTAAATAAATGTACACTCTTTATTCTCCCACTCTCACAGTCTGATGGAGCCGCAAGCAGACACGAACGGAGAGAGATCAGGCGAAGAACCAACGTACTACCCGAGGCATAGGGGTGAAACTCCAGGCTGCTAATGAGAATTTTTTGAAAAAACTCTAATTCTAACCACATGATTAACTTTTCCAATTACTACCACTGGACGAAAGAGGCAGTTAAGTCACTGGACATTAGTGAAACATTTAACACTTAAAAATATTTAAAAAAACTATAGTTTCTTTATTGATGAACATTTTTACATAAAAACCTAATAATTTATATAAAAATCTAAATATATTCAAATACTCGTACATACTAAAAGCAATAACTAGAAAAGCAGATTTTTAATTTATCGATGCTATTATAAGTAAATATAGCAGTTATTTTATTGACAGTAGTAGATTAAAGTACCAGCCCCCGTAAAATGTTCAGATAGAGTTCATTCAATAAGCTTTTGTCACGCTATGACAGAAAGGGATAAGTTAATACGTCTTCCAGGTAAAAAAGAAAGGCAAAAGTTCTTTCATATATTACTTCGGTTTCATCAAATAAGTAGGAAGTACTTTCTGTAAAAAAATAAAATAACATCTTTGAAAATACTTCATAGGCATATTGTTAAATAAAAATATTATCTAAGACTATATATCTATATAATTTAAACTCAGTCAAACTTCATTCTTCTTTGTCATTGCAGCCCTTCACAAGCCCCCCCCCCCCTGATATGACCTGGTAAGATATATTTCATGCATATAGTAAGAGGTCGTTACTCCACCTATTGACGACCGCCCTACACATCGCTTATCGGCACGAAGCTGCTACTTGAGAACCTTTCTTCTCCATCAGTTGTCGGTTCTTTGAGCTATATGGGTAGCCTATTGCCCCTCAGCATACTGAGCTACGTCGGTCACTCGGGTTCAACTGCGGATATTCTCATTTTTAAGTCTATCACGTAGAGAAATCCCGATCATAGCCCTCTCCATAGCTCGCTGAGCGACCTTGAGCTTCCTCATACGGCCAGCAGTGAAGAATCACGTCTCAGATCCATCCCTGCCAACACGCACTCTTTGTACGTGTGACGAGAAGACGTGTCGTCATCTCCCGAACACTTCCCATCGCGAGGTAAGTTGAATCCATCGATTGACCCTTCGGTCGGACTTAACTTTGTCCTAGATATATAGATACTCGTCTACAAATTCGAGTGTACTGCTCCCAAAAAATACCGTCGTATGTATTACATGAACGTGACACATGACCTTGGCTTTGTCCATGTTCATTTTAAGACCTATCAGTTGAGAGACACTACTGAGGCCATTGACAAAAGTGCTTAGGTGCTCCGGCCTATCCTAACGACCAATCCAACTTCAGATAGCTGTAAGACAGGTTGACGTTCTGTTTTTGAAATTTTTCACTTCAGTATCGGAAGACGTTTTCAAGCTACTGGACTGAAAAGGATACGGTTTTAATATGAATAGCGAATACATCACTAACTTTCAATTTACCGACGATATAGTCCTAATGTCAGAATCGCTGAAAGACCTCAGCAACAATCATTACACTAAATGAAAATACTTACATAAGTAATGAAAAGATTTGGCTCTTTTTAATCTTTACAACACTGTTACAAATGCTTTACCCGTAAAACGTAATAAGGAGCTCATTCAGGTGAATTTGTTATTAGATGATAACTTGTACTTCTTTACTTGTTCAATCATTAAAATAAAAAAAGCAGTAAATAAATAATTAATCATAAAAAGAATCGTAATTAAAACGATAACGATCGTGCTCATTTTTTATTAGTTATTGAACAAGTAAACCACAGTTGAACTTTTATTTTGTGGTTCAACGTAAAATGTGAAAAAGTATTATGTTTATCCAGCGATCAAAGGAGATTAAACTTTATGTATAAAATAATGGGTTTGTAATTCCATTTAAAACGACCAAAAGTAAGCTATTTTGTTTTGTTTTTCTTCGCAGAATTTTGCTAAGTATCACTACAAGAAGACATGTGTTTCAAAGCGAAATGACGATTTCAGTTTGTTGCATCAATTTAAGAGCTTAACGTGTTTTTACAGTTTTTGAAATGTATTTATTTACTACATATGATATAAAGATATGATGTAGCGATATTTTGTAGTATTGTAATCTGGTTGAGGCATATGAATATGTGAAAGAGGATAAATAAGATAACGGCCGAGGAATAGGAGGAAAAGGACGAGGCGGGCGGTTTCGAGGCTTTTTGCATTTGAGTTCGGAGGGGTCCGTCACGTTGTCTCAGTTGCCTCAGATGACCCGAGTCTGACCGGGATTAACCCGTTTGCAGAGACTACTTCTGGAATAATTTCAGTTGGCATACCACCCCCTGACCCATGTCAGTCACATAATGAGCCAGGTGTAGATATTTTGTTATTATTATTATGTATTTACTCATATTATGAAAGAGAATCCATCACTCGTCCCGTGCGTTTTATAAAAAGTGACTTTGGAAAATGTTTGAAAGATATGGTTTCCAATATAAATTACGGTGTAATCATCATTCACATTTACATTTTTCTGTCGCCAAATAGCAGTGTATCCACTGCCGTGATCCAGTCTTTAGGATACAGAGAGCCAGTATGAGACTTAAACTTTAAATTGAAAAGAAGCAACTTAACATTGTTGTAATCGGTAAAATTGCCGACTTAAAATCTTCTATAAATTATGCTTGCTATTGTAATATTTTTACAAAGGTCCTTGAAACTCCATTATTATTAATTTTAAGGATTTAATTAAATAGGAAACTTTTTGCTGTGCATAACAAGTGTTAATCCTCTTCGTCATCATCATCATTCATCATCATTATCATCATCATTAAAGCCTTTCGAAATTCCACAGCTGAACATAAGCATCCCCAAGTAAATTAATAAATTATTAAGTTAATCCTACAATGAATAAAATTTCGTCTTTATTTAAATATAATCTTTATAATAATTGTTTCCAATTTAATAAACTTTTTTTTAAATTATAATCTAGATTCATTCTAAAATTATCTTCGACGTTCTTTGCAACCTTTACAGCCTTAAAGATTGTAAATTTTTCTCTTATCTATTAAGTAAACAATGGGGATTTTGTCATCTTATACGCCCAACAAAACATAAGCATTGGCGGAAAAAAATACCCGGTTTTGATAGGCCTTAAGCTTGATTCGATAAAACAAAGTAATTTTTTTTGTTTTATCGAATCAAGCTTAAGGCTTTGGTATCTATAATGGCAACATAAGTAGACACTTCATAATTCTATCAAAATTGTTTTGTTTTGCCATTGTTCTTTGATATTTGTTTTTTAGATCGATAAGATTACTTTTACAACATTAAGTTATGCTCTATTTTTTTATATAAATATTACTAGCGATACTTATAATTACACTACTAATACAGCCGTTAACCACTCCAACTAAATTTAAGTCGCATGACGGATTCGAAATCATGTCTTTTAAATTTCGCAGTCCGTATTCTTCACCAAGCTACTGTCGCCTAAAATGCAACAGCGCAGCAGACTAATTGCTTCATAACTGGCTAATAGAATGTTACTAGACGTTAGATTTAGATTTCCCCATTATAGGCAAAGGCCTTTACTAGAATGTGACAACTTTCAAGTTTTGTTTGGAAAATTTGTCCAGAATCTAGACTCATTACGCTGTATGGGTGGATCGATGTGTGCAGAGTCGAGTTTTGCACTCGTAATGCTGCTCTCCATTACCAGCTTGTGAAATATGTGTTCAGTATTTCAGGATGAATTGATACAATAAATTGGTTGCCAGAACTTCACCCGTCCACATGATTGGCATTTGGAGAAAAAAAATTTTTTTTTAAATTTTTATTACAGAATATCAACAGTCAACAATAATAACATCTTTGTCATAAAACTAGAGTATTAGGCCAAAAACTGATTTTATATCGATAGATAGACATCATTAGTTTAGAAATAATACGTGTAATCATCATCATCATTACAGCCCTTCACAAGTCCACCGCTGAACATAGGCCTTGCAAGGAATGCCACGAAGCACGGTCCTGAGCCACCTGCATCCATCAACTTCCTGCATATCTTACCAGGTTGTCACTTCATCTAATGGGGGCCGCCCCACACTACACCTACCCGTACCTACTAATATAATGTAATGATAATAATATGATAATGATAATATTGTAATAACATGTGTACTTAAAGAACATTAATAAGTTGGCATATTCTCACTTATCTGCTATAAAAAATTGCTTTTTGCATATATTTATTTACATCTAAATAATTATATGTAATTCATAATTTATGACCTTATTATAAGATGAATACTAGAATCAAACACTAGCTAGTCGACTCCAAACAGTCCTTCCTTAATTCCTTCATGGCGTAATGATTAGTATATTACACCAAAGTCCCGGAAAATATAAAAAATAAATATCACTTTACTGCCACATTGGAAAAACAAATTTAAATATTAACTGAGGTCTTAATTAGATGTAGGCAGTCGGAGACGGATCGCAATCCTGTGAATCGCTGGTGTGTGCATGTGTTTCTTAAATTAAGCTAAAGTTATATAACAGGCATAAGCGATATTATAGAATACATGATGGATCACTACTATCATGTTTCTGTTATCTGTATAACATACATTGTAAATCAATAGTTTAAAGAAAAAGAAACCAGCTCCGTTTTTACTGCTTTTTCCCCAGAGTGGAGAAAAAGAATAAATTTCATTAAGTATTACTTGTAACAAATTTTTATATGTTAATGTTCTAGTAATATGTAACCCGTTCCTCCAAAACGGCTTTCATGATTTGGATAAAATTTTGCATTTAAATGTTTTACTTTCCAAATGTATCTAGAATGGTGTCATTCATCCCTGAAAAAGCTCGGTCTCCCAGTGCAATACAATTTAATACTAACAAACCAATAAACTTTACTTTAATACAAGTTAACGTTACACACTAGTACTTAGGTCCTAGATTTTCTTTTCTGCCTGGATTGGCATTATCGTCTTAACTGTTTCTTCCGTCAGGGCGGAGTGCCGGCACTGCTGTGTTTCAGTCTGAAGAGAATAGAGAGAGTATAATTACAGACTGTGAGATATTCCATCTTGGTCCTCGGAGTTGACAACCCACCTGTTGCTTTCTTTGATTGGAGTTGGCTGAAAATGTAAATATGCTGCAGTAAGTAGCCACTCACTATCAGCTGGACTGTTGGTACATGACAAGGAGATTAATTTAATTTAATTAAAAATATTAATTTAATTAAAAATATTAATTTAATTAAAAACTTAAAATTAGTAAAAAGCCAGTACAATTATTTAATTACCTTCCTTACGATGACAAATTTTATTTTAAATACAAATTGTATGAAAAATATTTTTAAAATCAAATTACCATAGTTTTTTATTTTTATTATAGAGCCGCAACCAAATACAGTGGATGTTGCCAGAGTATAAAGAGGTAGAAGGGTGATATTTTTAATGGTTATGTAATATAATAAAATATAATTAATATTGATTTATTATCTTTTTATAAAAAAAATTACGTGTCACGATGAACTCGGAAACCACTCAACCGATTTTAATGAAATTTTGTGGATGTGTATTGCTTGCTCTTATTTAAGAGATAGGATAGTTTTTACCACGATAAGTGATCCTAAATATTTTTTTATTGTGAATTGAAGGATTTTTTATAAGAAGGGTCGTCGGAAAGGGTAGAACAACGCCTGCCTGGCAAGCTGGTATTAATATAAAAATAATTGTAGTTTATGTTTCTATAATATTAATATTAAGATAATCTTCGTAAAAAAAAACATAAACTAAAATTTATCGTAACATAAAATCATTAATAATCATTATAACTCTCTGCAGTTTTTCAATTGTACCACACAGTGGTACGTCCAAAGATATTGGAAGGGTGGGTACGTCACTTATCTCAGATTAAAATGTCGGTCCGCTACGAAGATACTTCGACTGGAGAGTGTACCGTATCATTAAGCAAGAAGTGATGCGTGTTAAAAACAATTTGGTGATATAATTAAAATTTGAATTTTTCATATCTTAAAAATAGAAATGAAAACACCTTGTGTTTTGCCTGGATGCTCTTATATTGTAAGTAGTATTTTCAGTTATGGTTTTTATTCTTGGTTATCATTTTATTAATTTTTTACTTGTAAGGGATATCACGTTTAAATAAATGTCTAACTATTTTTTAGTATTATATATAAAATATAAAAGTTATACTGTAGATTAAATAGAAATATAGATCAAATCAGTTGGTAGGGATCTCCCCCCACTAGATGGAGTGACAAATTAATGACTCATGCAGGGAGTAGATATATGAACGAGATAGATATATGCCTACTTGGGATCTATGAATATATATGTAGGCATGAGTATAGATAAAATATTTAAGTGCTTTTTTGAGTAATTTTATCGTTGAAAACTTTTTATATAATATTCAATGAATGCGGTTATGTATTAATTAAAGTATATTAAGAAATATAGCAAAGCTGGAGTTGGTTAAATTTTAATACAGAAATATAAAGCCTTTTTCAATTTACCTTGTATTGATTGGACTCAATAAAGTATCATCAAAACCAAAACTTTTGAAGGCTAAATCTCCGTCTTTCAGCCTTGCTAATACGATTATAAAATGCGTGTATAATATTCTACGTATTTTGTACGTTTGTCGTACCATACACGCTTGGTGTGTAATCATGCCGTATCTAAAATCCTTATCAAGCTTTACGATAAAATTGTAGCATAGGAATGGCATAGAGAGGACAATAATACAATAAAGATAATGAATCATAAAAAGTGTATGCTTATATTATGATGGAGTTTTTCTGTGAGATAGAATCCATAATGAGAATTTTTTATAGCATTAGTGTGACAAACGAGCACACAATCCACCTGATGGTAAGTGATTGCTGTGACTCATTGACATCTAAATCTATCATTGATTACGAATCAAAATGAAGATGCGTTGTCACCCGTGAGAACTAAGATGGAATGCCTCGTTTCCAGTAAAATGGTCTCCGGTTTTCTACACTCACCATACGAAATACAGCAGCGTTAAGCAGCTATCTTACGCTGGTATTCCGTGAGAGTGTGGTCCCTCCCCGGTCGATTTGACCCATTCGTGCTACAACTTTACCAGTAATATAGTTGTAGTATGGCTCTTACACGTAAATAATCCAATAGAATATCAGCGATACGCGTCATAAGGCTGAAGGGACAATGTGCCAAGACAATTTTATTTTATAATTGACAAACACATTAGGAACATATTATATGAGATATGTTGGAGATATGCAATAGTAAATATATTTTATTATAAAGTGACACAACATTTACTTTTTTTCTAAATTTTATATAGATATATAGATAGTTGTAAAAACTAAATTATAGTAAGTACTATCTAGAGCCGACCGTTTAGCTCGACTAACCACCAATGGGGAAAAAGAGTTACGACTGTACACTACACTAACTAGCACTAGAGTAAAGATCTGTTGAAATTCACAGGCTGTCGATCGATGCGGATGGATCAAGACTCTGTAGTATGAGAAGTAATGTGTAGTGAGGCCTACATTTTGCAATAGGCCAGTACAGTAGCACTGTTATGATGATGACGATGACGATAATAATGTTACAAAACAAGGCAGTTTACCATCTAGAACTAGGGTGAGATAAAAGTTAAGTAAAGTTACAGTCTGTATACGTCCCACTGCTGAGCACAGGTCTGCCCTCATTTCTGAGAGGGTTTGAAGGCAAGGAGGTGTACCCTGCGCTGCCCCAATGCGTGTTGGTGGACTTCTCATGTCTTCGAAATATTTTTTTTTATTTCTCAGATAATGTTTTCCTTCACCGCCGAGCACGTAGTAAATACTAAGACACGTAAATTGCAATTAACAATATCATTGGTGCTGGCGAGGATCGAGCCCGGGTTGCTCGCGTACTGTGAAATTTACAGCGAGCGCTAATCCTCTAAGCTACTACGGCTCTTTGTATTTGTAGTCGAGCACTGGCCTATTGTAAAAAAAAAAACACAAAAAAAAACAATTTTTTTATGACAAAAGTCGAAGTGAATTACACGTTTATGTGTAAAGTCGCAATTGGGTTTCGTTATAAATACATTCGTAGTTGTCAACTTTGAGTTTTGTATAAAATAAAATGAAATCTATTAATATCAACATCACCATCAATTAGCCCATATAAGTCAACTCTAGTACAGAAAAGTTGGAAGGATTATGATGACATATTTCAACAATGGCGATTTGATAAAAATGTTTCTCATCATTTTCATCTAAGAAAGAATATATTTTGCAATTTTTCCTACATGTCATCAAAAATCATTGTTGCATTTGGTGGTGTTACCGTGTCTGTATTGAGTATTTATGTAAAGAAATAATACAGGAATTAAAAAAAATATATTGTGTTTTTTAAAGTTCTTCTTATAAGTTATTTGTCGATTCCTTTCATATTTTAACAATAGAATTTACGTTTCTATAATGAAAGAGTTTCTTCTGTATTTAACAGAATTATTACAATCGATAGAAATAACCATATAGATTAACTAGCGCAACTGTTGGTCTTAATGATATTTTAATCGATTCCGTAATTAAAATCATTAACACATTTAACAAATTATTTGTATGATAAAAAATGCTGGTCGTATATACTCGTATCGTGAAAACAATATCCATTTTTTTTATGGATTTTGTGATGTTCCGGACGTCACGAGTGCCTTGAGGTATCTGTTATCGTGTTATAAATCAATTAAAAAAACTTAAATAGTTTGTTAAATAACTATATAAAATAATAGAATAATAGGACTCACAAGATCGTTCGTAATCAACGTTATGAATTTTATCATCAATCATGGTCCGTACCTTAAAAAGACCGCATAGTCTAAATGAGATGATAAAATATTTAAAACAAAACTTTCTTTAAACTTATGAGTTTTTTTAATAAACAATCAAAAGTAATCAACTTTAATTACTTGCACGCGAGATTTCGGCGCTAATTTGTCAAAAAACTTATTTTAGTAATTTCCTGGGAGCGGTAGTTACGGTTTGTGATTTTGCCTTCGTGAATAAGCTAATTACCTACCTCTCGTTGCGTAGATAACTTGAATGAACCTAACTGTGCCAGCTCATTAAATCGTTTTTCGTCTCGTGTTTTATCACTTTTCGTGACTTTCGTATTTTTTGCTGTCTTTGTATTCTTCAACGGTTATTTTTTATCAAGTTCTTGTAATACTTAGAATCATAATATGAGTAATACAATTGTTTTAAAAACTCAAAACAATTTCAGCGAATTTATTGTTCTTTTAAATCACATTTGTTGATATACCTTTATAAAATTATTTTTGTGTTGGGGCAAATTAAACGATGTCGTCTCTGTTGCTTCGTAGTTAGTGTAATATCGCTGAATTATTGTGGCAATTCATAACGCTATCGCACAAACGTTTAGTTTTAACTCTCTCTAACTTATCAAAATGAAGTGGGAGAGTCCGATATTGTGATAAAACCACTAAATTTCATAATGGAAGTAGCATTCATACATTCGGACGCAAGGATAACATTGCAAAAGTGGGACACATAAATTGGTCAGGATCACTGACGTCGTGGCGGTTAAGGGACGTGTGACAATTGTTAATTTTTTTATTGCACTTTTATTGGATCTGACAGAAGGATCGTGAGAAAATAATGGTAAATACCTACTTATTATTTTTTTCTTTTTTTTATAGTATTTTGAGTTGGTCCGAATTTCTGTATGTTCTCACCTATTAATTTAAGGAAATAATTACAACCACTTTTTAATTTTTTTACTAAATATAATCAGAAGTGTTTGAAAAGATTACATTCATTACTTAACTGTATTCTCAGATTCATTCCATTTTAGATTTAATGAATACTTCGTTCTAACAAAGTGCACATTTTTATTTAAATAGAGGATGTATATTTTATTTTTTCAACGTTAGTAAATGCAAAAGTAGACCATTGTTAGCTTAGAATATCCTAGTTAGATTATTAATGAAATCCTTTTTATATAATGTATTATAAAATGTTCGGTTTACTTTGAAGTTATCGAGTAATCAACGATAAAAATAAATCTCTAATAAAATTAGAAGCGGTTTTGACAAATAAATTACGTAGATTAAATTTTATTGAAGCGTAACAAACATTTTTTTATCTCTATCAATGTTCAAAGGGAGCCAAAGAAGCAATATAAAAAAATTCAAATAAGATTTAAATGAAAATTAAAATAAAACTTTAGTCTCTGCGACCCTTGTAATCAAACATCCAAGCCTTTTCGATAAGAAATGATGAAAGTCTTTTAGAATTATGATTAAGAATTTCACTAATTTTATTTTCAACTTAAAGCGTTTACAAAAAAAAGTTTAATATATGTATAATATCAGATGTTGCTACTTAAGAGTGAGAGAAGTGGTAACTCAGATGCAGAACATTCGTTTTAAATTTTATAGCTCCCCAAGTAATCTGTTCTTTTTGCGTGGGAAGGCAACGCTGCAACTTATTTATCACTGCAGCTCAAATAGGAACGAACAATCGGTGAAGGATTGCACTCGCACAAAACTCTAGCATCATTTTCTAGGTGGTAGGACTCCTTTTCTGCCTCGGAGTAGATTTAGAGGAGATTTCTGCCGCTGAATAGCAGTGCTCGCATGGCTGTGTTTAGGTCCGAAGGGTACAGAGAGCCAGTATAATAACAGGCTGTAATGCAAATCATCTTAGTCCTCAGGGAATTTTTTTACGTGGTAGAGCCACGCCTGCAGCTATATTACTGGTGTAGTTGCAGCGCAAATGGATCGGCTCGATCGAGGAAGGACCACGCTCTCACAGAATACCAGCGTAAAATAGCAGCTTAACGCTGCTGTTTTTCGTATGGTGAGTATAGAAAACCGGAGACCATTTTTACTGGAAACGAGTCATTCCATCTTAGTCCTCACAGGTGACAACGCTTCTGCATTTTGATACGTCATCGAGGATAGATGTAGATGTCTATGGGCCACAGCAACCACTCCCCATCAGGTGTACTGTGTGCTTGTTTGCCACCCTTATCCTTTTTTTTTTGGAACGAAGTTCCTTATCGGACGGTACGAATTTGGCGGATGGGGGCTAGGCGAGAAAAAGTGTAAGGCCTTGGTGGCTATAAGGAAGCGAGATGGAATAATATCCATCTCCCTCGCACTTTTTCTTATCTTGTCATGAAAGAAACATTATTTTATTTTAAATGACGCTTCATTTTAATAGATGCTAGAAAATCATTTATTTGTATTTGTTAATCAATAATATAATACGTTTATCAATAATAATATACTACGAAAGGAACTTCATTCCAACCGAGTGTTTGACGACACTCACGAATGTTTTTTTTATAGGATAGGTTGACAAACGAGCACACAGTCCACCTGATGGTAAGTGGTTGCTGTGGCCCATAGACATTTACATCTATCCTCATTTGCGAATCAAAATGCAGATGCGTTGTCACCCGTGTGGACTAAGAACTCTTGATGACGGGGGGAACACACCGCCGACCATCCCGCAGTGTGAGTGCTCTATGCCTGATATGTGATTCACACAGTGCTCAGTACGCAAAGCACTCCTCTCCCTGGACATCCACAAGTCGAGTGGGCCTGATGGAATCCCGCCAATTGTGCTGAGGACATGCGCTCCAGAGTTGGCACCGGTTCTATCGCGTCTTTTTCGGTACTCCTACTCCCTAGGCGTTGTCCCGAATTCATGGAAGACAGCTGTGCACCTGATCTCAAAAGGTAACCGCTCTGATCCGTCCAATTACAGGCCTATCGCCATCACCTCCTTGTTCTCGAAAATAATGGAGTCCATTATTAACTGCCAGCTCATGCGGTACCTCGAGGAACACCAGCTGATTAGTGACTGCCAGTAAGGTTTCCGTCGGGGTCGCTCAGCTGGTGGCGATCGAGTCCAAGGGGGAGGCATTGGCCGTTAGTTTGGACATAGCGAAGGCCTTCGATCGGGTCTGGCACAAAGCGCTTCTTTCGAAGCTTCCTTCCTATGGGCTTCCCGAGAAATTGTGCAATTGGATCACCAGTTTTCTGGCTGATCGGAGCATCAAGGTCGTAGTAGACGGTGCGTGCTCCGATTACAAGCCTATTAACGCTGGTGTTCCACAAGGCTGCGTGCTATCACCAACGCTGTTTCTTCTGCATATCAATGATATGTTGCAAACCAGTAACATTCATTGCTATGCGGATGATAGCACTGGTAATGCTCTATACACCGGCCATGCCAATATTTCTCGGGAAAACGTCGCCGAGTACCGGAACAAACTTGTGTCTGAAGTCGAGACTTTGTTGAACAAAGTCTCGGATTGAAGCGACTAAATCTAGTCCAGTTCAATCCCCAGAAGACACAAGTTTGCGCGTTTACCGCTAAAAGGAACCCCTTTGTTGTATCTCCTCAGTTTCAAGGCACTCCCCTTGTTGCCTCAGCCAGTGTCGGAATCCTCGGCGTTGACATATCGAGTGACGTGCAGTTCCGTGGTCACTTGGAAGAGAAGGCCAAATTGGCCTCTAAAAAACTTGGCGTGCTCAGTAGAGCGGGGCAGTATTTCATGCCGGCACACCGCCTGCAACTTTACAAGGCGCAGGTTCGGCCTCACATGGAATACTGTTCCTATCTCTGGGCAGGGGGTCCCCAGTGCCAGCTCCTTTCACTTGAACGCATTCAGCGCAGAGCGGATCGAATCGTCGACGACCGAGTTATTTCCGATCGGCTTGACTCACTAGCACTGCGTAGAGATGTTGCATCTCTTTGCGTATTTTATCGCATGTACCACGGGGAGTGCTCTGAGGAATTGTTCGGACTAATTCCAGCCGCTCAATTTCACCATCGCACATCGCGACAAAACTCGCGATACCATCCATACCATCTGGATGATTGGCGGTTCACCACTGTGCGATTTAGAAGATGTTTTCTTCCTCGCACTACTTCCTGGTGGAACCGATTACCACCAGCAATTTTTCCGGACCTTAGGGACCTTCAAGAAAAGAGCCTACTCCTTTTTAAAAGGCCGGCAACGCATCTGCAATTCTCCTGGTGTTGCAGTTGTTCATGGGCGGCGGTAGTCACTTAAGATCAGGTGAACCGCATGCTCGTTTGCTCCCTCTCCTATAAAAAAAGATCTAATGCCTCTTTTCATTTCCTCTTTTCATTGCATTTTGATCCTTAATCGAGGATAAATGTAGATGTCTATGGACCACAGCATCCACTAACCATCAGGTGGACTGTATACTCATTTGTCGCACTTATTCTATAAAAAAAGTGCCTGTGTAAGCGAATCCACTAATTCATTGGTGTCGTAAGCGGCGACATAGAGAAACTGGAACAAGAGATGGGCAGCAGATTTTTTCAGAAAAAAAAACTGCAGTTGCCAACCTTGACTACTATAGCAAATATGGGCCTCCCTATGAGGCCACTTAATGATGATGACTGATGATGTTGTGAAGTCCGAGAGTACACACTGTAGTAGGGCAGCTTTTTATACTGCATTTATTACAAGATATAAGAATTAATTTTAGTTAACAACCATTATATTAGGTTAATATATTTTAATTATTAAATATTGAAATAGTCTAATATATTTATAGTTAGGTTGATTAATATACTAACTTGGATAATAGACTCTTAACTTTATTTCAGTCAACCGTTTTAGATTGAACACCATCTAAATATTGATATTTTTCGTTTCTACGAGAATAATTTATAGATAAAATAACATTAGGCCTTTACAAATACAATCAGAAATTCAAATTTGATAAAATCTCTCCCGATTAATTCTCGCGATCAGGGAGACTGTTTAAGGTGTGCTGTATAATTCCTCCATTGCCAATAATTATTAGACCCTTTTAAGTCTATTTCACTTTCTCATGAATGATTCTCCTTCCTTCTACTGTACATCTTTCTATGTATACTCCTTTGCTTTTCCTTCCATAGTTAATTATTAACTATCACTGTTGAGTAGCGTATTTAAAAATCTACACATTACACATATACATTAATGAATATTTTCATCCATGTTGTTATAGGTTTAGATTGCAATATTAGGATTTAAGGAAATGTTAAAGCCACAGCAGTAAGTTACTGATTGTTTTCCGGAAAGAATAAAAGCTCAAGCCAATTTATGGGAATTTATATTATTTTTTTATACGATTAATAGCTCATTTTTAATGTAAATTATAAATTCCATCTTAGTTCTCAGAGGTGACAACGTATCTGCATTTTGATTCTTAATAGAGGATAGACGTAGACTGTGTACCCATTTATTACCCTTATTCTATAAAAAAAAAAATATGACTTCGTTTCACACTACGTAAATGATATTCATTGTGAAATTTTGATCCCATTCTCATACAAGGTGTAATTAACCGCTGTAATCTTTATAAACAATAGTCATATAGTTCATCTTTTGTAGTATAAAATATTGGATTCATAAAATGTGACCGTTATACAGGCTAACAAAAAGTCCAGTGCTGAACATAGGTCTCCCTAATAGACTGCCTCCATAGTGGGACGTTTATCATAGTTGCCACACTTGGCAGGCGAGTTGGTAAACGCAACTTTTTTTGTTGTACTTTACGTGTTCTTCTAGCATATTTCCATTTGTTGCTTTTTACGACACCTACGAGACGATATAGGGCACCGGATATTTTTACACCACCTCTACACGGCCCTTATGAAATTATTTATTTGTATAAAAGGCAATATCATTGGTTATTTAATTTAATGAATTGAATGGCGAATGCCATGAAAAAAAAGAAAATGGGGTACTAGAAAATTAATACTATTTATACTTTATTAAGTTCCATTTGGCGTTAGATAAAACACTACACACTATTGAAACACCAAGGAATAGCTTTTAGTTTTTGACAGATTGCGGTGACCATCTCCTTTACTTCAGAAATTAAATACGCAGACTGGTGACGGGAAACGGCGCTAAAGTTATTAGTCGTCTAATAATTCTATCGTCAATTCACATTCAAAGCGTTGGTGATTATTGCAAATCCTCCCTCGAGGGATTCATACATAGCTTTAGTTTTATAGTCTGATGAAGAAGAACGCACCTGCAGCAATTCCCCTGGTATTGCAATTGTTCATGGGCGGCGGTCCACACTTACCACCGGGTAAGCCGCATGCTCGTTTGTCCCCTATTCTTTTAAAATCAAATCAACCTGTTTATTTTGTGAACATAAGTTAATTTACAGATCTCGATATGTACATAATACAATATATGATAGGTTCTTCAAATAAATTTGTTGGTACGATACCCGCGTAAGTTAATAGGGTATTACACCCATTTTCAAAAAGTGTTTTAAATGAATCCTAGAGTGATAATGAACCACTATAATTTTTATATCAATTTTTTAAAGCGAATAGTACCATAAAAATACTTTTAATCTATCGTTTTAAATTTTCGCGTGAGAACGATTCAACTCGTGACGTCACTGTCCAAGAATTTTGCCTATTTTGCAAAAAATACTTTTGGATGTTTAATAATGAATTATCATCTATATCATTGTGTTGTGCCTAAATGCAAAAATACGAGCATATGAACGCCGGGGAAGTAATGGATTCAAGTGCCAACTGATTTAAATATGAGAAATACTTGGTAAAAACTGGCAAGAAGAGACCCGAAAGCATTGTCTACAAACTTTAAACAATACTTCTGTGAAGATCACTTTGATGTAAGCATGACTTATATTTAACTATCGTTTATATAAAACAAAATATCATGACATGATAGGTGAATGACCTATTGCAAGTCAAATTTTGTAATAGATTAGGTTAATCGCTCGTCTGTCCCGCCCTTTGTAGGCCATTTTGACAGCCCTTGCAAGTGCAGTGCGTTATTTTACTTAATTCGTGTTTTATTCTATTATATGGGAAGAATGACATGGTATGTCCAAAAAAATATAACAAAAAGTTTTTCTCACCTAAGCTTATAGTATAACATTAGTGCTAAAAGCGAAGTAATAAACTCGCTTTGATTTCAAATGTCATAAAGATTATTGCATGTTTTAGCTAGAAAATTAGACACAATATAAGATTTTGGGTTCTGTTAAACGAATTCGAATTAATAGAATAAAGATTAGTACTTTCTGCTCTTACTAATTCGTCTTCCATGATGCCTTTTCAATAAAATTCGGAATAAAACTCAACAATCGTAATGATAACTTGAAAATTTTCGAAATAACACAGCACATTAGCTAGTTCTCTTCACCAGTGACGTCACGACGGTATCTAATATGGCGGACAGCGTTTTGCAGATTTGAGGCACATATAAAAAAAATATTCTTAAAATTGAAACATAAAATTTATAATGCATTTTAATAAATAGAAATCAATATTTCTCGTTAACTTTTTACAAAATCTGTCATAAATCTATATTTTTTTATTTTTTTTACATGGTGTAAAATACCCTATTGTAGTATGCCTATAACCTTCACGGAAATGCAAGCAATAAGTTGACAAAGTTTTACCGTAATCTGATGAATATTTTCTCTTCTCATCATCTAGTATTAATTGGCATGTCATGATAGGTACATAATCAATGCAGTTTAATTATATAATATTTTAAACATGTAAATTCAATGTCATCAATTAAGGCATATCTCTTAATGTCAAAATGTATAAATAAGGAATTCATGTATTGAATAATATGCTTTATCATAAAAAAGAAATGTTTCTAAAAATATGTTTTATAGTTTTATATTACGTATTGTAATATAAAACTATAAAACATATGTATGTATTACGTGGTAGAGCCATGCTGCAGCTATATTAGTAGTATAGTTGTAGCACGAATGATCGGCTCGACAGGAAGGACCACGCTCTCACAGAATACCAGCGTAAAATAGCAGATTAACACTGCTGTGTTTCGTATGGTGAGTGTAGAGAACCGGAGACCCTTTTACTGGAAAAGAGGCATTCCATCTTAGTCCTCACGGGTGACAACGCATCTGCATTTTGATTCTTTATTGAAGATAGGTGTAGATGTCTATGGGTCGCAGCAACCACTTACCATCAGGTGGACTGTGTGCTCGTTTGTCACCATATCATAAAAAAATAAAATATTAAATATAATTTTATAATCATGCTTCAGTATTTATATTAGTTTAAGTTACGTAAATATTTAATGTCTTTTAGACGGCTCTGAAAGTTAGTAAAAAGATAACAGCTGCTAAGTAGGCGTAGTACTAACTGTGTAGGCAACACGATGTGGGAGGTAGATGCGTAGGTAGCAAACGAAAATGTTTTTCTCCCTGAGTATGCAAATACACCCCAGCAAAAATTTGATTCAGTAACTTTTGATACATTTTAGCGACTTCATGTAATTTTTTTGAACACCGCTAGATTCATTTAAAAACCAATCTATAATTAATGTACTTGCAACTGTCGTTGATACTGAATAAATATGTATATTTACGTATATTTGTGGGTACAAACATAGAAAATCATTTAAAGAAATCCAACTAATGTTTTATAAACGAAATTCGACAATATGTACTACCGTTACTACGTGATTGGCCTTCCTTAGCCGTGACTTTACTTAGACGTCAGACCATCAAACCAATGGCTGCATTTAATTTTGATTTTGTAACAATTTTTTTATCGAAATGTCACCACTTATTAACTAAAGTATTCTTTCGCTAAAGTAAAAGTATGTAATACAAAAATAAGAAGAATGTAACACGAGTGAAGTACACATAGTTCATGAATAGAGGAGAAAAGAACAATAAAATGATTTCTAAATTTGAACCTAAATTTGAACGAATACTCGACATTGAATTTAACTTATTTTTAACTCCCGACGTTTCTAGTGCTTTACTACATCTATGGTCACGAGGGGGGCTGAGGTATTTAATTGAATATTAATTTTAATATCGTTATTAATTATAATTTACGTTGAACCACTTACTTTAATTTCTTTTACGACGTAGATGTATTGTTATTGGTTGATGCATGTAACTCTATACTACCTGGTTACCGATGCACACATCGCTCTATCTTCTAGTATAGTAAATTTTGATTGCAAACTGTTATTTTCTTGACTTAAAAATATCATATTAATCCATAAGTTCATTTCCCTGCATTAGGTATAAAATGAAATTTACATTAATTTGGAAAAGGCACCTAGCTAGCCCCGTAAATTAACTTTTAGTCTACGTTTGCGAGGAGGTAATAACTGCAGGCAAACTGGATAAAGCGAATTCGTGAGAACCATCAGAATATTTAGAAAAGACATTAATAAAGCGCTCGGTATAAGGTTCTGAACGATTATCTATCTGCAAACTAAATAAGCTGCTTACTTCAAGAGCAATGGTAGTTCAGAAGCTAGGTTTGCATTAATTTTCATAGTATGCGGACATTCCGAGTTTGATCTTCGCCGGCACCATTGTTCCATTTATAATTGTAATAAAGAGCTGTTTTATCATATGCTAGGTGGTGAAGAAAAACAACGTTAAGAAACTTGCATGTGTGAGTAATAAAATTATACCGTGTATAATTTGTAGTGGTGGTGTAATATCCACTACCCCATATCATCTCGTGGGTGTCGTATGAGGCGACAAAGGGAAACAAATGAGAAAATGGGCAGCGGTGTCTACCTAATAATAATAATACTACTAGAAATAATCTAAAGCCAGAAACAAAACTGCGGTTGCCAACTCGTCTGCCAAGTGTCGCAACTATGGCAAATATCCCCATTACGAGGCATTCTAAGAGGACTGCTGTCCACTGCTGAACATAGGCCTCTCCCGTTAGAAGAGTTTACCTTAATTTTGGCAGGCGGATTGACGATCGCAGTATAGATATTTTACTTCTGAGACATCTAGTAACGTTTTACTTTAGAGACAAACGATAGATAAACGGGAGCTTTTATGGTATTTTCCCAGAGTCCCATTTCCACGGGACGGAATAAGCTAGTGGACTCTCTTACGCCGCCACCGTAATCCTGATCTGTAACTATATTAAATGACTGGCGAGTCGCCTCGGCTTCGTATAGGTAGAGTATTTTAATGTGGTGTATAATCATTTATTTTATTAATTTTTCCACTTTACGAGAAAAATCTCTAATTTTTTTGATAAAATATATTTAACTTTCATCACTTTTGGTATTGCTCTCTATCTGTTCGTAAAGTTTCAATACAATCGGTTCAGGCATTCCGAAGATTAGCCCGGTCAGACAGACAGATTTACAAAAAAAAATTCAATCAGTCATGCATATCTAAACGGTATGAAAATAATCCCCTGAGCTCGATATGATGCAGTTATTTCGATATCATAGACAGACAATTCAATTTTATTTAGATTAAAATGATAAATGATAAAGTTCTTCCCTTTCATATCGCCTGCGGCAAAAACTTCAATACTGTTGGAAATTATTAACCAGCTTCAATTTTCAGTACCATACTATATGCGTGTAAACACAGAGAGATTTAGACCGTGTGTTACGCGATATCTTCACCAAATATGAACTGATTTTGATGATGAGAGTGATGATGAGGGTTAAAAATAAATTTTATGTAAAAAATCCACTCCTAAGTGTAGAAATTAGTGAATGAAATTATTAAAGGCAACGTCCCCATCCTAAACTAGTGTCATTGATTACTCCTCTCATGGCAAAATACTCAAATGCTGCTCAATTTTAAGATGACGTCAAGTCTCGTGGTATCGTAGTCACTTTGCCTTAGAGTGATAGAGACAGCACGCGACTTAACGGCATCTTAAAATTGAGCAGCGTTATCAAATAATTAAATTATAATTGTTCACTTCAACTTCAAAGTCAGCGCTTTAATTCTTCGATACCATTTGTCTTAGCACCGATTAAAAATCTATTAAATTGTGTAGAAATAATTTTATTCTTTTATAGGGCCCATTTTTCAAACTCCAGTTAAAATTTATTTAACGCATGTTGCATGTTATTAAATAATATTTATTAAAATGCAATATAAATAAATTGAAAATTTCAGTTGTAAGTACGAAATAGTTCAATTGTTTAACTTTTATATTCGGTCAAGTTATATTTTATTTCATAGATAACTGTATTACCTGAAGATTGAAAAATCGCCCCTTGTGTTTTGAAGTCGGTTTTTATTTTTGTTTTAAGTTTGATTATTTTACTTGGTTATGGATTTGTGCTAACTTTTTAATTTTTCTCGCGTCTTGAAGTGCTGATTTACCAAAAGTCTTTGGCGGTGAAAGATCATTGCTTAGTAAATGTTTGATTGCTTTGAAAATTTTGAATATTCTGAGAACATGAAATCTGCCAAGACTGATTTGAGCAGGGCGGATGACATTATATATAATATACAAATTAAAAGAGGCCTAGTATCCCACCGTCCCTGGTGTCAGTTTGTCACCCCTATTTCTATTAAAAAAGGTGATTTTGAAGATGCTTAGCCCAACCGATATCTTTTACGGACTCGTTTTTTTTACTCATTATAAGCCAGGGCTTGACCAAAATCGCACCTGGTGGTAAGTGGTGATGCAGCCTTAGCTGTAAAACATACGTGTCTTAACGTAACAAAAGCCTATTCACTCTTGCCTTGAAGACGCCCAGATTGTATTCGGACGTATTATAGGACGTATTGTACGCATTACAAAAGACGAAGCAAACCGTTTGGTTCTAATGCGTGGAATATCGACAACAAAGGGGTGAAGACCCGCCGACCACCTGGTTGTCCGATGGTGGAAAGGAGAGGGAGGAATTAAAGCGTGTGATTCCTGCGCACACACAGAAATGCATCCTATAGAATACTGAGAAGCTGGCTACCTGCGCCTGTGCTCAAAGCTGACAAGATTGGTTTTAACCAAATCAAGGTCACCAATGAGCCTCTTAGCACGTCTCTCCACTGAGTCCAACGCTGCCAGGTGGCATTTTGCAGTACCAGCCCATATGTGACAGCAGTACTCCATGCACGACCGGACTTGCGCTTTATATAAGATAAGAAGCTGCCCCGGCATGAAGTACCGCCGCAACCTTGCAAGGACACCAAGTTTCGTTGCGGCTGCTTTGGATCTGGACTCAATGAACCGCCCATAGTTGAGGTTCGGAGAAAATTCCAACCCTGACAACTGAAGACGGTTAGCGTACTCTAGGGATACATTCCGGAAAGTAAGAGCCAGTTTGTGGGCTCCTTTTAGCGGTGAAAAGACACGCTTGTGTTTTAGAGGCGTGAATATCATGAGATTGGCATTGCCCCATTCAGAGATTGCCTGTAGTGTGAGATTCACACGCTCAACCATCGTGATTAAAATGAAAAAAATACAAAGAGACACGGTAGTCATCACGTAGGTATTAAAACTAGTGCCAATTTAAAAAAAAAATTCAGATATAATATTAGAAGCATGGGCAAAATATAGTTTTGTTCCTATATTCAATACAAAAAGACAAGCCCGTATCTGTTGTATTCTTGTATTAAATGCTGACCTCTACCTACGATCTTTAAATGAATTGGTAGTCAGAGTCAATTATTAACGTAACCTGTATTTGACCATCTGGTTTTAACATGAACAACAATAGTCGTTTGTCGTTTATAAATAAGTGAATATATTATAGGGATTAGATAATAATATATAGTAATAATTTTGTTTTTATTTGGAGTTGTTATCAGAAAAATGCTGCTGCCAACTCCTGTTTTATTTCCCGCTATCGTCTCTTGCGATAACCACGGGATAACCGTGTAGCGGCATAAGAGATTAATATACATATCATGAGACATGCATTAGTAATTTTCGTGATAAAAGCTCAAAACAAACCAAACCACTTGCAAAGCCTCGAAACTACCCCCATATGGGGCATACTATGGGGAAGCCCTATGTTCAGCAGTGAACATTTAATAGGCTGTAATGAATAAATGAAATATTTTATTATATAATATAATATATAATAGGAAATATTTTTATTAAAAAAATAACGACACGCGATATATCCTAATCAGGTGAAGCGGGGTCATCTGATTAGAATATATTAATGAGGCGCTATTTTTTTATAGTATTAGGGTTTCAAACGAGCACACAGTCCACCTGATGATAAGTAGTTGCTGTGGCCCATAGACATCTACATCTATCCGGACTAAGATGAAATGCCTCTTTTCCAGTAAAAGAGGTGTCCAGTTCCCTACACTCACCAGAAACACAGCAGCGTTATGCTACTATTTTACGCTGATATTCTGTGAAAGCGTGGGTCCTTCCCAGGTCGAGCCGACCCATTCGTGCTACAACTATACTACTAGTATAGCTGCAGCATGGCTCTACCACGTATGATATAGATTTACTTAGATTTAAGATTATCAAAGACCATTTCATTTTATCAATTTTTCGGATAAAATTTAACCTAGATCTATCCAGACATTACTATCCCTCTATTCATATAGTTTTATTACAATCGGTTCAACCATTCCGTAGATTAGTCCGGACAGAGAGACAGATAGACAAACATTTTTGAAATGGTTGTTTATGTCTTATAGCATTTAAATAACCCCGTGAGGTTAATAGAAGCCAGTTATTTCAATATAACAGACAGAAAATTTATTTATTTACAACTATAGATAATTTTCGTTACAGTGACGTTTTAAAATAATGATAGTAGGTATAATAATACTCGTAAATATGTAACTTACTTGTTTATGTGGTGCTTTATCGGTATCGGAAATGTGTTAATTCGCCATTTATATCAATTAGTCATAGTTTTGATTTTAGTGTCAAACAAATATAATAACATGTGTTTCAATAAATATTATAAAGATTTGCAAAATTATATACGATGTAATGTACCATAAGTAAGTTAAGTATAATTTTATGAGTATTCATCTGTGTATATCGTACATTAATTTGTATTATATACGTTACTAGCGATCCGCCCCTTTTTCACACGGGTGATTTCTATATCTCGATAACAGCGCCACCTACTCCAGGTGACGCATAATTATCCCAATAAAAAATTTATCAAATTAGACAAGCCGAGTACAAGACATGAATTACGAAGTCACGCATACCGGAACTTTACATATAATTATACGATAAAGATAGAAATTTTAAGTAAAATAAAAGTATTAAGATTGTATTATTATTTACTCTCAAAATTTAGATTCAACGTAGGTATATTTTTAAGACTATGAGCAGAGAGTCTGGCTTCTGTACTAGGCGGAAGCCTGTGTTACGTATCACCAGGGTCCTCCCCCTCAGTATATTATAAATACCTATAACAATAACATGCAATTTTTATGATTAACAAATGTGAGACATCGTAATATAGTATTAACAGTACTTTTATAATATGGTTAATGGTTGATTGTTTTTGTGTTTGTGATTTTGTGTTTGTGAATGTACGTGTGCGTGTGCGTGTGTGTGAGCGTGTGCGTGTGCGTGTTCCTGTGCGTGTGCCTGTGCGTTGCCGTGTATATGTGTGTGTGCGTGTGCGTGTGCGTGTGCCTGTGCGTGTTTGCTATGTAGGTACTGTGAGTAGGTAAATTTAACGGGCAACCGCCCATTATCTTTAAATAAAATAAGTGCAATACAAATTATTCTTTAAGTACCCGAAAAAGTTCGTGCAGTTATATTATTTGAAAGACGGAAATGTTATATTTGACATCAACTTCGTAAATTATATTTAGATATTGTTTCGATATGATTTCATTTCTTTTTCTTTTAGCGCTGTTTTATTTATTTTTAACACTAGTAGTAAATTGATATTGAATAAAAGCATTGGTGGCATAAGATAATCTATTACGCATCCCATGGATGTGGTAAGAGGAGAAATAGGAGATGAGTGGCATTATCTTCCTGATAACTATTCAAAATAAGAAAAAAGCGATTGCTAACCTACCTGCCATACGTGGCAACTATAATAAATATCTCACCTATGATGCAATCTATGGGAGAGGCCTATCAATATCAATAGTACACTTTGATAGGCTATGTAATAAGGACGATGATATAAAATAAATTGATTGAAATGCAATGGTTTCTTATATCTAAGCGAAACAAGTGAAGCATATTTTTACCGAAACAAATACTTAAAGGTCAACTACATCAGAACGCCAAACACCTTAGTCACTAACCGACTGAGGTGTTTGGCTGAGGTGTTTAGAAAACAGTCGAAAAATCAGGAATTTGTAAACAATAAACACGTGTTTTATTAAATTAACTAATGTTAATTTACAAACAAAGGTTCCTAAAACGAAAACTGATCTAACCTTTTAGTATAAGATATAGTTTTGTATAACAATGATGAAATATATTGCCTACATATAATCTTTATTTGATCGAAGCTCTTTTGGAGCAAAGTTTAATTACTTCTCACAATTATGATGCCTGCACCATCCCATGTACTGGTTTACGCCTCCTTTAAATTTACATTAATTTAGAGTCTAATAACCTAACCTTGTGGGTTCAGAGATTAGCTGCTACAATTAACTATTAAAATAAACCTAATTTAATTTATTACAACCTCTTTAGACTCAAGATTAATCCAATATTCCACTATTCATATAAGGGTTTTATTTAACAGTGGAATTTTGATAGGCTGATTAGAAGAGTATTGTAAATCGTCATCTGTTCATAAAATAATATTTTGGAAATCCTTACCTTTGTCCGTAAACGTGCTCATTCCTCAACTTACATTTTGTTCAAGAAACAGGTTAAGAAACATTTTTTGTCTCCCTATTATTATATAAATTATTATATATTATTATAGTAATTGTTTTTTGAGTTGTCTGGAAGAAATTGCTATATTGCAACAATACCGCCTTTTGTTTTTTCCTTAATATTTATAATTATTTATTAACAAATATAATAAATATGTGATAACCTTTCCCTGGTTTACAATAAAAAGGATTGTATTGTATTGTATAAGTTTATTAAAATAACGGCGTAAAAAAGAACCAGTACTTACTTCGCCGTATTCAGGGGTATTCTAGCTGGTAAGAGTTTTATGCGTGGCCATCCTGCAGCTATATTATGGGCTATATTATGTAGCTATATTATTACCGACCCAGGAAGGACCACGCTCTTACAAAATATCAGCGAAAACTAGCAGTTTAATGCTGCCGTGTTTTGTATGGTGAGTGGAAATGAGGCATTCCATCTGGGTCCTCAGGGGTAATAACGTATCTGCATTTTGATTCTTAATCAGGGATTGATGTCGATATCTATGGGCCACAGCATTCACTTACCAT
The DNA here is from genome assembly GCA_029286625.1 of Parnassius orleans. Classification (NCBI taxonomy): domain Eukaryota; kingdom Metazoa; phylum Arthropoda; class Insecta; order Lepidoptera; family Papilionidae; genus Parnassius; species Parnassius orleans. The sequence goes on along the minus strand of JAGSMP010000211.1, from coordinate 750,472 downwards.
AAGGTATACCGTGTGTTCGTTTGTCACCTTTATTATATAAAAAATATATATACCCCTACATATACTTATAATATATGTAATCGTCTCTAGCGATGAGTACGTTTTTAAATCAAGGAAAATTGTTATATTTTAATGACATTACGTAGATATACTAATCTATGATAATTAATTAAATAAAAGATACAGAGACACGAGGATTGATGATAAAGTTTACATTAGGGTATTTAATGTAATTTAAAGGAATTTCAATATATTGTAATGTTGAAATTAGTAATTTCGATACATGCTTGAGTCACAAAACTATGATTACCAAGAACAAATAGCAAAAATGAGTCAAACATAATCAGGTTACGATTAGGAAGGAACGAATTTATGACTAAGAAATTTCTGACTAAGAAACGAAGCTATATTATATAATTTTTACTTTAAGTCATTATATAATGTAACAACATGAGCCTTCATTTCCTACTTTTGCGATCTAATTAAAATTTATTTTCTATTTCAGAGTAAACTATTTGGATCGAAAACAAGTGAGTTTGAGAACGAAACTTTAGAAATACACAATGAGTACAGAAGAGAGCACGGAGTTCCACCGTTAGTCCTCAACAAAGATATTTGTAAAGTAAGTCAAAAATGGGCTGAAGAATTAGCCAAAAAAGATGCAATGTCGTATAGCCTTAACCAAAATTTTGGAGAAAACGTTTATTGTGGATGGTCACCAGATCCTAATGTAAAAATTAAAGCTCGTGACTGTGTAGAGAAATGGTATAGCGAAATTAAAGACTATTCATTTGGCAGAGAGCCTGAAATATTGACTTGCGGACACTTCACACAGATAGTTTGGAAAAACACACGGGAGCTAGGAGTAGGTAGTGCCAAAAGTAAATCAGGAAAATTGTATGTTGTGGCTAATTACTTTCCTCCAGGTAACTACAGTGGACAATTTGTGAAAAATGTTCTACCCCCGGGGGCCTTGCAGTTTAGATCAAGTTTGAGCAGTTATAACTCTTATAGTGAAAGGAATTATTCTATAGGACCACCATCTCCAAGTTTAAGAAGCAGTAAAAACTTATCTGGGATAGCAACAGAGCTAGTCACAAAATTTAGATCGGTGTCAATATCTGGGGAAAAATTTGAAGAAGAATTTTTAAGAGCCCACAACGAATATCGCAGGCGACACGGCGTTCCACCACTAGAGCTTAACAAGAAACTTTGTAAATACGCAGAAGAGTGGGCCAAAAAACTCGCTAAAAATGGACAAGTGGAACACAGAGATCAGAACGAATACGGTGAAAATATATTTTACGCTTGGTCTTCAGATCCCAACTTTGACGTTTCTGGCCGAGATCCTGTAGACAAGTGGTATAACGAAATTAATTTGCATGATTTTGGGAGAGAACCAAACGATTTAAAATCGGGACACTTTTCTCAGGTTATATGGGAGGACAGCAAAGAACTAGGTGTAGGAGTTGCTAAATCCAAAGATGGTCAAGTATATGTTGTTGCTAATTATTTTCCGCCCGGAAATGTAATGGGTAGTTTTTCCAAAAAAGTAAAACCACCGATTAACTAACTTTATAATACAGTAAGTTCGTTACCAAAGATTCTTAAAGACATTCCAAATAATATTTTATATATTTGAATTTAAATTACCTCAAAAGATTTTTTAAAACTTATGTAATATTTTAATTAAATAATAATTAAATGACACATATTTGACCTTGAATAATTTTAAATAGGTTTGTGTAGTAAAGGATAAGTAGAAAGATATCAATAACATTTGTCATTGTTTTCTGAAAAGATAAAACAATATTTTGGTCTTTGAAAAGGTCAGTCAATACACTTGGAAATAGCCTTCGACTTATTATAAAGATGAGTGGACTTAACTGCAACACCGATGTAGATAAAGCATGAACTACACAAAAGAAAGAACAATTGTGATTTAAGAATTCATTCATATCAATAAATTTTGAATGTATAATACAATGTTTAAAGTAAAAATATATTCAATATTTTTTTATAAACAATTACTCATTTTAAACCTCTATTAAAAGTGAAAACATTTTTTTTTAATATACAGAGATAAAAGTAAAAATAAAGTAAAACAATAATATTTTACGAATATTTACGTTTTATGAACAAGACAGTCATTCATTTATCGTAATTCTTATAATAATAATCATTAAGATATATTTTGGGACTGAGCTAATAATTATGTAGGTACAAAAACGATCCTTTTGGTAGCGCTGTTGAAACTATCGATTGTAACTTTACAATGCTCTTAACGTTCAAAGAAATAAATCGAGCAAGCAAGTACCAAAAAACTTATTCATACATCCATCCTTTCATTGCAGTCTTTTAAAGTTCACTGCTGAAGATATAGGCCTCTCCCAAAGATGGGATCTTATAGGTAGGATTTTGCCATTGTAGCCACGCTTGGTAGGCGGGTTGGCAACCGCAGTTTTTTATTATTTTAAGTTGGTATCAGGAAGATGCTGCTAACATCTTTTGTTTTAGTTTGTTGCCTCTTACGACATGTACGGGATCATATGGGGAAGAAGATATTCTTACATCGCCATTAAATGGAAAAAATATAATATATGACTGGCATAAATATACGCGTGGCAAACTAACGTCTCGTCTTTATTACCTACTCTTTATTTTACTATTAATGTTATGAATTAATTTGTGAACAAGAATAGTCAGAACAATAATCGTAATTTTGATAAAAAGCAATTTAAAAACTTTATTAATATGTTTTTAATTATAAGAAATTTTTAAAGTTTTACTAAGTTAAATGACATATTAATTATTATATTATTTTATACTTATATATAAACAATTTCATTCACACTTTCATTCAAACACTAATGAAATTGTTTATTGTAATTGTAAGTGCTGGTCTACTATGTGCACGTCTGTGAAGGAAAACATCGTGACGGAATCTGCATGTCAGAGGAATTAAAATAATTATTTCTAAAATATGTGACGTCAGTCAGCACACATTGGGGACGCGCGGTGGATACTACGTTTCACTTATGGATACTACCTTGCACTTATAGCCTCTTACTAATAAACGAAGGCCTGACCACACTTAGCAGTGAGACGAATGACGCTGTAAATTTACTTTATGGCAAATAGCAGACATAAATTTAAAAAAGTAATTATAAATATCCTTTAAAAATGATGAAATGTAATTTTTCTACTTATAGAGGATTTTGTATGATATATTTTATCGATTAAATGTCTGTTTTTTTAATAGTTACATACTCCTACCTTATTAAATACATCCTCACTTTACTATATTTTCTACTTAGCGGTTAATATGGACTGGTATCATCCATTTACCTATTTCTGCTGCCAAGCAATAGATCACCCAATGCTGTGTTGGTTTAAAAGGTCTAAGAGCAATTTATTTAACTTTTGGTTCACCATTCTTCATCTTCTTCTTCAAATCAAGTTTTCTTCTGCTTAATCATCAGCCCGTAAAGGAACATTCTTATTCGTCACGTTAGGCAGGCTGGTTGATGATCACCGTACTCGTAATGATTTATTATATTTATGCGAATACTACACATTGAATAAAACTACTTTTACGGAATTTATCGCGTTTAATAATACTTATTTTTAAATTCCCGACGTTTCGGGTGCTTTTCAGCACCCATGGTCACGGGAGACTGAAGTGATTAACGTCCCGATGTCAGAGTTAACCCGGAGTACCTTCAGCTTTTTAGTTATTAGTTTTGATCCGATCTACGTAGAATGGACTTACTGTGTCTTGAAGTCTTGCAGTGGTATGCTTGGGCTTAGTTTTAATTTTATCAATTACAGGATCCCAAGCAGGTGGTAGTACCAAGCCTCCCTTTCTATTGAAATTAGGTAGTTTTTTTATTTCAATAGCCTCAAGTATCATCCTTGGCAGGAATCGATGTTCTTTCGCGAGAATTTGTGGTCTATCAAACCTAATTTAATGGCGGGGGCCGTCTAGGATATGATCACAAACTGCAGACCAACGTTTCGGGAAGTCTGCAGTTTGGGATTAAGTCGCACAGTTGTGGACCTCCGAACTTCCAGATGGGGTGGATGGTATCATGAGTTATTGTCAGGATGGGCGTTGGTGGAATTTGACGTCTGGAATTAATTCGAATAATTCCTCTGAGTACTTCCCGTGGGATGCAACAAGGAATGCCGCAAAGCACGGTCCTGAGCTACATGCATCCACCGACTTCCTGCATCTCTTACCATTTCATCACGCTATCTATTAGGGGTTTACACTTCACGTACCAGCACAAGGCCGCCAAGTAATTAATATTTAATCTTTTATACGTACCTTTCTTTTTTAAATAATTTCGGTGTGCGTGTGTTCGTAATTCTAAAATTAAGTCCTTTTAAAAACTTGACCAATTTTGATGAAATTTTATGGGGTACTAATGGGGTCAACTGCATGGTTTTAAGCTATAGTTAGACCTGGTAGATGGCGCTGTAGTCGAGATCCAGAAATCACCCGTGCGAAGTCAGGGCGGATCACTAGTATTAACATAGAAACAAGAAGGGGTTATCAGGTATCTCCATTAAAAACAAATGTAGTTAGCTCTTGGTAGTGTTATATATTACATTATACTAAAACTGTGAAAGTAATTTACGGCGAATTTTTTGTTCTTTTCATTTTTATGATATGTAACTTTTCATTTCACGGTTTGCCTTTTATGTTTAACTTTTAACAGGGCAATAAATTTGACTGCGGCGAGAAATTAAAATTTACTCTCTGTGTTCCTGATTCTTATAGTTTTTATCTGTCTTAAATTTCTTTATTAAAGTTGAAACGAAAACATAATTATTATTTTCAATACAAAAACGAAAAAGAACTATGGACTGGCGTGTGTTTACGTTTTTATGATAACGGTAATTTGTTTTAACTTTGATACTATTATGTGTAAAATATAATGATCGTGAATACTACACATTTAATAAAACTAATTTTACGGATGCTATCGCGTTTAATTTTAACTTTTTTTTGTTCCGTTTCGAGCGCTTTATAGTACTATCCCTCTACAAGATACAGTAGTGTACAAGCTTGATTGTGAATGTGGTCTCTTACATAGGACAGACTAAATTATTTACGCAAAACCTGCGTAAAATGTATGTGCTGCAAATATAGCTAACTCGAAGTACTAATGCTTAGGAAAGTCGACAGTATGTGAACATGTTCAAGATCGTCCAAAAATTACATCAGATTTGATAGAAAATAGAGAGAATCCTCGCAAAAGAAGATTGATTGCTACCTAGGATGATTCGCAAGGCTATGCAATTTAAAAAAATATCCTAATTTCAATAGAGAACATGGCTGAGTGCTACCAATTGCATGGAATCCCATAACTAATAGAATTTAATTCAAATTTAAGCATTACTTTGTGCAATATTTAATAAATTTATTATATTTTTTCTGGTACAGCCATGCTGCAGCTTTATTAGTAGTATAGTTGTAGCACGAATGGGTCGGCTCGACCGGGGAAGGACCACTTTCTCACAGAATACCAGCGTAAAATTGCAGCTTAATACTGCTGTGTTTCGTATGGTGAGTGTAGAGAATAGTAGACCCTTATTACTGGAAAAAAGGCATTCCATCTTAGTCCTCACGGTAGAAACACATCTGCATTTTGATTCTTTATTGAGGATAGAAGTAGATGTCTATGGGTCACAGCAACCATTTACCATCAGGTAGACTGTGTGCTCGTTTGTCAATCCATCCAATAAAAAAATAAAAGATAATGTTTGCTCGTTCTGCGTAGATCGCACCAAAATTTTATTTTATTCAATGAAAATGAAAACTTTTCAAATTGGTATTGTATCCATGTGCTAAAAACTAAAAACAAAAACATACATATTGTATTCCAATCGGAAACCTTCCAATGGTTTTTGCTACGGAGCGGGGCTTTCGGCATACATTTTAAGCGGCTGCTAATTAGGACACTGTTATCCAAGAGGCTGTTTGTTATGGACGCTTAACCACCCGTCCCGCCGCACGCTTTCCACTTACTACACTAATTGTATTCGGTATTTTTTGGCGAAGATTCACAAAATCGAGTGCCATGCCTCTAATTCTTTTTATTTTATTTTTCACAGAATTTGACATTCACCTCTAGCATTAAGGATTGGAACAATTTTAATAGAATTTTTCAAATACTTAAGGTAAGATTTTGAAAACAAGCTAACATGTAAGGATGAAAAATAGCAAACAGTCCAAGTTCTAATGTTTTTGTTTCAAAAAATAAAAACTAAAGTGACAAACAAACAAGAAGTTCATCAAATGGTATGTGGCTACTACAGTCCGTGACATCTGCAGCCCTCTATACCCTTGAGACCGGGACACAGTAGTGCAATCGCTGCTATTTTTCGGTAAAAATAGGTAAGAGGGTATCTACCCAGACGGACTCCTAGGTAGAAGAGGAATTGTTCCATGTAAAAATGGATGCTGTGGCCCATTAACTCTGACATCTCTCCTCGCATAATAATTAAGATATAGATGCGTTGCGACACCTGAGTACTAAGAAGGAATGCCTCGTTAGCAGTGAATAGGGTTTCCAATTCTCGTCACTCTCCATTCGAAACTCAGCGACATTATGTGGCTATTTCACGCTGGTATCTCTACTAGCGTTGTCCCTCCCCAGTCGAGCAGACTCATTCGTGCGGCAGTTATGAATGCTTATGATTCAGAGTGTGGCTCTACCGTAACAATACACTTAATTAAGAAGTAAACGAAGATAATATACTCATCCACATGTATGTATATTAAACTGACTAACTACGTGCACATGCCGGTTCCGTAGTGTAGAAGTCAAGCGTTTGGTCACGATGCTGCGAGGTCGCGGGCTCTAAGTCCGCACATAGCAAGTGTTTGTATGGCCTACAAATTATCGGCCAAATATGAAAATGTTATGTATGTAAACCACGACCGTAATACAGAAGCGAATCCCATTGTGGTGGTAACATTTCTTTTTAAATATATATAAAAAAACCTTATTAATTTAAAAAAACTTAAACGTACATAACTTTTAAACTCTTTGAATTTACAATAGAATCTAAACAAAGTTCAAGCATCATAAAGCTTGTTACGTGCTTTTGCTGCTGAAATAAAAATTCCTCAATTTCTGTTATATCTCGGCAACGTAATATAACTTTGTCGTACAAAATTTGTTTGTTTTGAACGGCGTGAGAGTCATTACAATTTTGATGTATGAAAAATTGTCAAAATATCGTGCTAAACATTTAGTTAGGAGCAATGTATTCTATCACTTTAATGTTTATTGTCACAGTTATTTTTGCTTGAAATATCATTGTAGTAGTTTATGTATTATGAACAAGTGGTAAAATTAAAAATGATCTACAAGGTATTGTTTTCCAAAGATATTTAAAGGGATTTCATGTAAAGCTTCTCCAACGTACTTAAATTGAAATGCTAGCGCTGAAACAATATTCACTTGTGAAGTGAACATTGATGTTGAAAGCTATGAAATCATTTTAGAAATAAAGTAAATAATTCTTGGCATGTATCTTAAAATTTACTTGCGCGTTCCATAGCATATAATTTAAAGATAGCATAAATAAAATAATTAAACTAGTTAGTAGTAATTTATTTGTAACTTAATATCACTTTTTATCAATTTCTCGATTTCACAAAAAAATTGCTAAGCTTTTCGGATAAAATAGCCTAGATCCCTCCTGGCAATGCTTTCTATTTTGCTCGTGAAGTTTCATCACAATTGGTCAACCATTTCAAAGATTAGCCCGGACAAACAGACAGACAGACAAAATTTTCTTAATAGCATGCAAATAACCCCCTGAACTTGGGCCATAACCATGGGCTGAGTAGCAACTTACCTTACAAATCATGTAGACTGTTAGCTCGATTCCAGTCTCGATTCGAATACTACAAAGTGAACAAAACTACTTTTTTCGGATTTTATCACGTTCATTTAACTTATTTTAAATTCCCGACTTTTTATAATTTACGTCTTTTTATAATTTTTATAAGAACGTCAATCGCCTCAGTCCCCCGTGACCATGGGTGTTGCAAAGCACCCGAAAGGTCGGGAATTATAAATATGTAAAATTAAACGTGATAAAATCCGTACAAGTAGTTTCATTCCACGTGTTAGCAAGCTTTAAACAGTGCATGCTAAGCTAAAATAAAATATTTAAGTATATATATAAATAGCAAAGAAACATGGAAAACTACTAAAGAATTGCGTAATCTGAATAATCCAATATCGAAATCAATGGAACTATTAAGAATGAAAGAAAATCCAAGTAACTCCCTTAATAAGGTCAATAAGTATTTTATATCGATTGGTAAAATCCTTGCCGAAGAGACTCTTAATAAGTTAAATAAAAGCGAGCCAGATTTAACACGAGAAGCAAATAATAATAATAGTCCTAAAACCTCAATGCTACTGTTACCAAATGACCCAATAGAAGTGACCTCACAAGTAATTAAGTATGTTGATGAGGGTGACAGATGTGTAGGTATTTTTATTGACCTACAAAAGGCCTTTGACACAGTGTCAACATCGATTATTTTGCGGATGTTGGATAACTTGGGTATAAGAGGGACTGCACTGCAATGGTTTCAAAGTTATTTATGTGACAGAAAGCAGTACGTTAGAGTGGATGGACATTCCAGTAATTACATGCGCTGTACATGTGGTGTCCCATAGGGTAGTACTCTACGGCCGACATTATTTTTAACTTACGCAAATGACATGAGTAAAATTGTATTAAACGCCGTCAATATAACTAGTACGACACAGTAATAATATTTCATGCAAAGAGCTGGGAGCATGTGAAACAAGATGGTGAGGCGGGACTGGCTAAAATTTCTTGTTGGCTAGAAAATAATCTACTTTCACTAAATACAACCAATTAATCTGTTTCAGCAAAACTCTAGCGGTTCGACCAAATGACAAATTTAAATTAAGGATTCATACAAGTCCATGTAACAGACTTGATGATGTTCCAATATCTTGTAATTGCCCTTACATAACTAAAACTATCACAATAAAATATTTTGGAATTATTATTGGTGAAAAGCTACAGTGGAAACATCAAATAATATCACTTAGTAAAAGATAAGAAAGCTTGTCTGTGTTTTTAAGTTGCTAAGCCTTGTAGCACGTCCAAAATTACCGTTGCAAACTTACAGGGCTCTCTGTGAATCTTTAATTACAGTTACCACCAAATAAAGGCAAGGATCAGAGTGTAGCTGTAGAGTGTAGCTTGAAAACCTTGATTATGACAGCACAGAAGCACTTAGGCCGTAGGTTTACCACACGCAATACTCACACACATATATTCCAACACACACTCACCCACTCACACACACACACACACACACACACAAAACAAGCGATTAAAAACATTTTTTTTTAATTTCTTATTTATATTTCTGTACCTGTTTAACTAAATAACTAAATTATTGTATAGAAATTGACCTTTTGACAAGGCTAAATTTAAGGAGAGGAACTGGTTCCTGAAACACAGTTAAACTAGCTCAGACTGTAACAAGAAGACTTTACGAGGCTCATGCAGTGGTCACATGATGCAGGTCTAGTACTTAATTCGAATAAAACTAAAATGATGTACGTTAGCTCGAGTCAAAATAGATTAAAACATAACATTACTCTTATAGCTCATAATCACACATGTCTTCATAATATCCAAAGTTCAGCCCATAATAACAACTGTTAATGTCCTCAAATTGAAATAGTAGAAAAATGTAGGTATTTAGGTTTGATAATTTATGATCGTATGAAATGGACTGATCACATTGAATCTGTATGCGAAAGCTACAGAGTAAAGAGTAAAGTATCAAGAGTAAAGTACCTTACCAGATGTTACTATTACTATACAACGTGTTACAAAATACCCTTGTAAAAAATATAATTAATTATCAAAGCCAAAAATTTTGTCAACCCTAGTAAGCTGTCATGTCAGGGAACCAGATTATTTAGCAGAAAGGCCTACGTACCTATTTTACCTAATAATTGTCTACTTGAATAGTTTTTCCATTTTTCATTCATAAATGTTTGCTACCTCAATACAAGCATGTCAAGTCAAGTTGGATAAAAAATGTTGTCAATTTCAAATCTTCTAATCGATGTCCTACAACTGTTTCGAGTTTTTTTCCAACATTTTTTGCAAAATGACGATGCTTTCGAACTCGGAATATTACGATATGATGTTATGCGTAGGCCATGAAGATAGCAATTTAAATCGTGCTCGCGAACTGTATCGGCAACGGTTTATCGATGGTAGACCCCCCACTGAACAGCGACGTATCGGTATGCTGCCTTCGTACCAGTGTTTTCAGAACATGTCAAGACGACTACATTCCACCGGCTCTTTTTATCGGTCTACTAGAAGTGGACGTCCAAGCACAGTTGACGCCAGGCAGGCTGAATTAGTGTTAGAGCATTTTGAAGAAGAGCCGACCAAGACCAAGATTCGGTATAAACCATGTTGCAGTTGGGCGAATTCTTCGTGACGACAATCGTCACCCTTATCACTATCGCCGTACACAGGAGCTGATACCCTCCGATTTTGCACCCAGGAGGAACTTCTGCGAGTAGTACCTCAGGCAGTTAGAGGAAAACCCTAATTACGTAAACTATGTTCTTTAGACGGACGAGGCAACATTCACGAGGTCAGGACTTTCAAATATGCATAACGATCACGTTTGGGCTCGCGTGAATCCACATGCTTCACGGCAGGGTAGATTCCAACACCAATGGCGGCTGAATGAGTGGGCTGGCGTTTATGACGGGCATGTCATCGGTCCCGTCATTATGTCATCACGTCTGAACGGTAGCAACTATCTAACGTTTTTACAAACGGAATTCGAAGACACGATTGACGACTTTCCTGTGGCTGACTGGGATTACTTTGAGTACCAAAGAAATATGGTGTTTCAACATGATAGAGCTCCGGCACATTTTGCTTGCAACGTACGAGAACATCTTAACGTTCGCTTTCCGCGAGGATGGATCGGCTGCGGGGGACCGGTGCTATGGCCTGCTCGTTCACCGGACCTCACACCCTTGGACTTCTTTTTGTGGGGTTATGTGAAGGACAGAGTGTATTTCTCCGATTGCCCAACGGTTGCCGAGATGGAACAGCATAACAACACCGACGATGGTGCGCAATGCCACACAAGCCATATCCCGATGAGCGTGGTTGTGTATTAAGCAAGGCGGAGCACACTTTGAGCCGTTTCTGTAAATTTGACGTTTATTATGAAAAAGTAAGTGTTCGTTTAGGTTGTTTCGTTAGGTTAGGTCTTTTAAAATTTTTGTCGTTCCGCGAATTAGGTAGAAATGTAGGTACATTCTGCGTAGTTTAGTCTTTAATTTTACTGAAATAGGGTTTGCACATCAGTGAAAATAATAATATTTTTTTATTTTTTTGGGGTATGTTATACAGCGTTATTACGGTTCTTAAATATTGTGAATGGACTCGTTATAAGGCCCCATTTAACCTCCTTTCGGCTTTACGGGTAGTTTTGTAACAGCCAGTATAACGCACTCGGCGAATCAATAGTTTCGTACGGGTTGAGCAGTTATGGACGCACTTATAAAACCCACCTTGAAAAAATATACGCGCTACAATTGCGCATCCTTAAATGTATCACCCCTCTCAAAATAAAAGATAAATATAAAAAAAAGTCCTTATGGTCTTTTCCGTCATTGCGAAATACTACCAGTACACGACAATGTGAAATACCTATTGCTACTGAAAATTACGGCAAGGAAGAATTAAAAATTAGCCGTATTTATACAAAGCTTACTCGACAAGCCCTCAATCCATATATGATTATCCCAAAATACAAAAATATATATGGAAAATTGAGATTACAATATCAAATACCCGCTCTTTTGAACCAAATTCCAAAACCAATAAAAAATGACTAACTTAAAAAAAAATTAAATATATGCTTAAACAGTATTTTATCGACAAATTGTTAACGACATCTACTAATAATTTATACTAAAATATAAAACTATATCCACTAACACATCATAATATACATAAAAAATTACTAATAAATATATACATAGATACACACAATTATAACACTATTATCTCAATTACTAATTTTCATTTAACATACTAACTATATTTTGTTTTGGTACACACCTAGTTAAAAAAAATCGTGCTGTTTTGTCCCACCATTTATATACGTCATTAAATAAGTTGTCGCAACACGAACTGATTGAACATGATCGAATTTACGAATGGGCATTACATGGAAAAACTTTTGTAAGTTTATTTGTGCTGTCGGATGTTATTAAATAACTATACTTTGTAAAAAATAAATAAATAAATAAATTAAAATTTCGTTTAACTTTAGTTAGCATTACTTTAGTATTTCGGGTATACTTTGTTTTCGTTTAAGTTTATATTTCGTTTTTCGTTAGTGTTTCGAGTACTTTAGTGTTCTTAGACAGTCTACTGAAAACTTCTATCTAACGGAAATTTTGTTGCTGCATGTGTGAAAAAATAATTTACAAAATCTCAAAGCAGTTTAAGCACCGCACTTTTGGATTAAGAACTTCAAAATGATAATAATATGGATGCTGTCACATGATGGACGTTTTTGCTATGTGTATTATTAATTTTATATAATTCCAATGGAGTCATGATACCTTTAATGATTTAATAAATTTACATTTATATTCTGACATTGAATGAAACATTGAAAAAAATATCTATCGAAAAGAGAACTGTGTAAAGAGCTTCATTTATTTAATGTTTGTTAAGGCCAACTTAAGGAATTGTTTCTGTATCGTGAAGGTGTTTTACAATAATTATAATGTATTTATATGCGAAAGCAGTACCTGAATACGAGCATCAAAGGTGCTCAGGCACCTTTGATGCTCGTAGTCCTTAGTAGCTCCCTATCACCAGTCTTGAATTTTACGTCGTTTATGCTCAACGGGATAGTTATACTGCCATCTGTTGGAAGTCGCAAAATCTTTCTCGAATTTTCCATATTTCCTATTCGACACCCGTGGCACTACGCCAGTACATTATACCTAGTGTATTTTTTAAAACAAGTAGGTGGTTATTGTTTTTTAAAACCCATACTATTTAATGCAAGGTCCAGCTCTTAACAAAAATAAATATACCCAATGAAAATATGATTCATTTTCATTGCGTATAGTTTAAAGTACTAAGCACGTGATTAATATGAAGTTCTCTTTGCTTTGTTATATCGTTAGAGTCGCTGAAACTTATAAATGCAGGAAACTTTTAGAATTGAGTTTAGTAGTTATCATCCTCCGCACACATAGCACGTGTCTAAACATAGACGGAATACTAACAACAAGTCCTTTTGGGGAATTATTAACTTAGTTTTGTCACTAAAGAGCAGATTAATGAATTATGATGAAATTATCTATTCCGTTCCATTGATTTCCTTATATGTAAGAAATGGAATCTTTTTACATATAACGAAAGATTTTTTTTTGACTTAAGAATTATTATAATTTCCCAAGATAATTTCGTTAATTGTCATTCATTTAAAATATACTACCGCTTCAGAATAAGTTTCCTCTGACTAGAGAAGAAACAGTTAAAGAAACTCCGCAGGTACTCGTAAATCGCACCGTCTACCCTGTATTTTTTTTGTCATTTTTAAGGTCTATTAATATCATCCATTTTTTATATAACTAAGTTTGGAAAATCATAATAGACCCATCGGTAACTAAAGCATGTCCTGTGATGTACTAAAAAAGAACGTTCGAAATTTGGAGTTTATTAATACACAGTAGACCCGAGTAGACCAGCCACCACAAGCAGCACGTGTTCACAAGTATGATATATATGCTAGTCATCGCCCTAAGATTTCTATGATCACATACCGAAGTGTTTCAGTGTTTCTGTTTATCTACTTTGATAAACAGAAACACTGTTACAGTATTAAAATTCGATTCCATCGCTAAATCAGCATTTAAATCACCTGCTGATACGGCTCAGAAACAAATACTGTTTGTATTTCATCTTATTCGCTATTACTTAGATTTTAAATTATCAAAGACCATTTATTTCATCGATTTAAAAATCTTTATGTATTAATCGATTGTGATGAAAAATAAAAGTTTTATCACAATCGTTTCAGCTATACCAAAGACTAGCTGGGACAGACAGACAGACAGACAGAAGTTTTAAAAATTGTTGTTATTCCACAACTTAGGGTGGGAAATAAGGAAATGAAATTTCTAATATAACTGTGATTGTCCTTGGTTTACCCAAAAGGATTTAATAACTATACTTTAGAGAAAAAAAGAAAAAACCTTAACTTAAAGTAATCCTAAAAATAATAACATTATTTCCTCTTAATTTGATAACTTCTTAAGTGCAATTATTTAATTATGAAGTTTCGAGTGCGCAAAGTTAGCGGAGTTTCCCAACAGGATTTTCTTTCTTGTCGCCTTTTCTTTTTGTCTAGGGAATCTCATTTTGAAACAGTACCATTAGTTTTAAAAAGACGTTTAAAGAATTTATTTTACCAAAAATCGCAAAAGATTTAATTTTATTTCACTAAATAATTGAATGAAAATATTAGTCTTTTTTTACTTTAACTTACAATAAACAATTTATATATATACCTAATACCCATCCTGCCTTCTTTGTTCGTTCCTCGCTCAGTATATCACTCAATTACATTACAGGTGAACTTACTGAAACTCTTCTTAACTCAATTTGAATTTTGACTCGAGCGGCAAAACTCTCTAACAGTATTAAGGAGAACGATACTGTGCAAATTAACACACACATTATTATGTATATGTTGATTGTATTTTATTATATGTATGTGGTCTCACTTGAAGCAAAAATTAAAAACAAAATTAAATTCATTCTTATAACACAGTTTTTTTCACATCACGGTCTATTTTTTGATATGAGAAAGTATGTATTTTGAACTTAAATTAGAATTTAAAGCAAACTAATAAATATTTAAAGACATAACTATAAAATATATAACAATATATATGGATGTTTCTCCTTGTGCAGTTTGTGTTTGTAAATTGCCTCCACGATACAGGAGAAAATCCTAGTGTGGTGGTAACGTTTTAAAAAAAAAGCTAAGAAAAAATTCCTAACGTTTAGGTTATGAAAAAAAAAAGCGTACTGCCATGATAAGCTACCACGGCGATCGAACTACTTTTACAAGATGGTAGGACTCTATCTCTGTGTAGGAGTCTGTCTAGGTAGGTACCACCCTCTTACCTATTTCGACCACGGCGATCGAACTACTTTTACAAGATGGTAGGACTCTATCTCTGTGCAGGAGTCTGTCTGGGTAGGTACCACCCTCTTACCTATTTCGACCACGGCGATCGAACTACTTCTACAAGATGGTAGGACTCTATCTCTGTGCAGGAGTCTGTCTGGGTAGGTACCACCCTCTTACCTATTTCGACCACGGCGATCGAACTACTTCTACAAGATGGTAGGACTCTATCTCTGTGCAGGAGTCTGTCTGGGTAGGTACCACCCTCTTACCTATTTCGACCACGGCGATCGAACTACTTCTACAAGATGGTAGGACTCTATCTCTGTGCAGGAGTCTGTCTGGGTGGTACCACCCTCTTACCTATTTCGACCACGGCGATCGAACTACTTTTACAAGATGGTAGGACTCTATCTCTGTGCAGGAGTCTGTCTGGGTAGGTACCACCCTCTTACCTATTTCGACCACGGCGATCGAACTACTTTTACAAGATGGTAGGACTCTATCACTGTGCACGAGTCTGTCTGGGTAGGTACCACCCTCTTACCTATTTCGTTCGTTCCGTTTGGAAGGATATAGAGAACCAGTATAATTACAGGCTGTGAATCAAGTAGTCTGTAAGTTAGCTATCACTTCTATTTTATTAAAAAGAAAATACTTTGTAAAATAACAACATAATTTCCAACGAACAAGGCATGGTTGCGGATGGTTTCGTGATTTAGGGTTTTGAAACTTTTTTTATTTATTTTTCTTTACTTGGAACAGCAACAACAATAAACTCAAAAGTACTTGATACTTATAATATTGTAGTGTTGATAGGCTAATTTTAGCAATTATTATATAACCAATTTCTTGGAGAGTAAATGTATGATTAAGTTTTATTAAAGGAGTTGATAGAGGGCAGATCAAAACCCACTCACTGCCAGTTTTTAAGTTTTCTTTTACAAAACCATTAGGTTCAGTGGGTGTTGTAAGAGGCAAACTTGGAAAATGCCAGTAAAACCTCATGGCTACCGATTGACGGCTGTGTAACCATCTCATTTTCGTCAGACATAAAGTACCCGGACCAGCGACGTGGAGCAGCATCAAAGGCTCTAAACGTCTGAAACTGCAATCGAAAATCCACCTACTGAGTGTGACGTTTAAGGTAAATCTTATCTTTTACCACGTGCTCGAAGGTGGAGTAAAAAATCGTGAGGAAATCTGTATGACAGAAATAAAAAAATACTTCAAAGATATGGCATTGGGACAGCGCGGTGGACACTTCATTGCTCTAAAATTTTCTCAGAAATGGTAAAGGAGACTTGTGCCCAGGAGTGGAACGTTATATACGTCCCACTCCTAGGCACTGCAATTTTTTTTAGTACATAGGCTGTAACTTTACTTTTTCTTTATGCTTATGTGCAGCAGTAGACTGAAATCAGCTGATGAAGATTTTTTTTTACTAAATTCAATCATACACATTTGACAGAGAAGACTAGAATCCGAAGAATCAATATTAGGTCAGCCGAAGGGTTGAAGACCTGCCTGAAGCGGAATCCCTCCTGCCAGGACACACATTAATAAAACCATGTCTTGGAACGCTACAATCCGCAGCTAAATTGCCACAAAATGATAACTTAAATAACTTGGGAATCACGTAAGATATTTTTAACCTACAGTCTTAGATTTGAACTGTTCTTGCATTTATTTTATCTTACTTCTTAGATTAGTTTTAAATTAATACTACATTATTTATTTTTAGCTATAGAAAGATGAATGGACAGATTTTATACACTAACTTCAGAAAGTCAAGCAAGTTGTTGGTATGCCTTCTTAATTTCTTGCGAAACAAGTGTCTCGTTGATGACGTGACGAACGTACAGTCCACCTGATAAGTAGCATCACTTACACCAACGCATAGTAAAATATGACCTATTTACAATATGGTACGTTTTCAATCTTATTTTACCTAATTTTCTTATTTATTGTTATAAATAAATAATCGCTACAGAATAATAAAAGCTGTCAATATAAATATGTTAATTTTAAACATCTAAATTGATTAAAACATTTTTCATATAAATAATTGTTAAATAAAGTATCTACTAATTGATATAACCATTTGATTGGTTTAATACTCAATGATATAACCTATACACATATAAATAAATTGACGTATCTCTCTGTATTATTGAAATATCTGCCTATTATAGGCCTGAGGAGGTTATTTGCATATCATTGTGTAATGAATTAACATTTTTAAATGTTTTGTCTGTCTGTCTGTACGGGCTAATATTCGGAATGGCAAACCCATTTGTAATGAAGCTTTACGAACCGATAATAAGTAATACCAGAACTGATTTAGGCTATATTTTATCCGAATAGCTTGGACATTTAAATAAAGCGATTAATGATTTTCGATAATCTGAAATCTAAATAACGCCACAATAATATATATATATATATATATATAGACTTTACACAGGCGAAGCCGGGGCGATTCGTTGGTCTATAAAATATTTCTTTTAATTAAATTAAGGGCCAATTTTTCAATCCTCAGAAAAAAGCTCTTTATAGCATAACATCCAAAAATCGGAGTTGTACGAACGTTATAGTTATAGGTTATAGTTTATTTGATGGGTAGCTTAACTGACAAATGAAAAATCGGCCCTTAAATAACTATTAAAATCAAATTAAAATATGTTTTACTTAAAAATTTAAATTGATTTTGTAGTGCAATTAATGAAGATTAAATAATATTTATTTTATTAAACATTCGAACATTATAATTTTCAGGAAATATTACTGAAATCAATTCTAAGCAATGGTGATAACACTGACATAAAACGGTAGGTGTACTTCTTTTATTAATTCGGAACATCGAAATTAAAGTACTTTTTTGTAGTTTTTAAAGTAATAGTTGTAATAAAACTTATGTCATTTGAAAAGTAGGTAGGTACTGTATAAAAAAATGTGCATAACAAGGAAAATCAGGATGTGGGCATGTTATCATTAAAGCAGATTTGTGATATTGTGAACATATTCACATGTTTTTTTCCATACAAAAGACTAAAACCAATTAAATTAAGTAAGAAAGATTCTCGAGTGGCAGCCTCGTAGCGGTAAGCGAATTGTATAGCGACCCTCTAAAAATTAGAGTAAATATCTTCTTCTTTTTTATCATCACTTTGTACCCAATCCAGTGCTAGACATGCACCACAAAAGGGCAAGATTAATAAAAAATGTTTTGTATTTTCTTCGGATATTAAATAAAAACAGGTTAAAATAAAATTAGAATAAGGTCATTCATTACTTATTTGTTTCTAAATAACTAAATTTTTCAGCATTCCTAAAGTGGTAAGTTAGAATCTCAATTTAATTTTGTAACTTTTTTTCTATATACAGGGTTATTTTGCAATAACTGGCCAAATTTGCAGAGATAATATCAAAATAAGTATTATAGGCTAATGGTGAAGAAAACCATTCTGTATTATTATCTTTAAAATTCAAAATGCATGGTAATGCATTATTTTAACTGAGTATCATTCATAAATATCACACATATTCTTAAGGATCGACAGGTCGGTAAAAAGTTGTGAATAGCACACAGAGGAGCACGCGTAGGCGTAGTTGTTGCCCATAAAATCACATTCAATTTGGGATAATTTCAAATAAAAGTCGAAGCGTTATTTAGTCGTATTTTCAAAAACTGTAATAACGATAAATCATTATGTACATATTTGAATAAAAATTTTAAATTTGGCTACTCTTTGAAAAATAACCCCTTGTAAATTTTATCTAAACGAGTAATAAATCTGTAGAAAATTCGTGCCTGTAATTCTAATATTTCCTGGGAAAAACAAGTTCAGGGGACTAAATGAAGAATACTTAACCTAAAATTAGTGGTTTTTAGATTTTCTGTCCGTCTGTCTGACTGTCTGAGTGTTCTCAATTTACCATACACTACTGGGAATCCATGAAACTTTGTATTTAGTGACACAAGCAACATATATGCTACTTTTGATCCGATTACGGAACTTTAAAAAATGAATGTTATATTATTTCCTTCCTTTAGAAGTTAATTTTCATAATAGTTATTAACATTTCTAATAGTTACAAGGACAATAATATAGTGTTCTTTCCGATTTATACCATAGGTATTTATAAATGAAGTTTACATTAACTTTTAACCGGTGTGTGATAATTTGAAACTACGTCGACGACCTACATTGCACCTTTTAAAACATTGACATCTACCATAAATCCAAAAATAATAGAATAGAATAAGAGAAGAAGTCATTTATTGTACGGGTTGTAGGTTTAAGAGATTTAACATTCTACTAGTAATTAAATATCACCACAACCTGCCTAGATTAAGGCTTACAGTATTATTGAAATCATGAAATTTAAAATATTTCCTCATTATTCATTAAATCAAATCAACAAACACAAACAATAAATCAGTACAATGGAATATTAATATGTCAAACTAGCTTTTGCCCGCGACTTCGTCCACGTGGGGTTCGGTTATATCGCGCCCATGTGTTAAAAAGAGTCTGCTGGTACAAGCCACAATTATAACTGGATGTCGCGGGCAAAAGCTAGTGAACTAAAAAACTTCTTTATACACCACATTTTTTGCTAATCTATTACTGTGTGCCAAAATTATCAGACTACTGGGCGAGCTTACGCGTGAGCAAGCAACATAGAATTGCCCGTGTGAAAAACAATTTTCTCTCAAGTCTATACCCGCAAATTTTAATGTCTGCCCTTGTGATTTGTTTATGGTCATTGCAAAGCAGACTTATAGGGGAAACTGTATTCGTTTGAATTCAAAGGGAAGATCATTCGGGATCAAGGGAATTCTTAGTACAAATACAGTTTCCCCTTGCGTACATTCAGTTATAATTGTGGCTTCCACTACATTGGGATGTAACGCTTTTACTTTTAGTCTGGTTCCGTTGCACAGTTGAGGAGGTTTTAAATTTCGCAACAACATAACAGGAGTGCCCACGCTCAGAATAAGCTTATGATGTTGAAGACCCGATGATTTCAGTGAATTAAGAAATTCGACAGGTTAGTTAATTGCGTCATCTGTGTTGACCTCAGAGTCTATTGACGTGTACACCTTTTTTTTCCCCTTACAAGACGTTAACAGTATATCGTTAATTGCCGCTGCTTGGTCGTTTTTCGGGGTTAGTATGGCACGTTCACACAACCATTCCATTGGCTTATGGTGGATATTATGAGCAATATATGGTTAAATTTTGGATATTAACTCATGTAACGTAAATACAACTGTGCACAAATTATCAGGGATGGTTATCATTCCGTCATTTATTGGGTAATCACCGTTGCCGATTTCAAGTAGGAGATTCGCAAATCCACCAGCAAACTCTTTTTCTCCTAAGTGTACCCGCATATTTTTCGAGAGCTTGATGATTTTATTTAGAGGCCATAAAGTGGATCTCTTAAGACACGCCTTAACTTCAACTGCTCTAGTTCTTTTTGGCACTACTGGTAGAGTCTGTCTAAAATCTCCAGCCAGCAAAACCGTTACACCACCCACTAACTTCTTATTTCCTCTTATATCTTGTAGAGTTCCGTTTAAAGCCTCTACGCCACCCTTATAAGCCATGGTTATTTCATCCCACACTATCATTTTCGTATGTTTTACTACTTCAGCAAAATGACTTTGTTCCTATATATTACAAATGTGAGTATCAGCCAAGTATCAGCTGTTGTTAAAATGAGCGGTAACTTGAAGGTAGCATGAGTAGTTTGTCCACCCTCAAGCAGTGTAGCTGCAATTCCAGAAGAAGCCACAGCCAAAGCAATTCCGCGAGTACTTCTGACTTTTGCTAATAGCAAATTTATGAAGAATGATTTGCCTGTTCCACCGGGAGCATCTAAAAACAATATTCTACCCTCATTTGATTAAATTTTTTGTTAATTTGATTGTAAACTGCTTTTTGTTCGTCATTCAGTGATTTTGAGATTGTTCGTCCTTCATTATTTTAACTTTGTTTTCTAATGATGCTAAGTCGTAACTTGTCTCTTTAAGAAACTCTCTATTTTCAAATTGTTGTTCTTTGCTTAAAAGATTCCGTATTGCCCAACGCTAATACGGCATCTTCTATTACTTCTTAAATGTTCTTCTTCTATTGCCTTTTAAAATCTTCAGATAGGTATTCTTTGAATTTCTCCCAAAGGCTTAAAGGATCTGATACTTGGCAGAACACTAAAATAATCGTAAAAAGATCCCGAATCATTTGCGGTGATTGGCAAAGTGCTGCCTCTTCCATTGCTGCGAATAAATGCTGATCATCTTCAAGCAAGCCGAAAGCTTTGCACGCTGACTGGAACGTGGAATATACATGACCATCTACAGTTTTTGACGCTTCAAACGAAATTGGGCCTCGGATCTCATAAAGAAGCATGCGAAGGTGATAGCATTATGTATTGTTCAGATGCACAGTATAAACATTGCCCAGAACGTGCTCTTTTTTGACCCCTGGCCAGCCTTCAACATTTGCTCCTCTCTTTCTCCTTTGGAACTCTCTTTTATCCCAAACGCAGTATGCAGGTACTTCTAGGTAGAGCAATGTTTTTGCAAAGTTATCCACTTTACACAAATCGAAAAAGGATAGGAGTGTGGTTGTTGGAGGACTATTCACTCTTTCACTCAGATTTTGCTCATTAAAATAAACTCTTTGCCCATTTTCCAAATGACCAGCGAGGTGGATTACGGGAGGAAAACGCTCATAAATGGGAAATTCAAGGATTCTCCATACTGCCTCTGATGAACTTATATATCTTCCACTTGTGTAGGTTTTAACTTCATCCTTCTCATTCTCTAAAGCAAACGATGCCTGATCTGAATCTTTATTTACGTATTTACAGACGTATTTTATTGATTTCACCGAATGACAATATTCCACTTTTAAGTGAGCGTTAAATGTTTTTAATAATACTGGATTATAAGGGACTACCCAGCGATTATCTATGGTTGTGCCCTTGATATCAACAGAGAACCCACCGTCATCTAGTAAACGTCTCTTGTACTGCGGATAACCGCCTTCACCAGTTTGAGTTTCTCTTATGAGAGCCCTGGGGTATCGTTTACTGCACATGTTATCTTTCATACATGGTGACTTTCGATTTAAAGTTCCACATGGACCATGTATCATATTACATTAAACGATTTCGTGAAGCTCTGCGTCACGTTTGGGATCCGGTATTTTAGCACAAATTATATTGTTGTTGTGATCTGGAGTAATACGTTTGTGAAGCCATAAAAGAATATGAATATGTGGAAAACCTCTCTTTTGCTATTCCGTTGAGTACATATAGCATCGTACTTTACCAAATATTTTGGCCTTTGTCAATAAGTTCATGATCTTTTTCACCTTTAGTCGAAACACCCTCGAAATTATATCGTGTCTATCATGAGATTTGTCCTTGAAGCAATTGCTCTTTTATCTCGTCCCAGCGAGGATTGCATGTGAAAGTGATAAAAAGATCAGGCCGGCCGTAATTCTTAACATAGGTCATAGCGTCCTGGGTTCTTTCGTGCATATACCTAGGTCCCCCCGTAAAAGATGATGGAAGGACAACCATTTGTCCTAGTTGGTTGACTTCTGCGTCTTTTCGTCCAATAGCATCTTTTAAATGGATGTAACTATCAGCACGTAATTTGGCTTGATTATTTTTGATTTAATTTAATCTCTCTGTTTCTATTTTGGCGTATTCATACACCAAATAGGGACTAAAAAGGGCACGATAATTGACTAAATAGTTATCTTCTCCGTTTTTAATCATTATTCTATACGAATAGAAACTTGCAGAAGAGACAGTTTTATTAAGCAGCAACTTAGTTGTGGGATCGCGTTGTGGTATGTTGATTGAATACCCATCATTTCCCTAGCAAAACATCAGTGGATACTGTAGCGCATCATATGCTCGATGTATGTCAATAATACGCTGAAGTGAATTACTTCGGCTCTCGAGGATGATGTCCCTTCGATCAAATTGTTGATCCAATAACACTAAAGCCACTTCATTTGTAGTTGGTGCATTGTACCTACCTCTATGTTCTTCTGGTGGTTTTTTGTCAGCATGTATGACAACTTTGTATGACTCTGTAGGAGGGTCTTTACCAATGGCACTTTTCAGATCTTTTATATACGGGGTCACTTGATGCAGCATATTCTGCAATTGTTTGATTAAATTTGGCTTTAAGTTAGGAAATTTAGAACATCGAATCATCTTCACCTACAAAATATATTTGAAGGTACTGAGCGTCATGTTCGGCTTCTGGTAATATACTTCCAATTAAATGGTAGACCTGGCCTTGTACTTTAAAAGTCGGTGAAAAACCATTTGCTGTTACCTGTTTACCACCAAAGGAAGTCATCTGAAAACAGGCATTATATTTACGAATGTTACTCATAAAATGGTCATGATCTGGGTGTAGATCATTAATCAAACTAAAGAGTGGTTCAGGCAGTTGTTTCAACCGATCAAGTTGCACTTTTCCAGCGCTGCAACACATGCCAGGTGTCTTGTCCTTCCATTTCAGTACATTGCACCACTGACACTTGTATGTCATAGAACCCAAGGCTACACTGCTGTCAGTTCTATAAGCAATATCAGGATCATACTCCATAGCGGAATGGATCTTGTTTTTCCATAAACGCAGTGTAATGTTTTCCTCATACCGTGACTGAATTGCTCTATACACTTGTGGATTCGTAGTTTGGTAATTTGCAACAGCTTGCCTGTGTACATTGGGACTTTTTTTCTGATAAGCGGATACAGGTTTACGATTTGAATCTGGCTTGTTGTGCTTATATCTTCTTTGTGCACTTTAAAATTGACTTTTTCTTGTGTAATTAGTGAATCTCGACCTTCGTTTATTTTTATTTTTTTCCTATTTTAATGTCGACGATACAGATTGATCTGTTCCGCTGGTTGGAGATATTTCACTGTTTACAAAATATGTAACAGTTAAATGGTCAAGCTTTGAAAAAGGATCACGCTCTTCGACAGGTACCTCCATGCGACGCTGTGTAATTATCTTCGCAACATTAGGCAGATAGGCGTCAAAATGTCCATTAGATAAATCATGGCTAAATCGTAATCGCCCTACTGGACAGATATCTGTTCCGGACTCTGTGTATAGCAGACCGTTTCGATATACTTCAAACCGAAACGGAAATATTAATCCTGCAGCTACCAATTCACAAAGTCCACCGTAAGTTTCATTTTTTAACATATCGGCCGAATATTCATTTGCTGTTGAATAATTATCGCCATTTCTGTCGTGAGTTATAACTGAAAACCTAGGCCAATCATTTACCACAAATCTAACAATCTGTGAACGCACCACCATCGGATTTTCTTGGGTTCTGTACATCAAAAATGAAAGAGCACGAAATTAATAGGCGCCGTCATGTATAATGGGGACGACAGTATGTTCTTCCATTTTTCCTTTAATATGAAGATTTTCTGTAGTCATTTTTTTAGTGAGAAAAAATACTTATATCAACAATACCTAATCACAAAACAAATCGAATTCCAAGTTTGAACAGTGGTTGTAAGAAAGACAAAATCAAGCAACTAATCCGAAACACGAAGCAAGTCTTAAACCGTAAGCAAGCAAAAAAAGTCGAAGTCTAGTCAAATATCCGTTAACAGTGAATAGGTACCGTATGTGGTACAGGTTGAAGCGCTCATTCACCATTCACTTTATATTAGTTCGAAAAAACACAACGTTACCGCGTTCTAAAATGATACCAACGCCATCTATTGGTAGGGATTGGAACTTGAAGATCAATACAAAATAGGTAGGTAACTAAGTATTTCTTCTGGTTTTGCCATTTTATTAATTTGTAAAAAAATATATTTGGTTTGTTTGTTTATTTTCATTGTTTTCTTATTCTTAAATTAGTATTTTTTTGTTCAGGTATAATTTTGTGCAAAATTTTTGTACAAATCTTCTTGTCTATTTTGTTTTATGTTTTTGTGCAATAAAAGAATATTATTGTTGTTTTGAATTCGTTGTGATTTACTAAAACCTTTTTTTAAAAGTGCTGTACATGCATTGTATTTAAGTTTATCATTTTTAGGTTTTAATTGAAAAAACATTTTCCTTTTGCGTTTACAGGATGTTTTATAATAAAACTTGTAATCCAAAATGGTTTAGAGCTTAACCTTTAACTAGGTTGAACGGGAAGCATAGGTCATAAAGAGTTTAATCAACTCATAAAATATATTGTACGCTTCGTTTACATCATTGCTTTGATAAATATCATAAAAGGATAAACTTTCCAAGCATTCTCTAAATTTGATTAGATTTTCAATACTATAGTCACGTCTTTTGATAAACCAGTACCGCAAGCAGAAGTATATTGTTGTGATTGGATATTGCAACACTTGAACAGTGTGATCGGATAATCCTAAATTTAAAATTTTGCTTTTACACCCACCGCAGTTATGAATGACATTATCGATACACGTTCTACTTTGTAATCTAGTCGCATCCATGAATTCAATTTTAAAGTTATGACTCGACAAAAGATTAATAATCACATTAGATGTCATGCATTTTTTTAGAACATTAATATTAAAATCATCACTGTCTGCGACATCCACCGTACTCCCCGGACCTTGCTCCAACAGATTACCATTTTTTCCGGAATTTGGACAACTTCTTACAAGGAAAAAAATTCAACTCTGATGCGGCAGTCCAAACCGCCTTCAAAGAGTTTATTGATTCTCGCCCCCATGGTTTTTTTTAGTAAAGGGATCAATAAACTACCTATGAGATTGCAAAAGTGCATAGATATCAACGGTGGATACTTTGATTATTTAAATATATTTTACAAAAAAAATTGACTTTATATTCCTCCCGTACAAAACTCCAATTTCATATGTAAGGACCTAATACATGCACCTCCTCTTGCGTTTTTCTGCAGTATATGGTAGCTAGATTCTAGTTATTGCATATTAAATTTGTTGCATGACAGTTAGACAAATTACGTCAATACTTCGCTTGGAGAATCCTCCAATATGATCTCAATATTTTCCATTTTACCAAGCGTGCCACATATGTTTTGATGCATTACATTTAGAAATTTATTTTTCTTGTTCTCGAAAATCATTTGATACTTTTACATCCAAAACGATTTCATTAACACCTTGCTGAATCAATTTTTCAGTTTGTGTCCTTTTGTTAGATTTAGGATGGTCTTAGACAAATACGAAATCTCTATTTCAGTTAGTAAACTCTTAAGATCTGCAAACAAAGCTCTCATGCCTTTATTGTTCACGGCGCCAAGTTTACCAGAGAACATGTGATAATCATAGGTGAGATTCAAATTTGAATCTAGTAAATATGCATATTAATAAGCTTTAATATATTTGTACAGCAAATAGTTTAAGTTTTCTATTCATTTATTAAAAATATTTGTACATAAACACTCACTCCTGTCACCCAGAGGGGTAGGCAGAGAATATGGACTTCCATTTGGCACAATCCTGACACACCTTTCTTGCCTCCTCTACATCCATATACCTACGCATACACGCTCGTCGGTTAAGGGTACTCTTAATTTGGCCCATTTTCAGTATATCGCCAATTTGGTCGATAAACCTTCGTCTAGGGCGTCCCTTCCCGACTCTGCCGTTCACCTCTGCCACATAAATTTGCTTTGTCACTCTTTCTTCATTCATTCTTTCTACATAACCAAACCACCAAAGCATTCCTTTCTTAATCCTGGTCACAACATCATCTTGCAAACCACACTCTTCTCTTATCACACAATTTCTCACTCTGTCATTCAGATTCAGCCCTAACATACTCCTTAATGACCGCATTTCTACAGCACTTATTCTACTCTCGTGCTTCTTTTGCCACACCCAACTTTCACTACCATACATTAAAGTAGGGACTAACACAGCATTGTGAATTGCCATACGTGCCTTTTTGGACACATTCTGACTTTCCACAACAGAGTGTAGAGCCCCATTTACTTTATTTCCTGCGTTCACTCGTCGTTCTATATCCTTATCATACCTACCATCCCTGCTAAATACACATCCCAAATACACAAACTCATCTACTTGCTCGACCAATTCCCCTTCTATTCTTATTTCACATATTGTTTTACTTTCTTCTCTTTCAAAGACCATAACTTTCGTCTTACTTGCGTTCACTTTCATTCCCCTTTCTTTTAATGAAATGTTCATTAATGTAACCATCATTTGCAACTCGGCCGCCGACGACGCGAGTATGACTTGATCATCGGCGTACAAAGACATTTCACAGTTAACTCACCCATTCTTAACCCGCATTCTTCAACTTTCAGATTTTCCAAACAACTGTCCATAAATAGGTTGAACAGCCACGGAGAAGCCACACAGCTCTGTCTGACCCTTTATGGATGCCAAACCAGTCCGAGTAGGCCCTGTTGATCCTGACACAAACATTGGAGTCCCTATAGACTTCAATGTCTGTATCAACCAGCACTCAACCCAAATGAGTTCAGTGTTTGCCATAATACATCCCTGTCCACTCTATCATAAGCCTTTTCCAAGTCCACGAACGCACAAAAAACCTTTTGGTTTTTGGCCAAAAACTTTTCCGCGATCATGCGCATGGAAAAGACCTGATCCGTACATCCCATTCCCTTTCTAAATCCCTTGCACATCCCAAATTTTTCCATCAGTATCTTTCATAACTCTTTCAATTAGTACCTTAGCATACAGTTTTCCCACAATGCTAAGAAGACTGATACCACGGTAGTTTTTACAGTCCTGCTGCGATCCTTTTCCTTTATATAGTGGGACTATCACGGCTTTGCACCAGTCTCCCGGTACCCGCTTAAGTTCCCAACACAAATTAAACAAGGTATACAGCAGGTCTGCCACCACTTCCTCTCCAGCCCTTAGCATTTCGAGTGATACACTATCATATCCGGCTGCCTTACCTGCTTTCATACTTTTCATTGCTTTCATTATATCATCTATACTTATCTCTCTATCTCTTTCCTCTTCTTTCGGAATTTCTATTTCATTTAATTCAAACGTCTCATCACTCATAAACACGCTTTCAAAGTATTCCTTCCATCTCCTTAAACTCGACAATTCGTCACTCAGAATACAGCCATTCTGGTCTCGAATAGCATCCATTCTAGGCTGTTTTGAATGTCCCCTGGCAGTTCTTACGAGTTTCCAGAACATTTTAATATTTGCCTGGAAGTTATCCGATATTCTTCTATCATTCTTCTCCGTTCTTTCTTGCTTTTTCCTTTCAACTACTTCTTTTACTCTCTTATTTAGATGTCTAAATACTGCCTTTTTTCTTTCAATATCATCATTCACACCGCTAGAATAACTAGCCTTGGTTGCTAGTAAATCTAGCCATGCTCTCTTCTTTGCTTCTACTTCCATCCGTATCTCATCATCCCACCATAAAGTGTTATTTTTCTTTTCATTCGTTCTCTTACTTACACCACATACTTCGGTAGCTGCATCCACCAAACCTTTCTTGATATTATACCACACAGTCTCCAAGTCTCCATTCATACACAATTCATCCATCCACTTATATTTTCTCTCAGTCTACATTTGTACTTCTCTTTTGCACCTTCATCTTGTAACCTCTCTGTTCTTATACGCTGTAACGCAGTGGTAGACACAAATGTCCGATGCCGCCAACGTCTGAATAGACCTTAATTCGGCATAAGACCAAATAATGATCCGTCCCTACGTTGGACTCCCGGTAAACCCTTGTATCTACAACTGCGCTCCTCATTCTTTCATCCACAATTATGAAATCTATCATGCTTCTATCATCACCTCTTTCCCATGTATACATGTGAATCTTCTTATGACGAAAGAAAGTGTTCGTCACAAAAATATTCTTTTCCACACATACGGTGAGGAGGCTTTCACCATTCTCATTTATACTTTCATCACCAAACGTTCCCAATATCCTTTCATAAACAAGCCTCTTCACGCCAACCCTTCCATTAAAATCTCCTAATATAACAATATTTTCATTACCCTTGCATTTCATTAGCACTATCCTTACCATTTCCCAAAACTGCTCTCGGATATAAGTGGGCTTAGACATGTCTGGGGCGTAGACCCCTAGAACAAACAACTTCTTTAAGCCCACTTTCATTCGTATCCATAGCAGTCTCGGGCTTACACATTCATACTCTTTCACACAATGACCCATTCTTTCTGAAAGGATGATACCGACTCCCTGGCATGCCCGCTCGGTCTCGTCTACACCAGACCAGTACGCGGTATACATGCCATGTGTAGTGGTATCCTTTCCTTCCGTTCGTCTCATTTACATAACACATCTATTCCTCTATCATACATCATATCGCATATTTCATCCATCTTATCATTCATTGCTCCACATACATTCAGCGTAGCCAGACGGGCTTCCGCAATCCACTTTTCGCCCCTCCAGGAGACAGAACGTGACGGGTGGCGAACCTCTTCGCCGGTTTTCCTCCCGGAGATTCTTCGCACCCCAGCCCCATTAAATGGGCGCCGGGAACTCGGGGCCATTTCTTTTAATTCGTGCCTCATGGTGCGAAAGTAGGGGGTGGTATTTTTTACGCCGTTACCACACGGCGAGGAGCCAATTCTGTACTTTCGGCTTTGTCGCTTGTTTAGCACCACCTGGGGGACACGTGTATGGTGGGCCTAGGGTTAGGTGGTCGAAGCCTACGGACGCGAGCGACTCATCCCCCTAAAAATAAAAATATTTGTATCTCTAGCACATCTAAAAGTCGGTATACAAATTACTATATTAGTGTGAGTGATTCATTGTGTAGGATAACACAATAATCTTGTAAATTATAATTGACCAGTTTTTTATCAAGACCTTGAATTAAATCTAATATACCAGAATTTGTTTTTATAATACTATAATGTTAAATAATCCTTATATTACCCGTCCGTAACCTTTATATTATTTTTGCTGTTGCTGCTGGTTAATCAGTTCTTTTATTTCATTTTTTTTAATATTCATTTACGCGTACCTGTTTTTCTTTATTCTGCGAATTGGGGTTTTTAATTTCAATATTGTTAGGGGCTTCCTTATTTTCAACACTGTTACCTAGTTTTGATTCTAGTTCGTTAATGCTTTGTGATATATTTGTACTTGGCACGTTCTTAATCTTAGATGCTAATATACACACACATTTCTCAGGTTTCGACTTAAATTCGGCTATTCATTTTTTTAATATATAGTTTTCTGATATCAGGTCTTCAATCTCCTTGTCTGCATTATCAAGTTTTCTTTGTAGTTCGCAAAATTTTTCATTTAATTTGCTTATACAGTCTTTGGTGTTTCTATCAGTCAGATTACTTCGTCCTATGTCAAGGTGTATTAGGGTCGATGTTAAAGAAGAGTATTCGAATTTCTCATCGACTGAAAAGGAATCAAATGAATTAGAGGCTTTTTTATTTGTACTTATTTTCTTACGTGTAGTAACATTTCTGGTAGCTGTTTCTAAGCTCTCAGTTAGAGGTGGGGACTGGTATAAACTTTGCACGCAGTCATTTTCTTGTAATTTTTTCACACATGACCTTACACGGAAATTGTCTTGTTTTATTTAGACTTTTTAAATAATATAATTTCGGTGAAATGTTTGTACACTTCAGATGATAGTGTTACGAGCTTGGGGTTCGAGACAATTAAAAACTGCCGAGTGAATTACTAAAATTGACACTTTAATTACACAACACTAATTACAACTTTAAACTGCACTAATAACAAAACACAATTTTACTACAGATCGCTTTAGTTCGCAGTTGTATCGCTTCGAAGTCTTCGCTTGTATCGCCAATTCAATACTGACTCGGTCGTAGTCTATACCGGCCTTATATAGCGCCTCAGATACTTTCAAATTCTAGAAGGATCTTGACTCTCCTAGTTCTGCTACTCGATACCAGAGGGCGCTAGTGGCTAGTGTTGCCATGTACAAAACATTAATAGTGGCGCGCAACAATAGTATTCATCGCAGTTGGAACAAATCGTAAACTCTCTATCAATAATTGTGTCATTACATGCCTTACATATTTTATCAGCCATTTCTTTAATTATTTACCAATAATCAGAAGAAAAAATAAATAAAAATAATAAAACAAAATTTTCTAAGTACTAAAATAAAGTTCATTGACAGTTCAAGAAAAGGGAAAAAAATAACTTGATAAGAAAATCAATAGTTTGAAAAATTTTCACTCACAAAATAAGAAACTATTTAGTTTAGTTATATAAAGCTTAAAAATTATTAAAAAGAAAACATATTATAAACGTTTTCACCGGGTTTGAACTTGAGCCATGCGCTATAGCATACGTTGCGATATATAAGCCAAATCGTTTTAAAAGTAACTAACGAAATAAATAGTCCATATATGATTAACTTATTCGTAAAATTTGGCGGTAGTTATTAAAAGGAGTTATTGATTTACACTGATCATTATAATATAGATAAATAGATAGATAATTCTTTATTGCTCACACCACAACAAAAAGTAAGAGAGAAAAAATAAAATACAAAATATTAATACCTTATACATATGTATATTAATTGTAATGCAATGAGCAGCCTTATGGCTTAAAGCGTTTTCTTCGACTTATTTAAACGACTAACATTTATGTGTTGTATTTATAAAATACTTTTAGCTTTTACGTTATTTCATATTGTAATAATTTAAAAAGATAATATGAAAATTGAGATGAGTTTTAGTTTAATTATTAATTCTATAAATATACTGATTAAAACTGGTCACCCTGCCATTATTGCAAAATTATATATCTATATTATCCGTATAGTTTAATTAGAGATTTTTTTACATAATATAGATTTACAGTTTTACTTTCATAATTTATTCTATATCACCATCTACTTACTGTCTAATTACTGGATAAAATACGGTCCACAGTAGTGAAAGGCTTCTTTTCAGTGGTTTACGATTTTTTTTAATAGCGACTGTTTTGTACCTATCTGCCGGCATGGAGTGACGGCTCCGTGGAGCAGTGACTTAGCAATGAGTTGCTGCGCTAAGGGCCGCGGGTTCGAATGCCGTACGGAACAAGTATGTGTATGGTCTACAAATAATTGTTCTGGGTCTGGATGTTTGTCCTTGTGAAATTTATGTGTGTAAACTGCCTCCATGATACAGGAGAAAATCCTAGTGTGGAGGTAACGTTTTTTAAATAAACAAACCGAGTAAACAAAACCGAGCCTCGATACGGGATCAAAGGCGTTCTAGTTCCAATCTTAATTCCACACGAGGACACCGAATTCCGCCTTGCTGAACGGTTCCAGTGGCAGTTCTTTGCCTTTCAGAGTCTCCAGGTCTTCTCCAGACACGGACAGGTCGGTTATCTGGATGAGTACTGATTCGCGATTTCTCAAAGAACAGATAGTTTTGCCAAATGTTTTCCTAATCATCTGCTTCATTTTGCCGGAGCCTAGCCCACTGCAATCTCCGTCGCTGACGTTGCCCAGAATTCAGAGGTGTTCACCAGGACCTTAGTGTTTGTAGTCCAGCCTAGTGTAAGCAATTCCGAATGGTCTGAGTGCTAACTTCAAGTCCAGAGGCGGCCCGCACTTCTGCTTTTATTGTAGTGGCGTTGATTAATGGGTCACGGGCTGCCAGCAATCTGATATAGCGCTTCTGAGCAGCTATCAGAACAGTTCAGCTAAATTATCCATGCCGTGGTACCTCTGAAACGTGGCCACGACACAGGATTGGGCAACTCTGCGTGACATTTCTCTCGTGAAATATCCTTCTTCCCTCAAAGTTATAATTCTTGCTCGTAAAACTTCTGATAATAATTTTAAATCCGTTAAAATTGACTAAGTGAGATTTCCGAAGTTCGATTCTTGCTCGGAACAAGTAGGTTAAGAGCATAAAATTACCCTATTACAATTGCGACTGAAATTCGAATAGGTACTATTATTATTATCTATTAGAATTTCACTCGCAATTTATTACAGGCGAAAATCTTTTCCATATTTTTTAAGTTCCATAACACCGCTGGGAAAGAAGATATTGACGTACCTATCAACTATATCAGCTATAACTATTTTACATATCATACATATCAATAGCTCCTATTCCAATGAATTGAAATCTATAAAAATCTTCATACAAACCTATCATACGTATCAGTCGTAGCTATCATAACTCGTATTCTAATAAATTCAAATCTATATCTATAAAAATCCTCATGCAAAAGTCGCTATTACATTAACAATTTTGATTTCATCAAAATATTTATTTCTTAAAAATGATTTATTTTCAGTACGCAATAATATACCTACCTTTACAACAAAACTCGTAAGTATTTTGATGTTATGCAAAAATATAAATAAATTATTTGTTTAATTTCTACTTCTTCTTTCTTATTTCTGCTTTTTTTTGCAATTTTTTCATTGTTTTTTTTTTTTTAATAAATAATTTCAGATATGTTTAAGTTACGCTATATGAAATTGAATTTCATAGTAAGTGAGCAACCTTATTTCTTCCCCGCTGGCACCACTGAAACTGTACGTTCTCGGTGGTGAATTAATAGCTTGTATATTAATAGCGTCTATCCTCGATTAAGAATCAAAATGCAGATGCGTTGTCACCCCTGAGGAATAAGATGGATTGCCTCTTTTCCAGTAAAAAGCGTTTCCGGTTCTCTACACTCACCTTACGAAACGCAACAACACTGATCTGTTATTTTACGCTGGTATTCTGTAAAAGAGCGTGATCATTTCCGGTCGCGCTAACCCAATCGTGCTATAACCATAATAAAGCTGTACCACGTGTAGAATGACGTATAAGAGCTTTTATGCTCTTTTCTTTGAAGTCCGAGATATTAAAATGCATAAAAACGTACAAGTTTTGTAGGTACCGCATTAGTAAGCCCAAATTTATAAGACCCCAAAACTTACCTGCAATGAACACATTTATCTGGCAAACTGCCATTATATAACACTGCCTCGCAGCATTCAAAAATAAACCGGATGAGAGAAAATGAACTCACGTCATGTAGACGTTTTTCTTGTTCGTTGCTTTCAGCTGCATCGTATTTTATTAGAATATTTGATACCTAAATGAAAGTAATTGTGTTTTATGAAGTACTTTTAAAACATTATATCACTATTTACATTAAAACAATATATTTTGTAATAAGGAAAGTTAGTTTTAATAACGATGCATTTTTTTTTTGTAAAACAAAGTGACCAATTCTAACTTACAGTCCACCTGATGGTAAGTGGCTACTGCGGTCCATTGATATATGTAGCCAACTTGAAACAAAGAAAGCTACATATGCGTTGTCACCCCTAAGTACTAAAATGGATTGCCTCACAGCCTATAATTATACTGGCATTCTATACACGTAAGACCGGAACACAAAGTGCAATCACTGCTATTTAGCGGCAGATATAAGTAAGAGGGTGGTATATCCTAGGCAGAGAAAATTATTCCTACCACCAGTAATAATGTATATTTCTTATTTAAAAGTTAGTAATTAAAGCCCACTATAATATTGTCAAATCATACTAGTAGCTCAACTCCGTCATTCAAATTGTGGATAAGGGCTATCGTCGTTTATTGTATTTTAGGTTCTGTTCAAAACAACAATAAAGTGTATCTTTAAGTCCTTCCAAACGAATAAAATAACCAAACATAGTAGTGAAGCACTGACTTCCAATGGTAAGTTCAAAAGGATTAAATTCTATCCATTCCATCCACTACAGCCCTTTACTAATCCACTGCTAAAGGCTTCCCCAATGTATGCCACAAAACACGATCCTGAGCTTGTTTACCAGTTCATTATTCTATCTACTGAGTGGGCCATCCTACACTTTAATTACCTGTACGAGATTGCCACTCGAGAATCTTTTTTCATCGGTTGTCAGTTCATCGAGCTATATTATTCATCGAGCCGGTCCATTGCCACTTCAGCTTACTGATACGTTAGTTTTATTTAATGACTGCATAAGTAATTAATTGACATCATTTTTTTAATTTTTTATTTTATCACTTTGCAGAAGAAAAGGAAATAAAAAGAACAATAAGGTATTTACCTACAACTAAGTGTATTTCTTCTTTTCGGGCCTTACTTCGGGGCTTTAGTGGTTTATGATTTAAAAACTATTTAAGGGAAAACATCGTGAGGTAAACGATTATGTGAAATTAAAATATTTGTCATGTAAAGTCCGCCAAAAGACACTGGAAAAACGCTGCAGACTAATTGCTCCATAATCCTATTAGATTTGAGAGGAACTTTGAGCCCAGTAGTGGAACTAGTATAAAAGATGTAACTTTAATTAACTTTTTAACTTTAATATCATGAAAAATATCATAATTTTTGTGTTAATAATCGATTTCAGTATTGATAATGTTAGTGTTTACTATTTCCATATATTATATATATACCACGATAGAATGTTACTATTTATACCCTTAAATTATTTTTGTTTTTCGCTTATTAAGCCGTTCCCTGTCACATGAATCATATATGAATATTTCAAATGTTTAACTATTGTGTCTGTCTTGCAGACAGGGAAACTGTTAATGTTTTTTTTTTAAAAAAACAAATTTCAAGATAGTAAACAATACTAGGTAACCAGTGTACTGTAGGGTGTTGCTTAACTCTGACGAGTATTGAGCAATCACCCACTAGATGGGGATTTGATGAAACATGCAGGGTGGATTATGTTCAACAGCAGACTTGTGATGTAACTAAGTGGGCTGTAACGAAGACGATGATAATGATGATGATGATGATGGTGGCGATAATGGTGGTTGTGGTAGTCTGATGACGATGTTGATGACTAGGCAGCTAATCATTTTTTACATGATTTCGTATGATGATTAACAAAGCTTTCCTCATACTTGAAAAATGAATAAGTCGTTGTCGTTAATGAAAAAAAATTAAAATATTGGTAGCAAGAGTTTGGTTAAATGATGATGGTTTCGATTAAAATAATTTTAGTTTCCATAATTTAACAAGTTTATTAATGTGATTTCATAAAAAGGCATTTTATAAACCAATATTATAAGTGCATTTTTATTCGTTGACATAAGCTGACAATAAGCTGTTACCGATAAATGGTGGAAGAAACTGACTACCTAGTTTGTTTATTCCATCGGTTGTATGAAGGAAAATTAGTATAAGCAATTTTATAGTATCTTTCGAGGTTATTTAATGAATTTATAAAAGTCTTAGTTAATAACACTTGCTGAGAATAGATTGATGATTAACTTCTATTTTATCAAACAAAACTGTGTAGCAAATGTGTGTAGGAAAATCTCTACCCCGTATTATCCCGGTGGATATTATAAGAGGCGAGGCACAAAAATGATACAGGATAGGCAAAATTTCCTAAATTCCTAATAACAACTCAAATTAAAAAGTTTCAGTTGGCAACTCAAGGAGAGGCCTATATTCATCAGTGGCCTTTTAATAGGCTTTATTTAATTAATTATGTATCGCTAACATAAAATATACATTCAATCTTTTTGTTTCATTTCAGATGACAGACGATGAAAAACTTTCTACTGAAATTTTGACGGAGTAAGTAAATAATTTAATACTGTAGTTCATATTATGTCAATCATAAATATGTTTCAACGATAATTGTGATATTTCCAAGAGTTCTTGTCAGAATTTTATGTTTTGTTATTCAATAGCCGTTAGTTGAAAATAGTAAATAAAATCAATAATAACTACTGTCTATGAACTCATGCGGTCAAATGCAAACAAAGAAGTTTACATTCTATACGTCGCAACCTGTGTGGACGAAGATTATGTAATGATTTTTAAACCAATTTAAAACTTACTTCATTCAGCAATAAATTCAGTTTTTATCTTGAAATTATTTATATTTTATAAAAGGTATAAAATATTAACTAAAATTTCTTAATTTTATTTTATTAATGTAATAATAATTTTATAATTTTTCAATCTACGTAAATAAATTCACTACCTACTGTTCTTCAAGAGGGCTTTAGGGCATTAAATTATATGTATATAGGTCATTGATATGCGCAGCACGTGTACTATGCAATTTGGCATCAAGTGCCTAGCCAAACCTTGGCAAAGATGATATACATCAGAATATTTATTTTTGTTTAAGAAATTCGGATTACTTAAAATTAAATTTGATTTTGAAAATGATTATTATAAATTATGAACGATCACAAAATAATTATAAATTAGGTTGTAACGTAAAATAAAGTAAAAAAATTGTTATTTAAAAACT
Source organism: Parnassius orleans (assembly GCA_029286625.1). Taxonomy (NCBI): domain Eukaryota; kingdom Metazoa; phylum Arthropoda; class Insecta; order Lepidoptera; family Papilionidae; genus Parnassius; species Parnassius orleans. The sequence goes on along the minus strand of JAGSMP010000211.1, from coordinate 712,897 downwards.
AAAGTGTAAGTGAATACTTACGATCCTTGTCATTGATTCTTAATTATTCCAAAGACAAATAGTATGTCTTATTAATACATTGCTAATATGAATGTAAATGCAATTAAAGAATTACATGAAAGGAAAAGGGCTTGATCTTGAACCTGAACCCTATGGCGGCTGGTAACCTCGTAAAAATAAATTTCTATTTCATCTTCTTAATTAATTTTCAATGAAAGCAATAAAATTATATTAAAAGTATATGTTACACACTTATTTCAAATGGCACTAAGCATACTCTTTCAAAACGATGAAAAGTGTTTCAGATGAAATTTCCGGTCGAATGAGTTCGCTACCATTTCTGCAAATGGTAATCCGCGCTAGGAAACTTTTAGCATTAGTACCTGTATCAACTTTTACACATTGAAATGTATTTCGTTTGAAGTGCAGGAGGGTCTGAAAATGATAAAAATAGGAATTTCAAGCATTTGTAGTCACAAACTTTTAGCAAACTGGACTTGAAATTGAAAAAATGAAAAATCGGAAATAGTGGCAAGTTTATAAATTTATTATTAAATCATTTTTAAATTATTACGATATATTAGTAGGTATGTTATTAACTTACAATATTTACTATCAGAAATAAAAAGGAAAACGAAAAAAAAATGCTTTACATTCAATTTACATAGGACCCACAATGTTTTGATCCATGTTCGATCTTCCCTATGAGCCAATCTATGGGGGAGACGTATTTTTAGCATTGGACTTTCGATAGACTGTAACGGTACAAGCCGACTTCTTTTAAGAATAAATAATTTAAAAAAAAGAACCAAAAATGATAAAATAATTTTACATTTTTAAATCGGTTCTAATACATAGTAAGTTAATATGTCAAAAATTAATCAGCTAAGATCCATTAAGAGGCAAAACACGTGTCTCTATGATGGCTTGTCTTTCCTAGAGTTGGGAGTAGAGGTGTAATGATTATTGGTGCCGGGAAAGTGTACGGAATTGAGAGGGCGGAAGACCCTCTTCAAACTTGGTAAGACTCATCATTTTTATTTTTCTTATGCGGAATTTAGCTTAGAAATTTTTAACACCTTTGATAAATGGATTTCCGCAAAGTAACGCGCGATTCTATTTATTATCTAATAGATAGAGTGTCGAAGAATTAAAGCTCCGACTTTGAAATGTGAGATTATTTTATTCCTCCAATTATTTAAAGACAGCTTTTACTTTTTTACCCTTATGATTGGAAACTTTATCTTCTATTTTGCTACCATTATGGGTGGAATTTCGACTTCATTTTATATGTATACCACGGAAGTATTAGTATACTTCAGAAATAACCTTTTTTAATACCAATTTAATAATTCAAATCGGTTCATAATTGACGAAAGCATCGCATAAAATACACACAAAAACGTGCAGTCAAATTGAGAACCTTCTCCTTATTTGACGTCGGCTAAAAAGATAAAAAATTCATAAAAAAGGTTTATTTTCAGGTTCTACGCTTATCTTGTTATTTCATCGTTTCAGCACAGATTCATCCGAGTTTTCTAACGGAGTAAGTAAGACTAACATATTTTTAAACAATTTAAAAATAATAAGCTAGTCAGCGACCTTCAGTTAATGGTCAAGATCGCCTTTCAAATAATAGTCAACCAGTGGAGAACTAGTAGTTAGTAGAACTAATGGATTATATTTTAATGCGTATTAACCATAAATCTCCGAGATAGGTTAAGCGGTTTTTCTATTTTTCATTATGAAAAGTAGTAAATTCCATTTCAATTTTGATCAGTTTCGAGTGTATCTGAAAATGATATATTATACTTTTTAGTCCAATACTGCAAAAATTTGTAAAATGGTGTGGAATATTTTAATTCTTTTACAAAAATGTCCAACAGGGAAGTTTGGAAGCAGGTTTTTTTTAAAAAGAGGAGGCAAACGAATATTATTAAATTTTTACTGGAAACGAGGTATTCCATCGTAGTCCTCAGGGGTGACAACGCATCTGCATTTTGATTCTTAATCGAAGATAATTGTAGACGTCTATGGGACACAGCATCCACTTACCATCAGGTGGACCGTGTATGTCACCCCTATCCTATTAAAAAAACGAACATGCATCTCACCTGATGGTAACTGTCGACCGCCGCCCACGAACAACACCAAGGGGAATCGCAAGTGCGTCGCCGGCCTTTGAAAAATGAGTAAGCTCTTTTCTTGAAGGTTCCTTAGTAGTATCGGTCCGGTGAAATCGCCGGTGGTAAACTATTATTAATAGTAAATCGCATAATGGTGGTACCCCCAAGCATCCAGGTGTTCGTAATGTACCTGTAGGTTGAAGAAAGAAGCTCTGAAGACCTTGTCATAGAAAATTAATCCGAAAGGGTAGCCCAAATATTACAGACTGGTACGTCTATAAAGCTGGAATGGTCATTTTGGCAAAATAACTAAAATTTTTGCTAAAATTTAGTGCTCATTTAGTGCTAATTAGTGCTGCAAAATTAAATTTCACGCCAAAATAGCTTGATCAAAAATTAGAAAACTGCTAGCTTATAATCGTAAAAGTTACTCAAAAATCTAAATAATCTAAAAAATTGAATTTCGGAACACCAATTATAATCAAAAGCTTTTATAAAATTTATATAAAGTTATTCTTCATAAGTATGTAGCATTGAATAGTATAAAATCGTTTCCAGAAGTACTCAATAGTATTGCATATAAATGCATAAAATGTGCAACATCAATTCTTATGCAGCAACTGGGGACAATATCTTGTCGATAAGCATTTGCATACTCTGTGATTGTTTTACATCCTGTAAATGATATAATTGATGCTTTTAATTGAGCTTCAATACTATCCATCACAACTTCTCGTGGTTGAGGAAATCCATAACTTAGCCAACGGTTCCAGAAGTTAATATCGGTAGCTTTCATGACTCTGAGATCATTTGACCTACAGTAAATTGTTGCCCAGAGTAATTGATAGCTATAAGATATAGTAATAATTTAGATTTCTTGACATTTTTTAACAAATTTTGAACTTATTCCACCTGTAGCATCAATAAATACACGACTGTACTTTTCGCAAACGTATTTAATAAATATATCACGCTGGTAACGAGTCCAGTAGATAACAGTAAACTAAAAAAACTAAACAGTAACTAGCTGATACCAAATGTAATCGGATCGAGGTCATAAAATTCCGAACGAACCAGCTCAGCATATTGATCGTGGTTAAATTTTTAATTTTTTCTGCTGCGACTTGTCTATGTGTTTTACGTGAATATATTTTACTGCACTTCCCAGTACCTCAAGTTGTATTACAAGTAAAATTTGCTTCATTATTTGAAACTTACAATGAAAATTGCTTGCACAATCACAATGACTTTATAAATTATAAAATACAAAAGAATTTATAAATTATAAAATATAGATCTCAATTCACAAGATATAATTATAGTAATTATTATGACGGCTCCGTGGCGCAGTGGCTTTTGCAATCGCAGTAGCAAATGAGTTGCAGCGCTAAGGGCCGCGGGTTCGAATCCCGCATGGAACAAGTATTTGTATGGCTTACAAATAATTGTTTCTGGTCTGGATGTTTGTCCTTGTGCAATTTATGTTTGTAAACTACCCCCACGATATAGGAGAAAATCCTAGTGTGGAGGTTACGTTTTTAAAATAAGATAAAAAAGATAAATATTAAACACAAATAAACAATTTTATACTATATAATTTGATCCTGACATTTTGTCGATTATCACTGCCTCCTACTCATAATGTTTGAAAAGTCTCTTTTTGAGTTTTTTGGCATCACGTTTGCGTTTTGGATTAGAAACTGTGGTGATAAGACTATCAAGTTCCTAAAAGTTCATGGTAAATGTAAAATGATACTGACCATCTTCACCAAGCTCATGAATGAATCTAAAGTTGTATTCCGAGAGGTTTCACTTGCAGATAATGTCGAATTTAAACTGTCATTGCCACTAGAAGATATTTTTGTTCTTAAATCGTACTTACTATTTGTTACAATAGAATATAATGTGGCAGGTAATAACTTATTGTCTAACTCAGTAGTGATTTCTTTCCAAACGTCATGACGTTTGTGGATTACTTTTTTATTTTCTGTAATCAAAACATTTGAATGTCGATTGAAAGCTTCTAATGTATATATAATAGCTGCTCTTTAAGAACCGATGGCTATCGCCCTGGCTTAGAATCCATGTTCATTTGTTAAAAAATATTAATCTATTCGTTTTGAAAAACATTTTTTTATTTTTCGCTAAAACAGCACAATATTGTTCAATGCACTGAAAAGTAACATTCCCTTATAGTTTATAACTTTATTCTTTAAATTTTCCTGTTTTATTTAAATGTATTTAAATGCAATGAACTTATGCCTGATTTAAAGATAATATGTGAAGGCAATAAGATACTATGTAATATGATAAGATATATTTGGGTATATAAATGTTACTGAAATTACATTTTTATGGAAAGGGTTTATTTTTCACCATTTCCAGTGGATTGCAGTAAAGAGCATCGTGTACGCAATATAAAACATTTTAGAATTGAATTATAAAAATATTGATAAAGTGATAAGACATATGAAGTTTTTTAATTTGTAAATCGTAAATTCTACTACAATTTTCTTTATATTATATCGACAGCACTACTTGAGCGCTGGATTATTATCATATATCACCAGAAGATAATTTATTAAAACGTGAATTTTTCATCACATGATATTAAAAAAATTAAATATTTTCCTAAATTTTCTGCAGACAGCACTAAATGAGCACGAAATTATTGATGCTTCTATTTGGTGCCGTATTAAGTGGTTATCTTTTAGGAGGTAGAACACTGCTAACTTAATTAAAAGCTAGCAGTTTTCTCATTTTTAATCCAGCCATTTTGGCGTGGTATTTCATTTAACAGCACTAAATGAGCACTAAATTTTTAGCAAAAATTTACCAAATGACCATTCCAGCTTTATAGACTGCAGACCGCTGATGGAGAACAGCATTAACATAGCTAAGATGGGGAGGATCGGGCCTGTGCTCACCCAATCGCCTGCCCATTCTGGTAAGTATGGGCAAATCTTGTTTTATTATTTTTGTATGTGTATGTTCCGCGATATCTTTGCCTATCTTTTCTGTTTTGTTAAATTGAATATACCTCGCCTATGCTCTAGTTAGGTGTGTTGCGACTTTCCGCAACTTTTTCCCTTGCGACAATCTGTATAAGGCAATTGGAAGCAATAATATAGTAAGCCGAAATTATAGGCAAGTACACGGTTTAGGATAGGTTTATGTCGAACAGGCGACTGCTGCAGGCTAATGGTGGTGCATTTTATCACTAAACATAACACAATATTTTAATGTAATGAAAATCTAATGAATTCTTCTGTAAAAGGCAAAAAAAAAATACCAAAGAAAAAAGTGTTCTCTTTCTTTCACTATTTTGGCATTTTACTTTAAAATTTCACTTTTCCGTGATTTCAATCGTAGAAAAATAATAAAGAGATTCTTTTAACATTCACTGACTTCAAGCAATAAGTATAAACTGTCTTTTAATATTGTTTTACAATAAAGCTAACAGTATACGAGTAGCTTCAGATAACGGATTATCGAAGGAACCGTAAACGTTCGAAATCAAAGTATAGAAATCGGGAAAAAATATTTTTGAGAAACAGTGGTTCTACAGAGGATAATAGCGATGCCGACGATTCAAAAGAATATGAAAAAAGTCCTGGAAAACCTTACACAGTACAGTACAGTACAGTACACAATAACCGGTACAAGCAAAATTGGACGTGGAATCATGTTGTAAGTAAATTCAGTGAATCGATTTTATTTCGATTTTGTAACGATTAATAAAATTTATTTTTTTCTTAATTAAGCAGCCAGAAAATGCCTCTTATCAGAAATTGAAATGACTGATATCGTATCGTGTGTTGGCGGCGTAAGAAAATCTATCATCCAAATTCGTCCCAGAGATGTATAAAAGGAGATTATGGGACATCTCAGAAAGATCTCATGGATTCCGATAGATGGCGGTATAACCATCTCATTACGCCTAGCGTATATATAAACTGGCGAAGGGTAGCGGCATCAAAGTTATGAGAACTTTCGTACTGCGTTCAGCAATTCACATACAAAGCCGAAAACTATATGTTCAGCAGTGAACATTTCATAGGATTAAATGAATTAACGAAGTAAATATTTTTATTACAAAACTAGAAACCCGCCCCGGCTTTGCCTGAATAGGATATATTGATAAGGTGTTATTTTTTTATAGGATAAGGGTGTCAAACGAGCACACAGTTTACCTGATGGTAAGTGGTTGCTGTGGCCCATAGACTTCTACATTTATCCTCGACTACGAATCAAATTGCAGGATACGTTGTCACCCATGAGGACTAAGATGGAATGCCTCGTTTCCAGTAAAAGGGGTCTCCGGTTCTCTACACGCACCATACAGAACTAAGCAGCGTTAAGCTGCTATTTTACGTATTCTATGAGAGCGTGCTCCTTCCTGGTCAAGCCAACCCATTCGTGCTACAACTATATTACTAATACAGCTGCAGCATGGCTCTACCACATATGATTTACATTTATTTAGATTTAAGATTATCAAAGACCATTTTTTTATCAATTTTTCGGAAAAAATTTAACCTAGATCCGTTCAGACATTACTATCCATCTATTCATATAGTTTTATTACAATCGGTTCAGTCATTCCGTAGATTAGTCCGGAGAAAGAGACAGATAGACAAAAAAAATTAGAAATGGTTGTTTATATCTTAATAGCGTTCAAATAACCCCCTGAGATTAATAGAAGCCAATTATTTCAATATTACAGGAAGAAACTTTATTTTATTTATAAGTATAGATAATTTTCGTAGCAATGACGTCTTAAAATAATAGTAGGTAAAACATGATACATATATTACTCGTTATTATGTCACTTACTTGTTTATGTGGTGCTTTATCGGTGTCGGAAATGTGTTAATTCGCCATTTATATCAATAAGCCATAGTTTTGATTTTAGTATCAAACAAATACAAAGTTTTTCAAAATTATATATACATTTATTTTTTCATTTATTTTGGCTACAAACAGTCATATTTCAAACATATAATTTATATTTTACATTAACATATGACAAAAAGACCAAATGGTGCCAAAATACACATTAACAAACCATAATATTTACATTGTTAGTCAACATAGTCGGGCAACAATTTTACTGCAAACCCTTTTTTTGTATTTGTTTTAAGAAGATTAGAACTAGTGCTAAAATATCTATTTCTGAAAAATATTTGTTATACATGTTGGTGGAACAACATATAAAAGAGTTACATGTATAGTTCTTATGAAACCGAGGAGGGATGAATATTATTAACGAACGTGAGGAGCGCACAGGAAAACGAACGCTTGCTGGAATGCAATCATAGACAAAAGAATCGGTGAATATATTTATGAATTTAGAATTTTAAGTATAAGCATAGTGTCAAATATTTTACTTCTGTTAAAACAACTTAGCATTTAGTGTCTTAACGATAGCTAAGGATTTCAAAAATACTTTTTGTACTTTTCTATTGCCGTGCTGCAAAAATCAAGGATTGAACGTACAAAAGAAAAGTATAATCATTTGAGAGTAATACCCTTATTAAATGGTTTTGTTATTCTTAAAATTAAACTCAAACTTCGAAAAGCTTTACTTATAATATGGTCATATGAGAGTTAAAAGATAATTTTGAGTCTAAGATAAAGCCAGGATCTCTTGTTGTGGTAACTCTTTTTAGAGAGATGCGATTTAGACAGTATTCAAAATTTATTTGGTCAACTTTAACTCATGACATTTGTCAACATAAGATATAATTGATTAGAAACACAATATTTTTCTATAGGAAACAAATCTTGCCGTAGTTTGAGACAGTCGTCTCTTGACTTAACAATTTTATATATTTGGGCATCATCAGCATAAAGAAGATGTTGACTCTCATTTAATGTATGTCCAATATAATTGATTTATAAGGAGAACAGGAGCGGGCCTAGATGAGATCTTTGAGGAACATCTGAAGGTGAAATTTTGAAGCGAATCCCTTAATAAAAACGGTTTGACTTTTATTTTTTATGTAAGATTCAATCCATCCAGGAGTTTACAATGTACACCTGCCTTTGCGAGCTTTGACATTATTAAACTGTGGTTAATTTTATCCAAGGCCTTAGAGAAATCAGTGTACACGACATCCACCTGTAGAATGTCATCCATGGCTTTTCGCAAATATTCCGTGAAAGTTATCATATTCGTATCAACACTTCTGCCTCTGAAAAATCCGTCTTGTTGTTGGGATATATATTGACGAGCAGAGAGCGATAAGTAAGTTGTAATAATTTTCTCAAGAACCTTCCCCATGACACATAATTTTGAAATAGGTATATTCAGTAACTATATCTTTGTTATTATTTTTTGGAATAGGCGTTAATAAAGAATATTTCCATATGTTGGAGAACACTCCACTTTTGATACTCGTAGCTGTGCGGAAAATTAATATTACCGGCGCTGCGAGTTAGTTTGCACATTTTGAAATAAGAAGAGGATGAATGAAATCTGAACCCGCGCCTTTATTGATATTGACTATTTTTAATTCTTTATGAACTAAGTCAAAGCTGTTATCAGTTAAATTTATATCTAAAGTTGCAAGTGAACTTTGACTACTTGGGTAATCTTGGTGATAATCTTGGTTACGGTTGTAAATACGGAATTTTCATTTTTTTTCATTGTTAACATTACAAATATCTATACCACCAGAAATAAATTTACCTTTGTACAACATCTTTTCGGCAAAATCACTAGCGGCATTTTTTTGATTTTATAAAAGACCATAAAAACTTGGAATGTGTTTTTATTTTATTTTCTGTAATGTACCATAAGTAAGTTAAGTATAATTTTATGAGTATTCATCTGTGCATATCGTACATTAATTTGTATTACATACGTTACTAGCGATCCGCCCCGGTTTTACTGGAGTGATTTCTAGATCTCGATAACAGCGCCATCTTCTGGGTTCAACTATTGCTAAGAACTATCCAGGTGACCCATAATTACCCCCCATAAATTGTTTATCAAAATCAGTCCCATTACAAGACATAAATTACGAGCCCACGCACACCGGAACTTTATCTACAGGCTTATTTTGCAATAACCAGCCAAACGTAGAAATATAAATATAAGAAAATATTCAGAATAAGTAACATAGGCAAATAGTGAAGAAAAATTAATTAAAAACAATCTCAAACATTCTGTCATTTTTATCTTTTAAATTCAAAGTGCTTGGTAATATATTATTTTAACTGATTGTCATTCATAAATATCTAATGTTTACTTTTTTACACACGCGCACATACGTAAGGGTCGCTCGGTAAGGTACCTTGTCGCGAGTCTCCCTACGCCTTACCATTCTATTTACCGTAATACTGCTAAGTACCTACGTCCGCTCACCCGTCCACCAGCTGACAGTGTTGACCGTGACCTCATTACGTACGCTTCGTTACCAATGACGTAACGAAAATATTCGAATCGCGGATACTATTAAACTACGAAATGGTGCGATATTACACTTTAAGCAATGAAAGTTTACGTGGTGCGCAATGATTATACGAAAGTGAGTCTTTACGTAAAATTATTGCTGCGTTCACGGAATTTAAAAGTGCTCAAGAACCAGGTAATAAGTATAATAAATATTTTAAAAAGCCGTGTTCGTCTATGCATAAAGTACTGTTCGCTTATTCGGCAATTTTTGGAAGTCCTTGGCTATGCCGGAGTAACAGGCTCGGTTTTCCTCGCCTCCGCCGATCCAACTATCCAACGCCGTGATGCAGCTCGTTTGGGCTCCGATCCAATTACTTTGAATTTACGTTGTGAATAATTAGTTATTTAATATGATGATTCCATTTTGAGGAACCAATATTAGATATTTTGACTACTTGCTTAATTTAATTGTAAATATTTTATCCCAATTTTTTAAATACGTCTTTGGTTATGTCGTTTATAAGCAAACATATATTTTTTAATTTTATTTAGTATGACGATCCTAATCCCGTTAAAACTGTAAGAGGAAAATTGGAATCATAATTCCCGTCATGTTATTAACTGAAACGTCAGTAGTAAGCATGTCACTAAGAAAGTAAACAGTAGGCAAAAACTTGCGAAACGAAAACGAGAATTGAATCACACACACAGGAGCGCGCGTAAGAGTAAATGTTGCCCATCAATCACATTCAATTTGGGATATTTTGAAATAAAAGTAGAAGCCTTATTTATTTAATATAAAGACTAAGAGGCGACAGGGGGAAACTGAGAAAGAATATGGGCAGCAGCATCTTTCTGATAACAGCAAAACAACAATAAAAAACTGTGGTTGCCAACCCACGCTCCTAGCGTGGCAACTATGACAATATACCCCCTTGATTAAAGTTACTTCTTTAAGAATCTCCGGTGGAGGTTCGGTTGCCACCTAAGACGACTCGACCTGGTCACATACAATGCAGACATGAAGATCCTGGAGCTGGAAGAAGAGATAGACAAGTTACGCTGGCATATTATAGGATTATTCGAGGTCCGAAGAGAGGGGGAGGACACGGTAATCCTTGAATCCGGCAACTTGTTCTATCACCGGGAGGGCAACCATCTGTCCCAAGGAGGTGTCGGATTTATCGTCCACAAGTCTCTCATTAACAAAGTTGTAAAGATTGTGAGTGTGTCGACGAGGCTTTCGTACCTTATACTCAGAATCACCAAATGGTATTCGTTGAATGTCATATAGGTTTACGCACCAACCTCGGCACATCCCGATGAGAAGGTGGAGGTAATGTATGAGGATATATCTAGAGCCATGCATTCCTCCAAAACCCACTATACGGTGTTAATAGGAGACTTCAACGCAAAACTAGGCACAAGAGAGAACGGTGAGCTGAAGGTAGGGAAATTTGGAATAGGGGAAAGGAACCCAAGTGGCCAACAGCTGGCCGACTTCATGGAGAAAGAGGGACTCTTTATGATGAACTCTTTCTTCCAGAAGCGGCCCCACAAGAAGTGGACCTGGTCGAGCTCTGACGGTTCGACAAAAATGAGATTGACTTCATTATGACGACAACTGTTTAGTGATGTCTCAGTGATCGCGAGAGTGAAAACCGGCAGCGATCACCGAATGGTGAGAGGCACACTGAACTTAAACGTTAATTTGGAGAGGTCACGTCTTATGAAGTCAACGCTCCGTCCCCCTCGTACTCTAATCCAAAGTCCCGAAATCTTTTAGCTCGAGCTACAAAACCGTTTTCAGTGCCTAGAAGATTCCAATGCAGTGGACGATATGAATGACAAGCTGGTGGAAACTGTCCATGCGGTCGGAGCTAAGTTTTGCAAGACCCGCCGCAGAAGAACACAAAAACATCTCTATGATCACGCTCTTAATCTCTTGGCAACAGCCAAGACGGGAAAACAGCCAAGTCTAACAAGACGGGAAATGAAGCTGCAGTCTTTCGTTGATTTGACAGCATATAGGCAACTGAACAGACAGATCTCCAAATATATGCGGCGGGACTTACACAACTTTAATACTGCTCGTATTGAAGAAGCGATCGAGCGGAACCAGGGCTCCAAATTCTTTGCTAGAGATCTGTCTGTCAGAAAGAGCCAACTGTCAAAGCTGAGGACCGAATGTGGCAGCATCGTTTCCGGCACACATGAGATTTTAAGTGAGATTGAGAAGTTCTATGGGCAGCTGTACACATCACTATACCGACGACATTCCGGACGTCAGTATGAGCGAGATTAGAATGGCCCTCTAGCACCTTAAAAACGGCAAGGCCCCAGGCGAGGATGGAATTACAGCGAAGCTTCTGAAAGCGGGTAGAAAACCGGTATTTGAATTCCTTCTGAAGCTTTTTAATTACGTTCTCCATGGTGGCACTACACCGGAGGCGTGGAGCAGAAGTGCGGTGGTCTTGTTCTTCAAGAAAGGCGACAACGCTCTCTAAAACGAACTACAGACCGATTTCTCTGCTGATCCGCGTCTACGTGCTGTTTTCGAGAGTCATTACGAATCATCTCGCATGCAGACTCGACGACTTCCAGCCTCCCGAACAAGCCGATTTCCGAAAAGGCTTTAGCACCATAGACCACATACATACCCTCCGGCAAATTGTACAGAAGTCCGAGGAGTACAATTTGCCACTATATCTGGCGTATGTGGACTATGAGAAAGCCTTTGATTCCGTAGAAATTTGGGCGGTGATGCAGTCTCTTCAGCGGTGCTAAGTGGACTGTCGGTATATCGAAGTGCTGAAGTGTTTGTACAGTAGGGTTACGATTTCTATCTGAGTACAGAACCAGAGTACGAAGCCTATCCAACTGCAGAGAGGTCAGGTCAAGTCAGGGTGACGTTATATCCCCGAAACTCTTCACCACTGCATTGGAAGACTTTTTCATGCTACTGGACTGGAAAGGATTCGGTATTAAAATCAATAGCGAGTACATCACTCACCTTTGGTTTGCCGACGATATAGTCCTTATGGCAGAATCGCTGGAGGACCTAAGCACTATGCTCAATGACCTCAATAGTGCCTCCCAACGGATAGGTCTTAAGTTGAACATGGACAAAACAAAGATCATGTATAACGTCCATGTCACACCTATGCCGGCAGTTGTTGGAGCACTAAGCTCGAAGTTGTTGACGAGTATATTTACCTGGGACAAATAGTCTGACTTCGACCAACTTCGACCGGGAGGTCAATCGACAGATTCAACTCGGCTGGGCAGCGTTCGGGAAATTACGGCACATCTTCTCGTCAGGTATACCTCACAACTTGAAAACGAGACTGTACAAACAGTGCGTGTTGCCAGTGATAATCTATGGAACTGAGTCCTTCACTGCTGGTCGGATGAGGAAGCTCAAAGACGCTCAGCGAGCTATGGAGAGGGCTATGCTCGGAGTTTCTCTACGTGATAAACTTAGAAATGAGGATATCCGCAGTAGAACCAGGGCGACCGACATAGCCCAACGGATTAGTAAGCTGAAGTGGCAATGGGCCGGCCATATAGCTCGAAGAACCGACAACCGATGTGGAAAAAAGGTTCTCAAGTGGCGGCCTCGTACCGGCGGACGAAGTGTAGGGCGTCCCCCCACTAGATGGAGTAACGACCTGGTAAGACATGCAGGAAGTCGATGGATGCAGGTGGCTCAGGACCGATATTTGTGACATTCCTTGGGAGAGGCCTATGTTCAGTAGAGGACTTGTGAAGGGCTGTAATGATGATGAAATGATGAGTACTTTTATAATATGGTTATAGGTTGATTGTTTTTGTGTTTGTGATTGTGTGTTTGGGTGCTTGCGTGTACGTGTGCATGTGCGTATACGTGTACGTGTACGTGTGCGTGTGCGTGATCGTGTGCATGTGCGAGTGCGTGTAAGTAAATTACTGACTGACTGAGGTGTCTCGCTGAGCTGTTTGGAAAACTGTCGAAACATCAAGAAATTATAAAAATAAACATGTAATTTATTAAATGAATGTTAAAATAATTTTAATTTTAATGTTTTTTACTAATGAATGTCCCTTAAACGAAAACTGATCTAAACTTTTGGTATAAAATATAGTTTTGCGTAACAATGACGAAATATATTGACTTCATTTTTATTATCTTTATTTTATTATTGAAGTTTAATTACTTCTTACAATTATGTCGCCTCCACCATCTCATGTACTATTTTCTGCCTCCTTTAAAATTACATTAATTCGGAGTCTAATAACACCTCTATTACCTTGTGTCTTCAGAGATTAGCTGCTACAATTAACTTTTAAAATAAACACTTTACACTCAAGATTAATCCAATATTCCACTATATGGCTTTTATTTAACAGTGGAATTTTGATAGGATGTAGAAATGATGATATTGAATATTCAATTTTTGGTATGAGTAAAAATTTTACACCAGATTAGAAGTGTATTGTAAATTCTTATCTATTCATAGAGTAATTATTTGGAAATCCTTACCATGTGCTCTCTGGTTTCTGATGATGTTAATGCTGTTAACCTTTTTGGCTTTTACAGGTTCATCGGTATCAGGGCTCGAGGCCTGTAAGACCGCGAGCTGTAAAAGGGGTAAATTTATATTAAGTAACACAGTCCTACGACAGTATACAGTACACGTAGATGAGCTATCTAACGGCCGTTCGAACGGGGGGTGGCGAACCCCAGCTCTGACGGCTATCTCGTATCTTTCGATGATCTGGGTGGTGAGAACTGCACAGGGATGCGTTTTTACGCTGTGTTCGCGGGGTGGAAGGGCGTGCTCGCAAAAAGATCGCAAGTCACGAAACCAACTACACCGCCTATATCTCGCGTAATCACTCTCGCCCTTATGTGGTTTAGATATTGAACTATACAAGAATACAGCAAACTATAGACATTTGCAATAATGCTATATTTCGCGATAATCTATGAAATTTATATGTGTAAAGACAGCCGGCATCCAACTGTCGTGCCCGCAGCCTTTGAGACACGAGGCAGATCAGCGGAAGTCCAAGTGAGTACACATGCATTCCTTCACATCCTTCCTGTAGCCCGAATTTAGGGACATTTGCAGTATCGTGAAATAATAAACTATCACCGCCTCATACAGTCCATAATTTACGTAAAATCATATTTTTAATAACCTGAACCAGCAGTTGGTAATTTAAACCATTTTTACCATAATTATAGTAAATCTGCACCGCACCAGAAATTGGATCTCTCCGGCCTGGATAATTTAATTAAATTATCCACAGCTTTGGTCTTACTGGCGTCTGCGGACTCGCTGCGTCCCATCCGTTGTTTGTCCTAACAATGTTTGTGCCACTAGGTGATTGTGTAGTGTTTGTGTATGACTGGCCGGCGACATTTTGGTCGTCGAAATCTAGCGAAACTAGGGGTTGAAAGTTACAGGGCCTCCGGAGGCTTTCTGTAACGTTCAGAGTCGGAGCGTAGGTTGCTGCGTTTACCACTAGCGGGTTCAAATGAGTTTCAGCTCTCTCGAAATAGCGCCGAGACATTTCCTTGAAATATTCAGAGATCGTCGGAAGTTGACAGTCTCTGTGCAAGTCGGAGTTTCGTTGGTACCACCGAGCTCTGGTGGCTATGCGAATGAATCTATTTTGGATGACTTGGAGGTCGTACAATTTTCGATGAGCCGCGTGCGCGAAAGCTGTGATTGCGTAGGACATGAAAGGTCTTACGCACGCTTTGTAAAGATGGATGATTTTGATTTTCATGAGTCTGTTGAGATTGAATGTGTCTTAAGGACAGTTTGTTCTTGCTGTTAATTAGCGGGTGGAGGCGACTAGTGACGAATTTGGCACGGTTGTGAATATTGCAAATGTGTTTCGCGAAGTTCATACCGTGGTCGCATGTGACCCCTAAGTATTTGGCCGTTGATTGCCAGTGAATCTGGCAGCCGAATAGGGTTATCGTACCTATCGATTTTTTGGGATTTAAGTTTTGACGATTGATAGAAGTGTTCCTTTGGAAATATATTTCTACACTTTTCTCAGGATTCACTTCGATTCTCCTTAAGCGGAACCAATTGCCTAAGCGGTTGACGGGTATTTGGAGCATATTGGTGAGAATTATTTTGTTATGATGGGCGACGAAAAGTGTCGTGTCATCGGCGAAAATAGCAGTATTAACTACTGGGCCTTTAGGGATGTCACTCATGAAGAGTGTATTAAGAGGACGGGGGAGAGGAAAGAGCCCTGAGGGAATCAAGCTTGGAGAAGGTGCTTTGTAAAGCGGGTTCCCTCTATTCGATAGCGGAAGTAGTGATTGGCAAGAAAGGCCCTGATGTTGTGAGTGAGTCCATCGGGCACGTTGAGTTTATACAACTTGTAAAGCAAGCCGTCCTGCCATACTTTGTGAAATGCTTTTGCAACATCGAAGAAGAGAGCGCCGGTGCTAGTGGTCCTACGGCCTCCTTTTGAGAGGTTGAAGCCTTTAAGAATGTACTCTGTAAGACGATGTAACTGATTTGTGCACGAGTGTTCGGGTCTAAAGCCGAACTGCTCGTCTAGAAGAAACGTGTTTACAAACGCAATTCAAGATAAGTCACTCGTAAACCTACCCGAATGTGTTGAGGAAACTGATTGGTCTGTAACTGAAGGCTTTGTTGCGCGGATTCCTCGGTGTCGGGATTCCTATTGCATCTGCCTCTTTCCAGGCATCCGGGGAGGAGCAGCTGTAAAGAAAAACGTTGAAAATGCTTATTAGGAGGCATATGAGCGGCGGTTAAACGTGCTCATTCTTGAACTTACACTTTGTTCAAGAAACAGGTTGGGGAACATTTTCTGTCTCCCTAAGCTATCTTTTTTCACCGATCTATCGCTATCACTCTAGTAATAATTTTTGAGTTGTCTAAAAGTAATTGTTATTGCTATGTTGCTATGTTGCAACAATACCGCCTTTTCTTTTCTCTTTAATATTTATAATTATTTATTAACAATTATAATTAACTTATGTTAATCTTTTCTTAATTTACAATAAAAAAGCTTGTATTGTATTGGTACTTACTTCGCCGTGTTCAGGGCTATACTAGCTGGTAAGCGTTGTATAGTCATGCTACAACTATATTGTGGTAGTAGCACGAATGATAGGACCGACCCGGGAAAGACTGCGCTCTTACAGGATACCAGCGAAAAATAGCAGTTTAATGCTTCCGTGTTTTGTATGGTAAGTGGAAATGAAACATTCCATCTGAGTCCACAGGGGTTACAACGTGTCTGCATTTTGATTCTCAATGATGTCGATATCTATGGGCCACAGCATTCACTTATCACAAGGTAGACTGTGTGCTCGTTTGTCATCATTATTCTATAAAAAATATAAACCCGTACATCTACTTATAAAATATTCGTCTCTAACGATTGGTACTGTTTCAAACTAAATAAAGGATACAATTCAAACTAAATAAACTAAATCAAGGAAAATAGAAATATTTTAATAATATTATGTTGATATACTAAGCTATGATAACTAATTAAATAAAAGATACAGAGGAACGAGGATTGATGATAAAGCTTACATTAGGTTATTTAATGTAATAGAAGATTTTTCAATATCTTTTAGTAATTACGATACATGTTTGAGTCATAAAACTATGAAAACCAAGAACAAATAGCAAAAATGAGTTAAACATATTCAGGTTACGATTAGGAAGGAACGAATTTATGACCAAGAAATTTCAGAATAAGAAACGAAGTTGTATGTAATGTTTGTTTTAAGTCATTATATAATGTAACAACATGAGGTTTCATTTCCTATTTTTGCGATCTAATAAAAACGTATTTTTAATTTCAGAGTAAACTATTTGGATCCAAAACAAGTGAATTTGAGAACGACACTTTAGAAATACACAATGAGTTTAGATCAAGTTTGAGCAGTTATAAATTTTATAGTGAACGGAATTATTCAATAGGACCACCATCTCCAAGTTTAAGAAGCAGTAAAAACTTATCTGGGATAGCAACAGAGCTAGTCACAAAATTAAGATCGGTGTCAATATCTGGGGAAACATTTGAAGAAGAATTTTTAAGAGCCCACAACGAATATCGCAGACGGCACGGCGTTCCACCACTAGAGCTTAACAAGACACTTTGTAAATATGCAGAAGAGTGGGCCAAACAACTCGCTAAAAATGGACAAGTGGAACACAGAGATCGGAACGAATACGGTGAAAATATATTTTACGCTTGGTCTTCAGATTCCAATTTTGAGGTTTCTGGCCGAGATCCTGTAGATAAGTGGTATAACGAAATTAATTTGCATGATTTTGGGGGAGAACCAAACGATTTAAAGTCGGGACACTTTTCTCAGGTTATATGGGAGGACAGCAAAGAACTAGGTGTAGGAGTTGCTAAATCCAAAGATGGTGAAGTATATGTGGTTGCTAACTATTTTCCGCCCGGAAATGTAATGGGTAGTTTTTCCAAAAATGTAAAACCACCGATTAACTAACTTTATAACACAGTAAGTTCGTTACCAAAGATTATTAAAGACATTCCAAATATATTTAAATTACCTCAAAAGATTTTTTTTAAAACTTATGTAATAGTTTAATTAAAATAATAATTAAAATACACATATTATTTGGCCTTGAATTAATTTAAATAGAATTGTGTAGTAAAGAATAAGTAGGAAGATATTAATAACATGTCTCGTTGTTTTCTGACAAGATAAAACAATATTTTGGTCGTTTAAATGGTCAGTCAATACACTTGGAAATAGCCTTTGACTTATTATATAAGATGAGTGGACTTAACTGCAACACCGATATAGATAAAGCATGAACATTAAGTTTGTATGTGCTTAAAATAAAAATATATTCATAACTTTTTTTATAAACAATTACATTAAACCTGTATTAAAAGTGAAAACAATGTTTTTTAATATACAGAGATAAAAGTAAAAAAAAAAAACAATTATATTTTTACGAATATTTACGTTTTTTGAACAAGATTCATTTATCGTAATTCTTATAATAATAATCATTAAGACACATTTCGGGACTGAGATACAAAAAACGATACTTTGGTAGCGCCGTTGAAACTATCGATTGTAACTTTATTACTACTTACTGTGTGTACTTTATTACTTTTATAAACTATTACTCACTTTAAACCTCTATTTTAAACATTTTTTTAATATAGACAGAGATAAAAGTAAAAAAAAGTAAAACAATAATATTTTACGAATATTTACGTTTTTTGAACAAGACAATAAGACAGTCATTCATTTATCGTAATTCTTATAATAATAATCATTAAGATACATTTCAGGGCTGAGCTAATAGTTATGTAGGTACAAAAACGATCCTTTTGGTAGCTTTTTGGTATTAAATTCTACTGCTGAACATATAGGCCTCTCCCAAAGATGGGATCTTTAAGGCCGGATTTTGCCATTGTTGCCACGCTTGCCAGGCGAGTCGGCAACCGCAGTTTTTAATACTTTCAGTTGCAATCAGGAAGATGCTGCTGACATGATACTACATGGAAAAAGATATATGACTGGCATAAATATACGCGTGGCAAACTCTTGTCTCTTCTTTATTACCTATTCAGGATAGAAATGAGACGCCCTGTAAGGGAACATTTATAGTTTGTATATTTTACTATTAATGTTGTGAATTAAGTTATGACCAAAGACAAGAATATTCAGAATAATAATCGTAATTTTGATAATAAGCAATTTAAAAACTTTACAAAAATGTATTTTTTAATCATAACAAATTTATAATGTAGTATTATGTTAATATTTCATATTTTTTTAATAATTATGATACCATAAAATATCATATATATATATATATATATATATATATATATATATATATATATATATATATATATATATATATATATATATATATATATATAACCACAAAATATCATATATATTTATATATGATATTTTATGGGATATTTTTTAGCCATCTGAGTTCGAAATGCAACGGCACCGATGAAATTGTTTATTGTAATTGTAAGTGCGGGTCTACTATGTGCTCGTCGGTGAAGTAAAACATCGTGACGGAATCTGCATGTCAGAGGAATTAAAATAAGTATTTCTAAAATATGTAAAGTAAGTCAGCACAACACACATTGGGGACGCGCGGTGGATACTACCTTGCACTTAAAGCCTCTTACAAATAAACGGAGGCCTGAGCACACTTAGCAGTGAGACGAATGACGCTGTAAATTTACTTTATGGCAAATAGCACACATAAATTATAAAAAAATATAAATCTTTTAAAAATGATGAAATGTAATTTTTTTACTTATAGAGGATTTTTGTATGATATATTTTGTCGATTAAATGGCTGTTTTTTTAATAGTTACATACTCTACCTTATTAATTACGTCCTCACTTTACTATATTTTCTGCTTAGCGGTTCATCTGGACTGGTATCATACGTTAACCTATTCCTGCTGCCAAGCAACAGAACACCCAATGCTGTGTTGATTTAAAAGGTAAAAGAGCAATTATTACAGGTTTTTAGGCGATTATCCTTATCAGGGATGAAAACGCATCTGCGACCTCCTAATGTGCTTGAATTTACTTGCAGGCTTGCCGTGTAGTGGTGGCGAAATAAAGTCTAAGCCCGTGGATGTTATAAGAGGCGACAGAGGAAAATGAAAAAGGTGGCGGCATCTTCCTGATAACAACTCCTGAAAAAACTGCGGTTGACGAACCACTTGCCAAGCGTAGCAAAAATGAGAAATATAGGGGATAACCCAAAAATAATGCATATGAGGTAATCTATGGGAAATGCCTATCTATGTTCAACAGTGGGCTTTCTTGATAAGTTGTAATGAATGAAAGTACGAAAAGTTGTAAGTGTACACTGGCTTGAAAAACTCAAGTATTGAAGTTTTTCAGATAAAATAATGTTAATCTTCTCGAACTTTATTAAACTATTTCCTATTCTATGATTTTCCACGTGAAAGGCGGCGAAGGAAAACATCGTGAGAAAACCTGCATTTCCGAGAAATAAAAAAAGTTTGATGAAAAAGTGAGAGAATGAAAAAAGGAGGATTTCTCTTATTCGTCACACGAGGCAGGCGGGTTGATGATCACCGTAATCGTGTTGTATCACACCTTTGACTCTGGTACCTTGGTATTTTACGTCTGTTTTAAATGAATCAGAATCCGTCATCGGAAGCCATTTGATTTGTTATAGCGAGGTGACATACGAGCATGCGGCTCACCTGATGATAAGTGTCGAACGCCACCCATGAAAAACTGGGACACCAGGTGACAAACCAAATTACTGGTGCATAAGCTAGTTTCTTGTGGGTCCTTAATTAGTATTGGTCTGAAAAATCGTCTGTGATAAACGATTCCACAAAAAAGTCGTGCGAGGACTAAAACTCCTATTAAATCGTACAGTGGTGGATCGCCAAACTTCCAGATGGGGTGGATGATATCATGAGTTTGGAATTACTCTGAACAATTCCTCTGTGTACTTCTCGTGGTAAATGCGATAGAAAATGCAAAGGGATGCAACAAGGAATGCTGCAAAGCACGGTCCTGAGCTACATGCATCCACCGACTTCCTGCATCTCTTACCATTTCATCGCCCCATCTAGTGGGGGGACAATTTACACTTCGCGTCCCATTACGAAGCAGCCTTATAATTAATATTTAATCTATAATACATAACTTTCTTTTTTAAATAATTTCGGTGTGCGTATGATCGTAATTCTTCTCCTCCTAAAAAACTTCCATCCAGGAGACCCCATTAGTGCCCCATAAAAACTAATTTTTATAAAAAATATGGGACAACCTGGATGGTTTTAAGCTAGAGTTATACCTGGCGGTGGCGCTGTTGTCGAGATCCAGAAATCACCCGTTCGAAGCCAGGGCGGATCACTAGTATTTATATAGGAACAAGCAGGGGTTATCAGGTATCTTTATAACGAAACAAATGTAAGGATTTGTTATAAATTACATTTTATTAAAACTATGAAAGTAATTTAAATTGACTTTTTTGTTCTTCTCATTGTTATGATATGTAGCTTTTCATTTCACGGTTTGCCTTTTATGTTTAACTTTTAACAGGGCAATAAATTTAACTGCGGCAAGAAATTAAAATTTACTCTCTGTGTTCCTGATTCTTATCGCTTTTATATCTATCTTGAACTTCTCTATTTAACTTGAAACGAAGACATAATTATTATTTTTTATTCAAAAGCGAAAAAGAAATATGGACTGGCGTGTGTTTACGTATTTTATGATAACGGTAATTTGTTTAACTTTGATACTATTATATGTAAAATATAACGATTTCTTATAATTACGTGAATACTACACATTGAATAAAACTAATTTTACGGAATCTGTCGCGTTTATTTTTAACTTATTTTTATTCCGTTTCGGGCGCTTTATAGTACCCACCATCCATCAAGTTTAATATCACTCTACAAGATGCAGGAGTTTACAAGCTTGATTGTGAATGTGGTCTCTTACATAGGACAAACTAAACTAATTATAAAAAGTGGCGTAAAGAACTAATACTCGTATCTAACGTAAAGCACCTACTATTTGGAAAGTCGGCAGAATGTGAACATGTTCAGGAAAGTCCCAAAAATTACATCAGATTAGAGAGAAGCCTCGTAAAAAATATCGATTGCTACCTAGGATGATTTGCAAGGCTATGCGAATGTAAAAAAAAATTATTTCAAAAGATAACATAGCTGGGTGCTACCAATTGCTGGTGGTCCCCCAATTAATAAAATTAAATTCAAATCTGCTTGGATTATTGCAATGCTTCAACATATTGTGAGCTCGTTCGCACCAAAATTTAGTTTTATTCAATGAGTAAAATATGCCTATAGAAAACTTTTCAATGTTTCAAATTAATGTTGTATTCATATGCTAAAATAAAAAGACAAACTTACACATATTGTATTCTAATCGAAAACTCTGTGAAATTTAATAGGCTGTAACGGTAACGGTACTTAGGACAATGTTATCGAAAATGCTGTAGGTCACGGACGCCTAACTACCGGTCCCGTTGCACTCTTGCCACTTTCCACACTAATAGAATCCGGCATTTTTTTTTTTATAGAATAAGGGTGAAAAACGAGCACACAGTCCACCTGATGGTAAGTGGATGCTGTGGCCCATAGACATCTACATTTATCTTTGATTAAGAATCAAATTGCAGATGCGTATTCACCCCTGAGGACTAAGATGGAGTGCCTCGTTTCCAGTAAAAAGGGTCTCCGGTTCTCTACACTCACCATACGAAACACAGCAGTATTAAGCTGCCATTTTACGCTGATATTCTATGAGAGCGTGGACCCACCCCGGTCGAGCCGACACATTCGTGCTACAACCATAATATAGCTGCAGCATAGCTCTACCACGTAAAACGAAACTTGACGAAGATTCACAAAGTGGAGTCTCATGCCTTTTATATTTTTTATTATTATTTCACAGAATTTGGCATTGACCTCTAGCATTTATAAGGATTGGAACAATTTTAATAGAATTTATCAAACACTTAAGGTAAGATTTTATAAACAAGCTAGCATGTAAGATTAAAGGAAGGGTGACAAAATAGCAAACAGTCCAAGTCTCGATGTTTTTTGTTTTATAAAACTAAAGTGACAAACAAACTTACAGTTCATCACATGGTAACTGGCTACTATAGTCCATGGACACCTGCAGCCAACTTCAAACAAAGAAGGCTACAGATACGTTGACAACTTTTTTGGTCTAAGATGAAATGCCTCACAGCCTTACTGTCTCTCTGTACCCTTCAGACCGGGACACAGCAGTGCAAGCGTTGCTATTTAAAGCAAAAATAGTTTAGAGTGTGGTACCTACCCAAACGGACTCCTAGGTGGAAGAGGAATCCCTCCAAATATATATGGATACTGTGGCCAGCAAATCTGACATCTCTACTCAATCAATAGTTAAGATACAGATGCATTGCCACCCCTTAGGGCTAAGATAGAATGCATCGTTACATTGCATCGAAGCACAGCGACATTATGTTACTATTTCACGCCGGTATCTGTACTAGCGTGGTCCCTCCCCGGTCTTGCCGATTCATTTTTGCAGCGGCCATAATGCTTCAGAGCGTGGTCTTACCGTAAGCATAAACTTAATTAAGAAGTAAGCGAACATAATATGCTTATCCATATGTATGTATATTAAACTGACTAACAGCGTGAACATGCTCCTACCCATAATGATTCCGTAGTGCAGTGGTCAAGCATTTGGTCGCGATGCTGCAAGGCAGTGGGCTCGAATTCCGCACAGAGCAAGTGTTTGTGTGGCTAACAAATAATCGGCCAAGTCTAAAATGTGTGTAACGTGTGGTAACGTTTCTTATTAAATATATAAAAAAAGTTTGTAAATAAACATTTATATATTTAGAAATCTTACAAATATTGACAAAAAACTTAAATGTACAAAACATTTTAAACGCTTTGAATTTATAATAGAATCTAAACAAAATTCAAGCAACATTAAGCTTGTTACGTGCTTTTGCTGCTGAAATAAAAATTCCTCCGGTTCTGTTATATCTCGACAACGTAATATAAGTTTGTCGTACAAAATTTGTTTGTTCTGAACCGCGTGGGAGTCATTACAATTTTGAAGTATGAAAAATTTTCAAAATATCTGGCTAAACATTCAGTTAGGATTCTGTCACAGTTATTTTATAGTTATTTTTAAAATATCATTGTATTAGTTTATGTACTGTGAAAAATAGCAGCAATTCAAACAACCTTTCGCATGTAGTCTTCTATTACTGTAAGCTTATTAAATAAAGCACCTAGTAATAATTGACTCCGCTTTTAATATAAAGCATGATTTTGCAATTAACGGCCTAATTTGCATAGAAAGTTCAGAATATGTAATATAGGCAAATAGTGAAGAAAAATTAATAAAAAAATTCAAAAAAATCCTTTTCATCTTTTAAATTCAAAATACGTGGTAATGCATTATTTTAACTGATTTTACTGCGCACGCAAACATACGTAAGGGTCAATCTACAGGGTAGACAAAAACATTGTTGCCCATAAATCACATTCAATTAGGGATAATATCAAATAAAAGTAGAAGCTTTACTCACTTGTATTTTAAAAATTGCAATAACGGTATATATAATTATTTATATATTTAAACTTACGTTTAATATTTGGCTACTCTTCGAAAAATAACACTGTATATTAAAAAGGATTTGAGCCCTCTCCGAAACTACACAAACAAAAGACTTGTATCCTCATCTCCGTGTAAATGATAAAATGTACAGTAAATAAAATGTATAGTATATATTTTAATGCCCAAATACTCAAAAGCTGAAGTCTCGAGCTGTCTAGTATCAATTTAAGTCAAATTGACTGTGACACCACGACACTTAAAGACATCTGTAAATTGAGTAGCGTTTGAGTATTTGGCCATAAATGATTTTTATCAGTTTTAAAATTCACTGCTGGATTAGGTATTTTCATATATACAGGGGTATACAAAGACTATGGACTTCAATTTGGCACGATCCTGACACACCTCTTTCGCCTCCTTTACATCCAATATACCTACGCATACATACTCGTCCATTAAGGGTACTCTTAAACTGGTCCATCTTCAATATATCGCTAATTTCATCGATAAACTTTCGTCTAGGGGTCCCTTCCCGACTCTACCGTTCACTTCTGCAACAAGAATTTGCTTTATCACTCTTTCCTCGTTCATTCTTTCTACATGAGCAAACCACCGAAGCATTACTTTCTTAATCTTGGTCATAACATCATCTTGAAAATCACACTTTTCTCTTATCACACAATTTCTCACCCTATTATTCAGATTCAACAATAACATTCTTCTTCTTCTTCTTGTGTAGTAGAGCCATGTTGCAGCTATATTAGTCACGGGGGACTCTGTGTTCCCCGTGACCATGGGTGCTGTAAAGCACCCGAAACATCCGGGAATTAATAAAAATAAGTTAATTAAACGCGATATAATCCGTAAAAGTAGTGTTATTCAATTACTGGTATAGTTGTAGCACGAATGGGTCTGCTCGACCGGAGAAGGACCATGCTCTCACAGAAAGAATAATAAATAAATAATAAATTAAAAAAAAAAACCTTTTATTTCTTCCAGAAATGTTAGTTTACAAAGTTAATTAGTTTTGCTAATATCAGAAAAATTAAAAAAATAATTTTTGATACGTTAGCATTATAGTGGAATTATTCTGTAAGAACCCCTCTGCAGGTAAAGGCCTCCTCCAAATTGAGCCAGTTTTCTCTGGATTGCGCTGTTTGTATCCAGTTTGGACCCGCTATGCGTTTAATTTCATCCTCCCATCTGTTGCGAGGTCTCCCTTTTTTTCTTTTGCCCACTGGCCCTCTCCATTCTGTCACTCTTTTGTGTCCGGCTCACTTCCATTTTAATGTGAGAGCTTGTGCTAAGCCGTCTGTTGCTTTTGTGAGGTTGCGCATTTTTGTATGCCTTATTTTATTTATTATTTTTATGTTTGGCATACTCCTCTCCATTCCTCGTTGGCACGTTATAATTTTATTTTTGATATTTTAGTTAAACTTCAATGTCTGACAAGCATAGGTCAGGCATGGTATGGTATAAGGCAAGAATTCATAACCTTAACCTTCAGTATGATTGGCATGTTGCTCTTAAATATTTCTTTAAATCTCCAGTACTTATTCCATGTTAGCTGGGCCCTGCGCTCAATTTCCTGGTAGTTGTTTAGTCTATCGAAGCTTATTTGCTTACCTAGGTAAATGTATTTTTCGGTATATTGAATAGGCTCGTTATCGACGTATATTTGTACCTTGGTCCTGTTGGTCATTGCCATAGTTTTAGAGAGGTTCATTTCTAGCCCGGCGAGCTTGCTAGCTTTGTTTAGTGACTCTACCATATTCTGTAATTCCTTTCCTTTCTCTGATAGCAGCACCAAGTCGTCGGCAAAACATACTTAGTTTTACTTTTACACCGCATTCACTCCAGTTAAGTTTGCTTATTATCGATTCTAATGTGGCTATAAATAGTAAAGGTGACAGTGAGTCCCCATGTCTTACGCCTCTCTTTACAGGGAACCAAGAGCCGGCTGTTTCTAGTTTAACTCTACTTTTGCTCTTCCTGTATATGTTTTTGATTACTCTTATATATTCTCTTTCCACATTTTGTGTTGCTAGAGTTTCCCAGATATAGCTGCGTGACACCGAATCGAATGCTTTTTGTAGTCGATATATGCCAAGAAGCTCTAGTGTGTGAATATGGTCGATGGTAGAGAAGCCTTTTCTGAACCCTGCCTGTTCGATGGGTTGTCTGGTTTCTAAAGTAGAGCTTATTTTTTTGGTCAGGATTGTAGAAAATAGCTTATATGATCTCGGCAGCAGACCTATAGGTCTATAGTTCCCATTATCATTCGGATTGCCTTTTTTATATAACAGAATTATGTTAGATTCAGACCATTGAGTGGGTGTCTCTCCAGATTCGAGGATAGAGTTGAATAAATTTGTAAAGGGTGTAGGTAGTATTAGGGTAGCTATCTTTAGAGTCTCGTCTGCTAAGTTGTCCGAGCCCGAGCTTTTGTCTAGTTTCAGTTTGTTCAATGCCTCAATGACATCATTTTCTTCAATTTGGGGTCTTTTTAATTTGTTTCCGTCGCTGCTGTTATTTTGGTTCTCGTAGCTGGTGTCTTCTGGCTCTTTTGTGCTGTAGAGATCCCTGTAGAACTCTGTCGCTATGCTGATGATGTCGCAGCGGTTGTTTTGGTTATTCCGCCTCGTTTTAGCTCTTCGATCCAAGTTTTATTTGGTTTCAGCTGTTTGTATGCTTTTTTCGTGCTTCCAGTTTGGCGTAGGTGTTTTTTATGCATTTGTTGACAAGTTTGTAAAGCGCCGAGATTTCGTTCCTTATTGCTCTAGTTTTATTTGAACTTTTTTGCAGGTCTTGTCTTCTTCCAAAAAGTTTTAATGTACGCTCTGAAAGTATTTTGTGGACTTTCTTTGGGTTTTGTGCTACTCGGGCGTTTTTGAAGCTTGAGGTGATGATTCTGATTAAGTTATCGTAATATTTCTGGACTGGGATAGTAGTCTCAGCGAACAATTGATCTTTCGATATGTAGGAGTTTAGATATTCTTTGAACTTGGTGATTTCTTCCTCGCTTGTTATTGTGCTATGTTGACAGTTAGTAAGCTTTGTTCTGTTTTTTTTTAAATGTGTATCATATGATATTGTAGCTCTTACTGGCCTGTGATCCGAAGGGTAATTAATGTTCAGCACTTCTATTTTTTTAAACATATGAGGTCAATTTGACAGCACAAAGTCGATTTCATTTTTGTTGACTCCATCCGGTGATCGCCAGGTCCATTTTTTTTGTTTTTTGAAGAAAGTATTCAAAATTGACAGTTTGTTTTCACTTGCGTATTCGATAGTCTTTGTTCTCTCTCATTTCTGATTCCATATCCGTGTGCTTTCGTGATTCAATGTTCCTCATTTTTTGGTTTTCTAATTTTAGCATTTAGATCGCCCATGAGTGTGAAGTCTTTGTATGCTAGTTCTATTGCCCTATTTACTGTCGCATAAAAGTTATCGATTTCATCATCGCTTGCTTGTGCAGTAGGAGCGTAGACTTGAATGCTGGATAAGCTGGTACTCTCGAATTTCATGTTCAATATGGCTACTCTTTCAGAAAGTCCGAGGTAGCTTTCTATATTATTTTTAAGATGGCATTTAACTATAAAACCTATGCCATGCCTTCCAGGTGTGTGGACTGTATAGCAGAAGATGAAGTTTTCATGCTCTTCGATTTTGTTTCCAATGCGTCTTGTTTCAGCTAATCCTAATGTGTCGTATTTAATTTCTTTGAGAGCTTCGTTTAGCTTTATCAAACGATCATATGATGAAAGTGTTTTAACGTTGTATGTCAGAATGTATAACGTTTTTTGTGGGGTTGTTTCATTTTTCGGAGGGTTGTTTGGAGGGTTTTGGTCGTGATCTTCCACAGTGACCAGCCGGCTTGGAAGATACCAGCAATACCAGCACAGAAAGAATAGCAGCGTAAAATAGCAGCTTAACACTGCTTGCTGTATTTCGTGTGGTGAGTATATAGAACCGGGGATTCTTTTTACTGGAAACGAGACATTCTATCTTAGTCCTCACAGGTGACAATGCAACTGCATTTTCATTCGTAATTTAGGATATATGTAGATGTACATGGGCCACAGCAACCACTTACCATCAGGTGGAGTGTGTGCTCGTTTGTCACCATTCCTATTAAAAAAACCCTCACCTATTATCCTCTAACCTCTTTTTTTCATTTTTAAGTTCTATAATTATATTCCATTTTTTGTACATAATAAAGAATGTAAAATTACAATAGACCCATCGGTAACTGAAAAGCATGTTCTGTGATGTACCTAAAACGAACGTTAAAAATTTGGAGTTTTTTGACGTACAGTGGACCCAAATAGACCAGTCATCACAAGCACCACGTGTTCAAAAGTATCACACATGTGGCAGACATCGTCCTAAGACCATTTCATGGTGCATAATCGCTTGTTTAATAAATAGAAACACTGAAATTCGATTCCATCCTTAAATCAGCACTTAAATTGTAATCAACAATATCAATGTTTTCAGTGGAGATAGGACACAGGTTCCTTGCTGTTTCTTCTTCATTCTTGAAATTCCGCCTGCTCCCACAGCTCAGAAACAAATCCTATTTTTATTTTATCTTAATTAATAAATTATTTACATAAGACTAAACTAATTTTGCTATAAAATATTAAACTGATTTTAAGTTATTTTCAACCGTCTTCAAAAAGGATCAGGTTCTTAATTCGACTGTACTTTTTTGTATTTAACTTAGGCTACATCTGCGTCCATTGTGAACCAATTAAAATGATGTTTTTATTAGGTACTAGCGACTCGCCCCGGCTCCATACCTGTTTATTAATGTGGCGTTATTTAGATATAAGATTATCTAAGACCATTTATTTTGTCAATTTATCGTGTTCTTTTTTAATCTTAAGCCACTCTCTCTCTATATGTTTGTAGAGTCTTATCACAATCGGTTCAGCTCTTCCGAGATTAGCTCAGACGGACAGACAAACAGACAGACGGACAAAAATTTAAAAAATGGTTGTTTATGTCTCAATAGCATGCAAATAACTTCATGAGCTTAATGGAAACCAGTTATTTCAATATTACAGACAGATACTTCGATTTTATTTATATGTGTAAGTAGATAATATATTGGGTTGCTTCCGTTTTAATTTAAAGTAAAAATTTCACCTCTAAGGGTAGAAAAAATGGCAATGAAATTTTTAATGTAACTGTGATTGCCCTTCGTATACCCAAAAGGTTTAATAATTAAACTTTTGAGAAAAAAAAAGTAAATAACTTAACTTAAAAAACTCCTAAAAAGAGATTATTTCCTCTTAATTTGATAACTTCTTAAGTGCAATTGTTTAATTCTGACGAATGCGCGAGTTTAGCAGAGTTTCGCCGCAGGATAGCAGTTTTTCTTTCTTGTCGCCTTTTCTTTTTGACTAGGAGACCTCGTTTAGAAATGGTACTAGTAGCTTTAAAAAGACTTTTAAAGATATTTTTAACAAGAAATCTCAAAAGATTAAATTTAATTTTAACAATTAATCGAAAGAAGATTCTAGTTTTTTTTTAAATTAAATACTTGCAATAAACAATTTTAATATATATACCTAATACCCATCCTGTCTCTTGTCTCCATATATCACTCAATTACATTGTACAGGTGAACTGACTGAAACTCTTCTTAACTCAATTAAAATTTTGACTTGGGCGGCAAAACTCTCTAACAGTATTAAGGAGAACGATACTGTGCAAATCAACATACATTATTATGTATAATATTTTGATTTTAATGTTATTATATTATGTATATGTCTCACTTGGAGCAAAAATTAAAAATCAAATTAAACTTATTCGTATAACACAGTTACTTTTTTCACCATTACAGTCTATTTTTTGATATGAGAAAGTATGTATTATGATTTATGACACTTAAAAATTTTAATTTTAGTTTTTCTTTATTATAGTTTTTTTTTATATTGTGTGTAACCTTTTAATACTGCCATGATAAGCTACCACGGCGATCGAACTACAAGATGGTAGGACTCTATCTCTGTGCAGGAGTCTGTCTGGGTAGGTACCACCCTCTTACCTATTAAGAAGGCAGATTGAACCGCACTCACAACCAGTTTTTAAGTTTTTTTACAAAACTATTAGGTCCAGTGGGTGGTGTAAGAGGCAAATTTGGAAAATGCCAGTAAAATCTCATGAATATCGATTGACGGCTGTGTAACAACCTCATTTTCGTCAGACATAAAATACCCGGACCAGCGACGTGGAGCAGCATCAAGGGCTCTAAACGTCTGAAACTGCAATCGAAAATCCGCCTACTGAGCTTGGCCACTAAGGCAAATCTTCCCTTTTACCAAGTGCTCGGTGGTGAAGAAAAATATCGTGGGACGGCGCGGCGGACACTTTATTACCCTAAAATTTTCTCAGAAATGGTAAAGAAGACTTGTGCTTAGGAGTGAGACGTATATAGGCTGTAACTTTAATTTTTCTTTATGCCAATGTGCAGCAGTAGACTGATATGAGCTGATGAAGATTTTTTTTAATTAAATTCGACCATACACATTTGACAGAGAAGACTAGGATCCGAAGAATCAATATTAGGTCAACCGAAGCGTATTGAAGAGCTGCCTGAAGCTGAATCCCTCCTGCCAGGACTCACATTAATAAAGCCATCTCTTGCAACGCTAAAATCCGCAGCAAAATTTCCACAAAATGAGAAATATTTAGTTTATGGTAACTTAAATAACTTGGGAATCACGTAAGACATTTTTAACCTACTATCTTAGATTTGAACTGTTCTCTAATTTATTTTATCTTACTTCTTAAATTAGTTTTAAATTAATAGTACATTATGTATTTTTAGCGATGCGATGAATGGGCAGATTTTATACAGTAACTTCAGAAAGTCAAGCAAGTTGTTGGTATGCTTTTTTTAATTTCTTGCGAAACAAGTGTCTCGTTGATTACGTGACGAACGTACGGACTGTACGTTCATCACCTGATAAGCGGCACTTGTAACTCCTAACACATTGTAAAATATGACCTATTTACAATAAGATACGTTTTCAATCTTATTTTACATACATTCTTTTTTATTTATCCGCGACTGGTCTGTTGATAAGACTGCTGCTGGTGATAAGAGGGCTGGTTCTTTTCTCGCTCAAAGACTAAGTATAGACATTCAGCAAGGAAAAGCAGCCAGCGTTCTTGGTACGA
Source organism: Parnassius orleans (assembly GCA_029286625.1). Lineage (NCBI taxonomy): Eukaryota > Metazoa > Arthropoda > Insecta > Lepidoptera > Papilionidae > Parnassius > Parnassius orleans. The sequence goes on along the minus strand of JAGSMP010000211.1, from coordinate 681,003 downwards.
TACCACGGGGAGTATTTTTTAATTATAATTTTGAAAATTGTAAATAAATAAATAAATTAGTTACAGGCATTACATATTATGCCGAATATGTAAATAAATAATCGCTAAAGGAAAAAGATATAAATTTAAAACATGTATATTGATTATAAATTTTGCAATAAAATAATTTTTAAAAATGTCCTTAAGATATAATCTATACAAATATAAATGATAATGAAGTGTCTGTCTGTTAAGTCGAAATAACTCCCTTATATTGAGCTGAGGAGGTTATTTGCATGCCATTAAGTAATGACTTACCATTTTTAATATTTAGTCTGTTAGTCTGTCTGTCCGGGTTAATCTTCGAAATAGCTGAACAGATTGTAATGAAACTTTTTGAACAGGACATTTAAAAAAAAACGATAAATGGTTTTTGATAATCTGAAATCTAAATAACGCTACAATAATAGACCTTATCAAGGCGAAGCCGGGGTGGGTCACTAGTCTGTAATGTTTTTTTTTATAAAATTAAGGGCTTATTTTTCCATCCTCAGGTTAAAGCTATTTATAGCATTAAATACAAAATAAACAAATTAAAAAATAGAGAGCTCAATTGATGTAAATTTTTACTATTTTATTGGTTACAGTTTATTTGAACATTTAACTCAATCAAACAACAATATTATTGTGTAGATACCATTAAAAATATTATTTACTTAAAAATGAAACTGATTTTGTAGTGTAATTAATGATGATTAAATAATATTCATTTCATTACATTTTCGAACTTCATAATTTTCAGGAAATATTACTGAAATCAATTCTAAGCAATGGTGATAACACTAACATAAAACGGTAAGTCATGGAAATTAAAGTACTTCTTTGTAGTTTGTAAAGTTATAGTTGTAATATTTTTATATTATTAGAAAAGTAGGTAGGTACTGTATCAAAAATTTGCATAGCAAAGAAAAACATGGTGTGTGCAAGTTGACATTAACGCAGATAATATATTGTGAACATATACACATGATTTTTTCCATACTGCAGCCATATTAGTAGTATGGTTGTAGCACGAATGGGTTGGCTCGACCGGGGAAGGACCAGTAGCTTAACATTGCTGTGTTTTGTATGGTGAGTGCAGAGAACCGGAGACCCTTTTTACAGGAAAAGAGGCATTCTATATTATTCCTCCCGGGTGACAACGCATCTGCATTTTGATTCTTTATTGAGGATAGATGTAGATGTCTATGGGTCACAGCAACCACTTACCATCAGGTGGACTGTGTGCTCGTTTGTCACCCTATCCTATAAAAAAAAAGACTAAAGCCGATTAAATTAATTAAGAAAGGTTCTCAAGTGGCAGCCTCGTACTTGTAAGCGAATCGCATAGCGGCCCTCCTGGAGTAAATATCTTCTTGATTTTTGTCATCAGCTTGTAAACAATCCATTGCTAGACATGCGCCTCCGTAAAAGGGCGAGGGTAATAAAATATTATTTTGCATTTTCTTCAGAAATTAAATAATAACATCTTAGAATGAAATTAGAACGTAATAAAACAAAATTTTTCAGCATTCCTAAAGTGGTAAGTTTGGATTTCAATTTAGTTTTATAACTTTTTTTTCTATATAATATGTATATTTTATCTAAACATATAATAAATCTGTAGAAAATTCGTGACCTAATTCTAATATTTCCTGAAAAAAACAAGTCCTTCATCCAAGGTTTTTAGAATTTCTGTCTGTCTGTCTGATTTACCAAAAACTACTGGACTTTCATGAAAATTTGTAGTTAGTGACACGAGTAACTTACATGCTACTTTTGATCCGTTTACAGAACTTTAAAAAAGGAGTGTTATATTTTTTCCTTCTTTTAGAAGTTAATTTTCATAATGGTTAATAACAATTCTAATTCTTTTTCTATATTTTTTTTTCTAATTAAGTTATAAGGGCAATAACATAGTATTCTTTCATATGTATACCATATTTATAAATAAAGTTTAAATTAAATTAAGTTTTAACAGTTTTATGATAATTTGAAACTACGCCGACGACCTACTTTGCGCCTTTTTAAAATACTGACATCTATACAAATAAATAAAAAACTTTTTTTTTAATTTTTGTCTGTCTGTCTATCTGTCCGTCTGTCTATCTGTTTGTCTTTTTTTTTTGTTATATAGATTAATACATAGATAATTCTTAATTGAACACACCACACTACAAAATAAGAGAGAAAAAATAAAATACAAAATATTAGAAGGTAATATCTTATACATATTATAAATGAGCGGTCATATAGTGGATTTCTTCCAGGCTACCTTTAAATAATTTATTTTGTCTTCAGTAACTTGTAAATTAAATAATACAAACGACTAATATTTATGTGATATATTTATAAAATACTTTTGCAAATTCTGAATTTAATTATTTAGTTTTTACGTTGTTTCATTTTAATAGTGTAATAATTTAAAAAGGTAATATGAAAATTGACATGAGGTTTAGTTTAATTATTAAATCTATAAATAAACTGATTAAAACTGGTCGCTTTGCCTTTATTGCAAAACTTTTTATCTATATTATCCGTAGTTTAATTAGAGATTTTTTACATAATATAGATTTACAGTTTTAGCTCTCATAGTTTATTCTACATCACCATCTACTTACTGTCTAATTACTAGATATAATACGGTCTACAATCGTGCAAAAGCTTCTTTTCAGTGTTTATCATATTTTTTCACGAATTAGAGAGCCGTGTAGCTCTCCGTGAGATTTCATATTTCATAGCACGGAAGCACCCCTGTGCACGTGAGACGTGTGTAGGCTGCTACTTTACTTTTTACTTTTAATGAGACACTAAAACAGTTTGTTATTTATTAAGATTGCTTTTATGTTATGCAATGATAGCTTTCACATAATTATTTGAGACATATAAAGATTTTTATGAGAGACCCGGTTTCATAGCTCACATGTTAAACTCTTGAGAAAAAATGTCATAAGTATTAAAGAAAGCAAATTGTACTTAAACACAAGCTCATTTTTATTTTAACTAGGTATAAGTAGAACTGCACTGATAGAATTTTGAAAGTAAATTGTCCAATCCGGTAATCGAACTGATCAAACGTAAATTCATAAGCCCAAATTCGACTCTCGCCGACACCAATCAAATTTTAAATGCAGCTTGAAGTGTCAATTTACCACGTACTTAGCGGTATAGGATAACTTCGCGAGGAATTCCGAACGTCTGAAAAGTTAAAAAATATATCGGAAAATATTATTTGTGAAGTCGAACATCCCGCGTTGGGTCAGCGAACTCTTTCCTGTCCCAAAATCCTCTGCGGCCTGTGGCTAGTAGTAGAATGTATGTAAGCTTCTACTTTTTACTTTAATGGGGCTAATGATTTCTTATATTTACGCGAACACTACACATTAGAAGCAATAGAGAAGATGGCTGGTGCTACCATCTGCTTGGCATCCCATAATTAATAAAATTAAATCCCAACCCAAGCATATAACTGCAAGACTTCAAGATACTGTAAGTTCATACTGCGTAGATCGGAACAAAATTAATAATTTTTAATCTGGAGGTAGCCATGGTTAACTATGACATTGAAACGTCATACACCTCAGTCCCCCGTGACCATGGGTGCTGTAAAATACTCGAAACGTCAGGAATATAAAATAAGTTAATAAACGCGATAAAATCCGTAAAACTAGTTTTATTTTAATGGGGCTATTATGCAGTTGTTATTTTATTTATATTTTCAAAGATATTACATGTGTGTTTTCACTCTACCGCAAATATTAAGGGAAGCGAAGATGAGTAGAACTCATCACTGTAATCGTTACAGCCTATCACAAGTCTGCCCATCTCATGTTTCATTTCATCTTTCGACACCCATAGGGTGATATGGAGTATTGTGGGTTCTCTTACTTATATATAAGACAAATTTAAATAGTTAAATACTTTATCTATAGTATAAATAGCATATTTAAATACTTTATCTACATACTTCATAGAAGATGGACGTGTGCTCTTAAATAACTAATTTCATTTTGTCTTCCATTAAAACTGAGTCTTGTACTTCTTGACGTCGACGCGTGTAAATTAACTTTCTCGTAAGAATAATATTTAATATTAAAACTGGAATTTACATTGAGATCTATCCTAAGTATACATAGAACATTATAATATAATCGAATATAATCACCCTCACAAAGGGTTGAGCTTAGGACGAAGTGTCGATTTTTTTAAACTCACATCTGTATTTGAGTAACCGCATTTAATATGTTAAGCAAAATGCAATAAAATAAAGACACTCTCAGAGGAAAACCTCTGTTACAGACTGGCAGATAAACAGACACCAAAATAATTATTTCCGGAATCTGTTTTGTTGTATTTGTTAAAGAACTTTCAAATGATGAGGCTTTCTAAAAGTTCGTTTCCTATATTTTCCTTATTCCTATCTTCTTGATTCATTTGTTACTATTTTGAAACAAATCATAATTTAAATTTTCAATGAAACTACCCCTTAGCAATTGAAAAAAAATAAAATGAAAACGCTACGATATCAATTATTCTCCCCATCATTGCCATGGTTTGGAACTTAATACGAAATTGAATGGTACACGTGATGTGCATAATAATAAGCTCCTGTCGGTGAAATGGATCACTGGCCTTGTACAAAGATATTGCTTAATATATTTTCGTGAGATTCATAACTTTTTAAAGTAATATTAATTTATTAAGAGTAAATTATTCAAAACAAAGCGAAAGAAATTGGCGCCAAAATTAATTCAGAATTAATCAGTGTGAAATCATTAGTCAATTTTTTTTAATACTTGGTAACGGAGTGACTAAGTGTTTTATCTGCGTCTTTACCAGTCACGAGTTCGACTCTTGCTCGGAACAAGTTGGTTAAGAGCATAGAATATTGCAATTGAATTTCTAATAAGTACAATTATTATTACCTATTAGAATTTCAGTCGCAATTGATTGGAGGCATCAATGTTTTCAATATTTTAGAAAGAAGATATTGGCGTACTTATCAACTATATCAGCTATACCTATTAAATATACCATACATATCAATAGCTCGTATTTCAATGAATTGAAATCTATAAAAATCTTCATGTTGTATAACGTATCAGGCGTAGCTATCATAACTCGTATTCCAATGAATTCAAATATATATCTATAAAAATCCTCATGCAAAACTCGCTATTACATTAACAATTTTGATTTCATCAAAATATTTATTTCTTAAAAATGATTTATTTTCAGTACGCAATAATATCCGTTCCTTTACAACAAAACTTGTAAGTATTTTGATGTTATGCAAAAATATAAATAAATTATTTGTTTAATTTCTACTGCTTCGATCTTATTTCTGCAATTTTTTTTTAATTTTTCATTGTTTTTTTAAATAAATAATTTCAGTTATATTGAAGTTACGCTATATGAAATTGAATTTCATAGTAAGTGAGCAACCTTATTTCCTCCCCGCTGGCACCACTGAAACTGTACGTTCTCGGTGGTGAATGAATACCTTGTGAAGAAATGTACACGTCTGAGAAATTCAAAATATTTCGAGGACATGTAAATTATATTTTCCTCTAAAAATGATGGGCGGCCTGTATACCAGTGGTATATTTTTTTATACAATAAGGGTGACAACAAGCACACAGTCCATCTGATGGTAAGTGGATGCTGTGGCCCATAGATATCTAAGTCTATCCTCAATTAAGAATTAAAATGCAGATGCGTTGTGACCCCTGAGAACTTAGACGGAATGCCTCATTTCCAGTAAAAAGCGTTTCCGGTTCTCTACACTCACCATACGAAACGCAACAATACTGATCAGATATTTTACGTTGGTGTTCTGTAAAAGAGCATGGTCATTTCCAGGTCGCGCTAACCCATAAGTGCTATAACCATACTATAGCTGCAGCATGGCTCTACCACATATAGAATGACGTATAAAGGCTGTTATGCTCTTTTCTTTATAGTCCGAGATATTAAAATTCATAAAAATGTACAAGTTTTGAAGGTAATCACAATATGTGCACAAATTTATAGGACCCCAAAATTACTTGCAATGAACACATTTATCTGGCAAACTGCCAATACATAACACTACCTCGCTGCATACAAAAATAAACCGGATGAGAGAAAATGAAGTCACGTCAAGCAGCCGTTTTTCTTGTTCGTTGCTTTTAGCTGCATCGTATTTTATTGTAATAAACGTGATAAAATATTTGATACCTAAATGCAAGTGTGGTTTATGAAATATTTTTTAAATATTATATCACTATTCACATTAAATTTATATATTTTGTAATAAGAAAACTTAGTTTCAGTAACGATGCATTTTTTTGTAAAACGAATGTGATTAACTAACTTAATTAATTGACACCAATTTTTTTAAATTATTTTTATCTTATTACTTCACAGAAGAAAAGGAAATAATAAGAACAATAAGGTATTTATCTAGAACTAAGAGTATAATTTCTTCTTTTAATGAAATATACAAGGAGGCTAATGCTCAACAGTAGAATTTTGATGGGCTGTAACGAAGGCAAAGCTTTGGAGTGGCGGCATAAGAAAATCCACTACCCCATATTATCCCTGTGGGTGTCATAAGAGTCGAGGCATGGAATGATACAAGAGATGGACAGCGGCACTTTCCTGATTTCCTGATAACAACTCAAATGAATAAAAAACTGTGATTTTCAACCCGTTTACCAAAATGCCATGAGTGTCTGCCAAGAGTGGCAACCCGACTGCAAGCGAGGCCTGTGTTCAGCAGTGGATTTTTAATAGGCTTTATTTAATGAATAACTAACACTAACATAAAATGTACATCCAATCTTTTCATTTTATTTCAGATGACAGACAATGAAAAAAGTTCTACTGAAATTTTGACGGAGTTAGTAAATAATTTAATACTGTAGTTTATAATATGTCAATCTTAATTTCAACTGGTTTCATCGATAATGGTGATATTTTTAACAGTTCTTGTCAGAGTTTTATTTTTTATTATTCAATAGCCGTTAGTTGTAGATAGTAGATAAAATCAGTAATAACTACTGTCGATTACCACATGCTGTCAAATGCAAAAAAAGAAGTTTATATTCTATACGTAAAAAATTTAAAACTTACGTAATGATATAAGCTAAATGTAGCAAAAATTCAGTTTTGATCTTATAATTAATTATATTTTATAAAAGGTATAAAATATTAACTGAAATGTGTCTTAATTAAATTTTTTTAAAGTGATAATATTTTATGATTTTTCAATCTACGTAAATAAATTCAATACATACTGTTCTTCAAGAGGGCTTTAGGACATTAAACTATAGGTCATTGAAATGCACAACACGTGTACTATCCAATTTGGTATAAAGTACCAAACTAAAAGATGAAATATATCGGAACATTTATTTTTGTCAGAGAAATTCGGATAACTTAACATGAAATTTGTTTTGGAAATGAATATAAATTATGCACAGTCACGAAATAATAATAAATTAGTTGGTAACGTAAAATAAACTCACAAAATTGTTTTTTAATTAAAGTGTTAGTAAATACTTACGATCCTTGTCTTTGACTCTTAATTATTTCAAAGATGAAGAGTATGTATTATTAAAACATTGCTAATAAGAATGTAAAATTAAATTAAAGAATTACACGAAAGGAAAAAGGACTTGATCTTCTATCAAAGCTGAGCCCTACGGCGGCTGTTGATGTTATGTTATCTACCTCGTAAAAATTAATTTCTGTTTCATCTTCTTAATTTATTTTCAGTCAAAGCAATTACATTATTTTAATAGTATACGTTACAAACTTATTTCAAATGGCACTAAGCATACTTTTCGAAACGATGAAAAGTGGTTCAGATGCAATTTCCGGTCGAATGAGTTCGCTAGCTTTTCTGCAGATGGTAATCCGCGCTAGGAAACTTTTAGCATTTGTAACTGTATCAACTTTTACACATTGAAATGTATTTCATTCAAAGTGCAGTAGAGTCTGACAAATATAAAAATAAGAATTTCAAGTATTTGCAGTCCCAAACTTTTAGAAAACTAGACATGAAATAGAAAAAGTAAAAATCGGTAATAGTGAAGAAGTTTATAAATTTATTCTTAAATCATTTTTAAATTATTTCGATGTATTAGTAGGTATGTCATAAACTTACAAGATTTACTATCAAAAATAAAAAGCGAAACAAAAAAAAATGCTTTACATTCAAGTTACATAGGGCTTACAATGCTTTGATCCATATCTGATGTTCGATCGTCCCTATGAGGCAATCTATTGGGTGGACTATTTTCAGCATTGGACTTTTGATAGACTCTAACGGTACGAGTCGACTTCAAAGAACTAAAACTAATGAATAATTTTACATTCTGAAGTCAGTGCTAATACGTAGTAATTGAATATGTTAAAAAGAGAGGGCGGGAGTGCTCTTCAAACTAGTTAGGACACGTCATTTTTACCTTTTTATGCGGATTTTAGCTTGTTAATTTTTAACATAGTTAATATAGAGAATTTCCGCAAAGTAACGCTTGATTATATCCTATTTAATAGATAGAGTATAGAAGAATTAAAGCCCCGACTTCAGAATGTAAAATTATTTAATTCTTTCAGTTCTTTTAAGTCGGCTCTTACATTTTTTACCACTATGAGTGGCCCAAGGTATGTCTTAGTCTTAATGTCGTCTAAATAGTTAAATTAAAAACTTCATCCGGCATTTTGCTACGATTATTGGTGGAATTTCGACTTTAATTTTATATGAGTCTACCAATAAAGTATAACCCATTTAATAAAAACATAATCATTCAAATCGGTTTACAATTGACGAAAACATCGCATAAAATACACACAAAAGAAAAAAATATTCAGTTGAATTGAGGACCTCCTCCTTTTTAATTTCGGCTAAAAATAACATTTTGTTATTTTCATAGAAAAAGGTGTTTTTTAAAAGATTCTAATAGCTTGTCCTATTATACAGGATTTCATTTTAGTTGTGAACTAACCCGTATCTTGTAATTTCATCGTTTCAGCACAGAGTCATCCGAGCCCTCTAACGAAGTAAGACTACCATATTTTTAAACAATTTAAAATTAATAAGCTATCTTTATCAGCAACCTTCACTTAATGGTCAAGGTCGCCCTTAAATTTATAGTCAACCTGTGGAGAACTATGGAGTCATTGTTCTGGGGTTAAATTAAAACGTACACTCCACTAACGAGTATGTTTTAATGCTTCTTAACATCAAAATCTCTGATATTAGTTAATCGATTTTGCTATTTTTTATAAAGCGGTAGAGTACACCTTTACAGTAAATTGCATTTAAATTTTTACCAGTTTCGCGTTTAACTAAAACGGTTTACTTAATATTTAAGATATGATTCCAATACATTAAATATGGTGTTATTAGGAATATTTAATTTTTTTTAAATGTCAAACGAGTTTGTGAGAATATCAAACAGGTGTTCGTAATGTACCCATAGGTTGAAGATTGATGGAAGAAGCTCTGAAGACCTAGTTGTAATAGAAAATTTTACCAAAAGGGTAGCTCAAATTTTACAATCCGGTGAAGAAAAGTATTAACATTGCTAATATAGGGTAGGGGGATCGAATCTGTGTTCACCCAATCACCTGCCCAGTCATGTATTGCTTCCTAGTAAAGCCTGTTAATTGGCGCTCTCTGTGTCACAAAATATCATATGCTTGTATATAAAATTACAGATTTTTTTCAGACATCAAAAACTGTAAAATCTTATGTTCTTATTTTTAAGCTGAGCTATGGTCCCTTCTGAATAAGGCGTTCTAAATACAACATATATTAACCGACATCAAAAAGAGGTGAGAACCCCTTGTTGCAACTGTATTTTTTTTGTATGTGTATGTTACGCCATATCTTTGCCTAGTTTTGCTTTTTAGTTAAATTAAATTCAAACGAAAATTTAAAAAAGTAGAAAAAATTGGAAATATTTTTATTGTTACTATAAAAACGGCGTTATTGTTGTCACCTCGTACTTGTGTTATTGTATGGTCTACTGAAGTCAGGGCTTTAATTCTTCGATCTTCTACCTTTTGTTACCTTCTTGATTTTTACACTTTGTTTTAGCAGCGACTTTAAGTTATGAAAATATGTAGAAATTACTTTATTCCTTTTTATTTTTGAAGTCGGTTTTACGTTTTATTTTAGTTTAATTAAATACGTTATAAAACTAAGAACAACTTGCAATGAATCCTCGAGTCTACTAACTTACATTTTTTTTCCTTTAACGTGCTAAAATAATTATTTTGTTCACCACCTAAAAGTCTTTACAGATTTTCGGCCTTTGTCTAGAGAATTTCCAATTTGGCAACCTAATTAAAAGTTTAATAGACAAGGGAATTTATCGCCGAATTAAGCCAAAAATGTTAACTAACTTGCAACTGCTTTTTCAGTTTAATATAATTCATTGATCTTGTTTCACCGCAGATAATACATCAATATTGCAACGATCTTTTGATATAATGATTTCTTATATTTACGCGAAGACTACACATTGAATGAAAATAATTTTTACGGATTCTATCGCGTTTAATTTAAATTTTTAATTCCCGACGCTTGACCGTGACCGTGACCATGGGTGCTTTACAGCACCCATGGTCACGGGAGGGACTGAGGTGTTTGACGTTCCGATGTCATAGTTACCCCAGCTACCTTCAGTTTTTGAACATAAATTTTTGGTCCGATCTACGCAGAATGAGTCTACAGTATCTTGAAGTCTTGCAGTGATGTACTTGGGTTTGGATTTAATTTTATTAATTATAGGATCCCAAGCAGATGGCAGCACCCATCCATCTACTCTATTGAAATTAGGATGTTTTTTTTTAAATTTCAATACCCTCGCGAATCATCCTTGGTAGGAATCGGTGTTCTTTTGCGAGGATTTGTGGTCTATCAAATCTAATGTAATGGCGGGGACAATCTTGAACATGTTCACAAACTGCAGACTTCCCGGAACGTCGGTGTTTCAAGTCAGCTATATGTTCTATCAAATCAAATGCCAAACATCAATGTCAACGTAGAAACAAAACGCAGCCGTTGACCACAGGCGCAAAAAATAAACAACGCACGGTTTATAATCTGTCAAAACAAACACTGGACGAACATACAATACAAGTATTCTCGAAGGGCTTGAGTTTTGCAATAACACCGCAAAGAACCCCGTACTAAGAAATTATCTGTAGTGTTGAGGATTGTCTGTTTAAGAATAATATCGGTAAGGAGGATTTCGAGGCCATACGTCAAGACATTTCATCCTTGTTACGTCGAAGTTCAGCGCCAAAAGTTAATCTCCCCAAAGACGAGTATAAAACGTTGTACAACTTACGCAACAGACCAGAGCTCACGATATTCCGCGTGGATAAAGAAAATGCTACGGTGATAATGTACACGTCAGAGCATAATATCAAAATACAACAACTTTTATCGGACATACAAAAAGGTCCTTAAACCAAAGGTTCAAAAATAGACCTTACAACTAATACACTTAAAACAACTACTGATTTAATAAAGAAATACCCATAAAAATTATATCTCGACGTGAATTCGACAATACCATCATGTGCCAAACCACCGAGGTTGTATGGGTTACCGAAAGCGTTTGGTATGTGTATACCAAACGCTCCACTACGTCTCATAGTGCGCCAGATCGATTCACCAACTTATAAGTTGGCTCAACACTTGGCAAAAATACTGTCACCACTGAGAGGATATACCAGAGCACACACAAAGGATTCATACTATTTTGTTACTGAGATAAAAGACCTACATCTCGCTGACAATGAAACTATGGTCAGTTTGATGTTCAGTCACTATTCACAAGCTTACCTATTGAAGACTGCATCTCAATTGTAACTAGGAAGCTAGAAGATAACAACGCAGATAATATGCAGTATTACTCAAACAATGCCTCATATTCTTTTGTGGAAGGAAGAGTTCTACAAGTAAGTAGACGGTGTAGCGATGGGCTCACCTGTATCTCCCGTAGTCACCGACATATTCATGAAGGACGTTGAGGAGAAAGCCCTTCTTACTGCTCCTGTAAATCCAAGATTCTACAAGCGGTACGTAGACGATACTTTCACAATTTTACCATCTGACAAAGTAACTGCTTTTTTAAACCACCTTAATTCCATAAACTCTAAAATACAATTCACAATGGAGTTAGAGGCAAACGATTCTTTAGCTTTCCTAGATGTTTTAGTCATCCGAAATCCCGATAACACTATTGGTCACACTGTGTATAGGAAAAAGACCCATACCAACCGATATTTAAATGGTGAATCGCACCATCATCCATCACAGTTAGCTACAGTGGGAAAATCTTTGTTTCAGAGAGCACGAGGGATCTGTGACAGAAAATATCTGGCCGCCGAGCTTCAGCACGTCGAGCAAGTATTGCAAGACAACAAACAAGCTTCGGGTCCCGCGCCTTTGTCACAGTGACCGAGTGAAGCCGGCCACAGTCGAGCGTGTGCCTGTTGTACTACCCTATGTCAGAGGAGTCACAGACAAGTTTGGCTACATCTTGAAGCGAGCTTCCATTAAAACATACTTCAAGCCGCCGAAGAACATCAGTCAATTTTTACCATCCATCAAGTTTCATATTCCTCTACAAGATGCAGGAGTGTACAGGCTGGATTGTAAATATGGTCTCTCTTACATAGGACAAACAAAATGATCTATAAAAACCCGCGTAAAACAACATATAGCTGACTTGATGCACCGACGTTCCGGGAAGTCTGCAGTTTGTAAACATGTTCAAGATCGTCCCTGCCATTACATTAGATTTGATAGACCACAAATCCTCGCAAAAGAATACTGATTCCAACCAACGATAATTCGCCAGGCTATTGAAATTAAAAAACATCCTAATTCCAATAGAGAAGATAGATGGGTGCTGCCATCTGCTTGGGATCCTATAATTAATAAAATTAAATCCAAATCCAAGTATACCACTGCAAGACTTCAAGATACTGTAAGCTCATTCTGCGTAGATCGGACCAAAAATTAATATTCAAAAACTGAAGGTAGCCGGGCTAACTATGACATCGGGACGTCAAACACCTCAGTCCCCCCCGTGAACATGGGTACTGTAAAGCACCCGAAACGTCGGGAATTAAAAAGTTAAATTAAACGCAATAGAATCCGTAAAATTAGTTTCATTTGATCTTTTGATATTATTACATTATTATATTTTATGAGCTGGTGACATCTGTCACAGAAGTGGCAAACATTGGAGTGGACATGTCATGGACTGGACACCGTTCTTAGGTATAGGCACTGCCTATGCTCTAACTATGCGTGACCCTTGCGACTATTCTGTATATAAGGCAGTTGGAAAGCAACTGGATACAATAAGCCGAAAATATGGGCAAGTTGCATGGTTTAGGATAGATTTATGTCTAATAGTAGACAGCTGCTGGCTGATGATGGTGCATCTTATCACTTAACATAACACATTATTTTAATGTAATGAAAATGTATTGAATTGTTTTATTAAAACTAAAAAAAAAATAACAAAGAAAAAAGTGTTCTCTTTCTTTCACTATTTTGTCATTTTATTTTAAAATTTCACTTTGCCGTTATTTAAATCGTAGAAAAATAATAAAGTGATTCTTTTAACATTCACTGACTTCAAGCAATAATTATAAATTGATTCTTTTAATATTGTTTTACAATAAAGCTAACAATATACGAGTAGCTTCAGATAACGGGTTATCGAAGGAACCGCAAACGTTCCAAGTCAAAGTATAGAAATCGAGACAAATTATCTTTGAGAAATAAAGATTCTACAGAGGATGATAGCGATGACGACGTTTCAAAAGAATATGAAAAGAATCCTGGAAATCCTTACACAGTACACAATAACCGGTACAAACAAAACTGGATGTGGAATCACGTTGTAAGTAAATTCAGTGAATCGATTTTATTTCGATTTTGTAACGATTTATAAAAAAAATTTTATTAAGCAGCCGGAAAATGCCTCGTATCAGAAATTGAAATGAATTATATCGTGTGTTACCGGCGTATGAAAATCGCAGAAAGATCTCATTTCTTCCGATAGATGGCGGTATAACCATCTCATTACGCCTGGCGTTTATATAAACTGGCGAAGGGTAGCGGCATCAAAGTTATGAGAATTTTGGTACTGCGTTCGCCAATTCCCTTGCCAAGAGTAGCGATTAAGATAAAACCTTTCTGTTAAGCGTGAGCCCCAAATCCAGAAGTGAACTATTGCGGCCTAAATGAGAAAAGGAGGAGAAGAATAAAGTAACTTTTACTTTGATTATTTGTACATCCCACGTGATGCAGATGAAGTAAATGTGCAATGCAATAGTAATTTAGTGTACTACAAATATTCTTAACATAAAGTCGTAACTTATTTCGAAAGAATATAATTTTAGTTGCGAAACTTAATTGTTTTAAAACTTTTTTATCTGTTAGGATACACCATAATTTTGGCATGACGAAGAACAGGAAGATGTCTTGAATCTATTGTGTATATTCAAGGCATTGTATTATATTCATAACTAAATACACACAGGAAAATAAAAATATAATTCTTGCCAGAAGGTTTCCTAATAAGGGAACGATAAGTTTAATCAGAATTAAGGTTATATTATGTAACTCTTATGCATACTTAAAATAGATTATCAGTCCCCTATTGCCTTGGATCTATATAAGGAAATTCTTAACGATGTCAAGAATTATACTACAATAAGCAAACGAGTTTTGCTAAATCTCATTAAATCTCACTTTAATCCACGCCAATTAAAAAAAAAATGCTAAAAATGCTCTCGCTCTTTTCACTAAATGCCGACAGAAAGAGACAGGATCAATTTCTCAATAGATAATTAGTAATAATCAACAACTTTAAGTAAGGCAGAAAACTAGAGAGACAGCTTAAGATAGAATATAACATAAGAAACTTTACTAAATTGAATAAGATGAAGTTGTAATTTTTAAATTGCCTTTTTATCTCTAGATGACTGGAGATCACATGAATATTAATCCATATGCACCTCGGTTCGATAATAACGGCCCAACCGCAATAGACCTATTCTTTGGTAGAAAATGGTGGTATTTTAATCAGGTAATAATAGTACGGTATTAATAAAACATTAGACACACGCCGCCTACTTGAATAAGAAGAAAATTATCTTTGACTTCCGATAAACCTTTTGTTTTGATTGCTTTATATCATGTCAACAAAACTTCTGCATTTTACAATTGTACTTGTGTAACTCACTAAAAAAGAGTTAGTTTACACGCATCCTTTATTAGGAGGTTACATACTGTACTATATATGTGTCCTTTAATGTTTTTCATTCATTCAATTATTACAGCCCATTAGAAGTCCACTGCTCAACAAAGGTCTCCCCCGTAGATTGCTTCGTAGAAGTGATATTTGCTATAGTTGCAACGTTTGACAGGCGACTTGGCAACCGAAGTTTATTATTAATATTATTGAGTTGATAACAAAGACGCTTCTGCCCATCTTCTGTTTCAATTTTCTTCTATCGCCTCTTACGACAACCTGGTCCTTCTATCAAAAGATCTATAACGATTCCCGCATGTCTATGAGGTCTTCACTGACCTTGAGGGTCTTTCACCTCTCGAGATGCTCGCTTCTTTCGCATCGGTTTTCGGTTTTTAGAGCTACATGGACGGTTCATTGCCACTTACTAAGCTTACTGATTTTTGGAGATTGTTGGTTACTGGTTTTTTTTATAGAATAAGGGTGAAAAACGAACATACAGTCCACCTGATGGTAAGTGGATGCTGTGCCCCATAGACACCTAGATTTATCCTCAATTAAGAATCAAAATGCAGATGCGTTCTCACCGCTGAGGACTGAGATGGAATACCTCGTTTCCAGTAAAAATGGTTTCAAGTTCTCTACAATAACCATATGAAACACAGCAGCATTAAGCTGCTATTTTACGCTAGTATTTTGTAAGAGCGTGGTCCTACCGAGGTCGAGCCGATCCATTCGCGCTGCAACCACAATATAGCTGCAGCATGGCTCTACCACGTATAAGACTACTACTATATTTATGTAATATACTTACTATGTTGTGTGCAATCATGCACTCCGAAAAACTCCCTCCATAGCTCTATTCTTACCTTTCTCAGCAGTGAGCAGATCAGTTTTAAGTTCAGGGAGCAAAAAAATAATTTTTGCCAAAAAATATGAAAATAATTTTGTTTCTGTTTAGAAAAAACTTATAGCAAATATTTTTAGGTTGTTAGAGGAATTTGTTTTTTATTTTAATTTTATCCCATCTAAGAAAAAATACTATTTCTTATCTTCTACTAAATATATCTTCATTTCAGGATGATTACAAACCATTTAATTAAGAAGAGGACAGTAGAAATAAATAACTTTAAAAACGAATTTTCTTTTATTTACTAAAACAGAGATAAAAAAAGCTCTCCAAGCATCCCTTTGGAATGGAATTCCGGATAGCGAAGGTCGCTCATAAAATTTACACAATTTTCAAAGGACTTGGAACTTTTAATGTAATTTGCAAGTCGAATTTAACTTTAAATTTGAACGTGGGTGCCACAGGATAGAATAACCTTTGGTTTAGGTGTCACGTTGTTTAGTGAAAGTATCTTAGGATGTATTTTGTAAAACAAATACTAGATGAGACTTTTTACTAAACCTTTACGTAATGCCTTGTTATAAATCCGGTAAAAGACAAGTAGTAAAATTAAAAATTTTGTACAAACGACTTCAATATAAATAAAATCCCGCTTTCAGAAGCTCCGCTGCAGTTCCATCCTCGCCCGGAGACTTACCGTTTTTAAGTTGCTGGAGAGCCATTCTAATCTCGCTCAGACTTACGTCCGGGATATCATCTGATTAGTGTCAGATAAGACTTGCTCTTGGATCGTTACTCACACTTGCGTGTGGCTTCAACGATGACGTGTACAGCTGCCCAAAGAACGTCTCAATCTCACTCAAAATCTCAGGTGTCCCAGAAACGATGCTGCCAAATTCGGTCTTCAGCTTCGACAGTTGGCTGTTTCTGTCAGACAGATCTGTTAAAGACTTTGGAGCCCTTGTTCCCCTCGTTCGCTTCTTCAAAACGAGCAGTATTAAAATTGCGTATCCGCATGCATTTGGAGATCTGTCTGTTCAGTTGCCTGTATGCTGTCAAATCTGCTGAAGACTGCAGCTTCATTTCGCGTCTAACAGCCATGAGATTAAGAGTCTGCGTCAGTTTTCACGAGCTTTTCATTCATATACAGGGTGTCAGTAAATAGCGACATACTGCAGGGGTGATAGCTAGGTCACTACCTATCAATACAACACAATATATGTTCAGCAAAATCTTACGGATTTGCAGTTTTACAAAATTTTCCGAAATACCGAAAATCTCTACCTTGAAACAGATTTTAAGCATCTCGTAATGAAAAAATCCTTTTCTAGTACTTTTTTTTACATCAAATTATTTGTGAATAGTTACTTTACTCATTGATAAGTCTTTTTTCTATCAAAGACAAGAATGTTTTCAAGAAATACTATTTTTTGTTTAAATTTGCACAGAACTATTTTCTTATCACTTAAGTTTAACCTACAGTGGTGAAAAAAAAATGTATGTGGCAGTTTTGTACAACAAACTTAAAAAATAGCTTGTTTAATGGTGATTTAGGAAAGATACAATACTAGTGCATTTTCATTAAAAAAATACAAAAAAATGCTATTTTAGTTCCAGAGAAGCTGATTTTGTTGAAAATGTAATTAACGTAATTTTGACAAAAACCACTATGAGAATAAGTAATAGCTGCTCATTTACGCGAATTATTATAAAACTAGTTGTGACACGTAAAATGCGACATGCACGCGTAATGACTAAAGGTTTTTACCTGCTCGCCGACCGACCCGAACCGACCGGTTACTGTCTAACAAAGAAGCGCATGTGCTATCCCGCTCTTTCTTGCATTGTGATTTTGTGTCTCACTCTCAACCTTATTTGCGACACTTGTCACTACGCTACCTTAAACCGTGCGCAACGCATCTCTGTGTTCACAAATTATTGTTTCGTACTGACGACTGTTTTGTGCCTTGGACCCCGGACTTTGTTTGCCTTACGATTTGGATTTTTATTGTGATCACTACGACGACTTGGCGACCACCTGAACTTTTGTGTTTTATAACATGGCCAACAGCCGCGTTTTCCTGGTTATACGCAGCGAGAGTATGCTGAGATGCACCTTATTTACGGAGAAGCTGGCCAAAGTTCCCGAGCTGCTGCCACCCTCTACAGGGAAAGGTTTCCCGATAGGAGACATCCACACCATGAAATGTTTACCAGAGTGCATAACTCCTACATGGAAGGCAGACTCCCTGGTCAACGTGGCGGTGGACGGCCTCAAATTGTTGACGAAGACATAGTGCTTCAGGAACGAGAACAAGACCCGACAACTTCGGTTAGGGCGATACAACGGCGCACAGGGATACCGAAGTCCACTGTTCATTCAGTACTTAAGAGGTATGGATACCATCCATTTCACGTACGACGCGTGCAAACTCTTTTAACTGGAGACTACCTGCCGAGAGTTCAATTCTGCCGCCGCATGCTTGAAATGCATCGGGAGGACCCAAACTTTTTTAATAAGGTGTTATGGAGTGATGAGTCAGCCTGCAGAAAGGACTGCTACTTGAATTTGCATAATTTACATAGTTGGCAATTAGAAAATCCGTATGTGTCAAGAGAAGACAGGTCCCAGTACCAATTCAAAATAAATTTATGGTGTGGGATTTTTAATGGCCAGATTGTGGGTCCCGTCGAGCTTCCACCTACATTAAATGCCAATAATTACTTGGAGTTTTACGAAACCCTACCACACTCCTTGAAAATGTTCCGAGTGAGCTAAGAGAGGTGATGTGGCTTCAAAATGATGGGTGCCCTACTCATTATGGCCGGGAAGTAAGAGCCTACTTAGATGAAGCTTATCCAGGCAGGTGGATTGGGCGACTGGGACCGATATTATGGCCACCTAGGTCTCCGGACCTAAACCCCTGGATTTTTTATTGGGGTGCCATGAAGGACAAAGTCTATGAAAACCGATCCAAAATGACAATGAATTGAGAGCAAGGTTAACATTGCAGCAAGAAAATATCGGAAATAAGCCTGAGAAGACTCAAAAGCTCATTTTAAGAAGATGCCGAGCGTGTATTAGGGCACAAGGGAAGCAATTTGAGCATTTATTGTAATTTATTTAAATAAATGTTTATTAAAGTTAACTCCTCTGATTTTTTTACTATCACCTTATCCTTCAAGATGTCATTTACAGACCGGCCGGCCGGTCGGCTGTAGATAATTATTATCATGTAATTCGAACCGTACCTTACAACGATTCAATTCAAAGTCAAATGCTTGCATTTAAAATAAAATGCTCTTATTAACTAAAATAGCTTATTTTTTGTATTTTTAATGAAAATGAACTAGTATTGTATCTTTCAAAATCACCATTAAACAAGCTATTTTTAAGTTTGTTGTACAAAACTGCCACATACATTTTTTTCACCACTGTAGGTTAAACTTAAGTGATAAGAAAATAGTTCTGTGCAAATTTCAACAAAAATAGTATTTCTTGAAAACATTCTTGTCTTTGATAGAAAAAGACTTATCAATGAGTAAAGTAACTATTCACGAATAATTTGATGTAAAAAAAGTACTAGAAAAGGATTTTTTCATACGAGATGCTTAAAAATCTGTTTCAAGGTAGAGATTTTCGGTATTTCGGAAAATTTTGTAAAACTGTAAATCCGTAAGATTTTGCTGAACATATATTGTGTTGTATTGATAGGTAGTGACTCTAGCTATCACAACCTGCAGTATGTCGTGCTATTTACTAGACACCCTGTATACTGCATTGCAATCTTCTAGGCACTGAAAACGGTTTTCTAACTTGAGCTGAAAGATTTCGGGACTTTGGATAAAAGCACGAGGGGGACGGAGCGTTGACTTCATTAGACGAGACCTCTCCAACTTAATGTTTAGGTTCAGTGTGCCTCTAAGTGATCAGTGATCGCTACCAGTTTTCACCCTCGCGATCACTGAGACATCACTGAACAGTTGCCGTCTAGTCGTCATAATGAAGTCAATCTCATTTTTTGTCGAACCATCTGGGCTCGACCAGGTCCACTTCCTGTGGGGCCGCTTCTGGAAGAAAGAGTTCATCATAAATAGTCCCTCTTTCTCCATGAAGTCATGGAGAATGAAGTCAAGATCATGAAGCAATGCAATATGAGAAGTACCAGCTTTTAAATAAAAAAAAGAATCATCAAAATCAATTCACCTAGAAAAAAGTTCTGAGGTAACACACATGAAAAAAAATACAGTCGAAATGATTAACCCCTCCTTTTTTATGTCGGTGTAAAATGAATATATAACATATTTTTAACTTATACTTAATTTTAAGACTGGTAGGAAACGTCTATAGCATTAAGTCCGCCCTTTGTGTCCTTTCCAATAGATAATGGAATTAAATTATTGTTGGGAATGAGTATAATGGTAATCTCCCACTTGTTTTAGCAGTATAAAGTATCGCACAGGCGACTAAGAGGCATCAGTTGGTAGTTCTATGAGCCTCATTGTCGTTACTCTGCCCGTTGGGGTATTCTTCTAGTATAAGCAAGGAAGATGGTGTTGCTGAGAGGCTGCCCTGTGTTACATTGAGGTGGGTAGTGTTGCTGTTGGTTTGCATACTTTGGTGTTATGATGTTATTGGGTCCTGATAGTAAGCAGGGTTTGTTACCGAGTAGTGTTCTTTTATTTAAATAATTTTGAGAATAATTTCTAACATCAGAAGTGGGATAGTTTCTTACATCAGAAGTGGGATTAAAGCCTTTTCCTGTAGCAATACATTGTAATTTCTTACATCAGAATTGGGATAAAGTCCCTGTTACTATCCACGTATAACCTTTGAATATTGTGAGGGTTATTACGTTGGTGAAAGACTACAAAGCGCCTCGCGTTTTGTTTTTATGTTCAACGTTTTAAATCAAGTTTGTTGTCGTATTTACGACATTGACGAATCATTAAAGTGTAAGTGAAAGTTTACAAGTTAAATTTTTTAAGCCAAAAGTTAAAAACTTTTGTTTAATTTTATTACGTTCATGATAGACTATAATGCGCTTCGCATTGATACCTTTGTTTTGATGTTTAATGTCTTAATTAAATTTACTGTCCTATTTACGACATTGACGTACCACTAAAGTGTAAAGTAAAAGCTTAAATTCAAATGTTTTGAGCAATAAGTTAAATCTCTTTGTTTGATTTATATTAAAGGTACCAGCAAGTAATTTTGTTATTCCTTAACGTACCCAAATATGTTAACAAATGTTGAAAGAAATATTGAAAGGAGGTATTAACTAAATGAGTTATAGTTTGTATTCAGTGAAAACTTAACTTGTTCGAGTTTTGTTATAATTGATAGTTCATGCGAAATACGATATACGTAATGTGAAATGATATGAAAATACGTAGCCCACGAAATAATGTAGCCCATACATTTTAAAGTTCGAAATGTTGAAGCGATCTAACAAAATAAAGGATTAACCTTAACGTGGTATGAATTGAAAAAAATAAGTAGCCTTTTTGTATTCTAAACATAACATAACATAAACACTCACGCCTGTCACCCAGAGGGGTAGGCAGAGACTATGGACTTCCGTTTGGCACGATCCTGACACACCTCTCGCCTCCTCCACATCCACATACACGCTCGTCGGATAAGGGTACTCTTAATTTGGCCCATTTTCAATATATCGTCAATTTGGTCGATAAATTTTCGCCTAGGGCGTCCCTTCCAGACTCTGCCGTTCACCTCTACCACATAAATTTGCTTTGTCACTCTTTCTTCACTCATTCTTTCTACATGAACAAACCACAGAAGCATTCCTTTCTTAATCCTGGTCACAACATCATCTTGCAGACGACATTCTTCTCTTATCACACAATTTCTCACTCTGTCATTTAGATTCAGCCCTAACATACTCCTTAATGACCGCATTTCTACAGCATTTATTCTACTCTCGTTCTTCTTCTGCCACACCCAACTTTCACTACCATACATTAAAGTAGGGACTATCACAGCATTGTGAATTGCCATACGTGCCTTTTGGGACATATTCTGACTTTCCACAATCGACTGTAGAGCCCCATTTACTCTATTTCCTGCGTTCACTCGTCATATGGTTGCCAAACCAGTCCGAGTAGGCCCCGTTGATCCTGACACAAGCACTGGAGTCCCTATACAGAGACTTCAATGCCTGTATCAACCCAGCGCTTAACCTAAATGAGTTCAGTGTTTGCCATAATACATCCCTGTCCACTCTGTCATTAGCCTTTTCCAAGTCCAATAACGCACAAAAAACCTTTTGGTTTTTGGCCAAAAACTTCTCCGCGATCATGCGCATGGAAAAGATCTGATCCGTACATCCCATTCCCTTTCTAAATCCCGCTTGAACATCTCAAATTTTTTCATCAGTATCTTTCATAACTCTTTCAATTAGCACCTTAGCATACAGTTTTCCCACAATGCTAAGAAGACTGATACCACGGTAGTTTTACAGTCCTGCTGCGATCCTTTTACCTTATATATTGGGACTATATACGGCTTTGCACCAGTCTCCCGGTACCCGCTTAAGTTCCCAACACAAATTAAACAAGGTTTACAGCAGGTCTGCCACCACTCCCTCTCCAGCCCTCAGCATTTCGAGTGATTCTCTATCATATCCGGCTGCCTTACCTGCTTTCATACTTTTAATTGCTTTCATTATTCATCTTTACCTATCTCTCTATCTCTTTCCTCTTCTTTCGGTATTTCCATTTCATTTAATTCAAACGTCTCATCACTCATAAACACGCTTTCAAAGTATTCCTTCCATCTCCTTAAACTCGAAACTTCGTCATACAGAATACAGCCATTCTGGTCTCGTATAGCATTCATTCTAGGCTGTTTTGAATGTCCCCTGGCAGTTCTTACGAGTTTCCAGAACATTTTAATATTTTCCTGGAAGTTATCCGATATTCTTCTATCATTCTTATCAGTTCTTTCTTGCTTTTTCCTTTCAACTACTTCTGTTACTCTCTTATTTAGATGTCTAAAGACTGCCTTTTTTCTTTCAATATCATCATTCATACCGCTACAATGACTAGCCTTGGTTGCTAGTAAATGTAGCCATGCTCCTTCTTTGCTTCAACTTCCATCCGTACCTCATCATCCCACTATAAAGTGTTATTTTTCATTTCATTCGTTCTCTTTGTTACACCACATACTTCGGTAGCTGCATCCACCAAACCTTCCTTGACATTATACCACACAGTCTCCAAGTCTAAATCATTCATACACAATTCATCCATACCACTTATATTTTCTCTCAGTCTACATTTGAACTTCTCTTTCACACTTTCATCTTGTAACCTCTCTGTTCTTATACGCTGTAACGCAGTGGTAGACACAGATGTCCGATGCTGCCAACGTCTGAATAGACCATTAATTCGGCATAAGACCAAGTAATGATCCGTCCCTACGTTGGACCCCCGTTAAACCCTTGTATCTACCACTGCGCTTCTCATTCTTTCATCCACAATTATGAAATCTATCATGCTTCTATCACCGCCTCTTTCACTTCATCTTCTTATGACGAAAGAAAGTGTTCGTCACAAAAATATTCTTTTCCACACATACGGTGAGGAGGTTTTCACCATTCTCATTTATGCTTTCATCACCAAACGTTCCCAATATCCTTTCATAACCAAGCCTCTTCACACCAACCCTTCCATTAAAATCTCCTAATATAACAATATTTTAATTACCCTCGCATTTCATTAGCACCATCCTTACCATCTCCCAAAACTGCTCTCAGATATAAGTGGGCTTAGACATGTCTGGGGCGTAGACTCCTAGAACAAACAACTTCTTTAAGACCACTTTAATTCGTATCCATAGCAGTCTCGGGCTTACACATTCATACTCTTTCACACAATGACTCATTCTTTCGTTTTTTACCGACTCCCTGGCATGCCTGCTCTGACTCGTCTACACCAGACCAGTACGCGGTATACATGCAATGTGTAGTGGCATCCTTTCCCTTCCGTTTCGTCTCATTTACACATAACAACAATTCCTCTATCATACATCATATCGCATACATCATCCATTTTATCATTCATTGCTCCACGTACA
Organism: Parnassius orleans; assembly: GCA_029286625.1. NCBI lineage: Eukaryota > Metazoa > Arthropoda > Insecta > Lepidoptera > Papilionidae > Parnassius > Parnassius orleans. The sequence goes on along the minus strand of JAGSMP010000211.1, from coordinate 656,753 downwards.
TTCAGTGTAGCCAGACGGGCTTCCGCAATCCACTTTTCGCTCTTCCGGGATACAGAACGTGAAGGGTGGCGAACCTCTGTCACGTCTGTCTCCGTCTGTGTGTTTTGTATTCTGATATGTTGATAAGTGTTACAGTTTACTCCGAATATTATGTGGTCGACAAAATTGGGGGTTTGATGTCGAGAGGTGCGGCTGAGCCCTGGAGACAGCAAGCGTCTGCTTTACTAGACGCTAACCAGCATCGACAAGATGCTTATTACAACGAGGGTCGTCGGCAGCCACGAACTTTCGCAGTCTGTGATTTTTTGTTCGATTCGTCGCAATCTACGGGAAAGCTGGACTCCAGTATGCGAGGGCCCTATAAGGTCTCGTACGTGCTGCCACGCCATCTCTACAGCCTGCGACTTCTCGGTGGATCTAATGGCAGGCGGCTCAAGCGGCCGCCGAACACATGGTGCTTTGGCGCGGCAAATAGACATCGACTTTCGTTGCGAGTGGTGAGCCATGTCACGCGGATATCTATCCGACCGAGACGACTTAATGACGATTGCAATTTGTGTGATGTCGTTTGCAGTGTGTGATATTTTACACAGTTGCCTTTTTTATATTGACAATGTGTGATATTATCATACAGTTGATTTTTATATTTGCAATGTATGTAGTGGCCTATGCCTCTGTATGCAGTTGCCTTTCGCAATGCCTAGATCTTGCGCAGTTGCCTCCTTCCCTTTGGAATATGTGGTCGGATCAGTCTCTCTACATAGTTGCCGTTTTGCAATTTGTGCAATGATTTGTGAGTGCCATGTCACACAATTGCAGTTTCTTAAGAGAATGTGTGGTGAACTTTGGAAGCCCCGAATTCTATGGTTCGCAATATATTTATCTTCATTTCTTTTAATTTTCAATTTTGCAAAGCAGATCATTTATTAGTTTCAAGCACCTAAAACGTTTTACATCTATTTCAATCTTAAATTACTTTGGATACCTATTTTGCGAGACACCTGTGTTGGATTTACTTAAGTGCACGCTTGTGCATCTGACATAGTTGTTTTCATGTCTTTTGCTTTTACCGTGGTGTACTCTAAATTTTACATTAAAACTACTTAAGAGTAAAATCCAATATTTAAAAGGTTTTAGGTGTAGTAATTAACGCTAACTTTGTGCTTTGCCTATGTCAACAGTCACTGGGAGCCACTGGAAGGTATGCAAACTTGGTAGCTATGGCTATAGTGTTGAAGTCTGGACAGCTCTCTGGCGCTGGTGCGGCGCTGCGGCTTGGAGGCGCTAGGGCGGTACAGCGGCTTGCTGGCGCGATTGTAGCGCGGCGGCTCGCTGGCACTGGTGCGGCGCAGCGGCTCGCTGGCGCTGCTGCGGTGAAATAGCTCGCTGGCGCGAACGCAGCGTAACCGCTCGCTGGAGCGCGTTCAGCTGAGTGCCCTGTGTCTTCAGTGTATAGTACTATCTGTGCCGTGTGCGCAGTGTTCCTCAGAAAAAACTGTGTTATCTAAGACGTGGGTTAAACTCTAGTAGGAAGCGTTGTATACTAAAATCTGATTTGTACGATATTTTCAATTCTGTAAAAGTTTAGTATGTATAAAATGTATTCAAGTGCTCACTCATTGTGTGCCGTTGAATAACAATTGGTAAAGATTTGAAAACAAGAGTTTATCGTTTCATGGTCAGAAAGGGCCGAGACGGAATAATTACATTAAGCCAGCAACGTTACTTTAGCCTCCACACGAGGTGTGTGCTTGCCTCATGATTACTTTGAGGGTGAGTAGTTACACATGTGTCAGAAATGGCTAACGTAGTGCTTCCTTACTAAATGAGTAATATTGAGATACGCTAACGTTGTGCCTCTTTCTCAAAAGTAGAAGGCGGACAAGCTAACGTCATGCCTCTGTCGCGTCTAGCTTAAGTTATGCAAACGTCGTGCCTATTACTTAAGCAGATGTTAGGTTATGCTAACGTAGTGCTTATGACTTAATCGGTTATTATTTTATTATGTTATGCTAACGTCGTGCCTATGACTTAATGAGTTATTATTTTGTTAAGTTACCTATGCTAACGTCGCGTCGTGCATGTGATTTAATCAGTTATTTTGTTAAGTTATGCGAACGCAGTGCCTATGACTTAATCAGTTATTTTTAACCAACTTCAAAAAGGAGGAAGTTCTTAATTCGACTGTGTTTTTTATATCTAATACCTCAGAACTTTTTTCTAGGTGACCGATTTTGATGGTTCTATTTTTGTTTGAAAGCTGGTGCTTATCATATAAAGAACAATGGCGAACTCCCATTCAAATTTTTACGTCAGGTAATCTGGAAGCGTCTTTACATCAAAAATATCAAAACCGATTCACGATCCTTACCTGAGATTGTTTGTCTAAGATTTTTTATCGACGAAGTCAGGAATAATTGTTACGAGGCTTTGAAGATTTCTAGGTTATGTGAAGTTATGTTACTGAAATGGTTCAAGATATATTATCAATTAATTAGTTTTTGACCTAAAGGATTTCAGTCATTTAATCTTACATTAATGTTCTATTAATAACTATTCACTATTAGGTATATTACCGTTTCAAGGTTATTTTTGAGTAATCAACTGGTGGGGCAGAATAAGCTCTCTATTAAGGAATTTACTCGCTTATTAAGGAATTCACTGCCTAATGAGAACTCAAAATAATATGTTTAGCCATAGTTTTCTTTTAAAAATGTTTTTAAAAGAAAACTATACGAGCATAATCAAAAGGCAAAACCAAGAACACAAAACACAGAGAGCACAAACGGCGCGAGAGCAGTGTGTGTGAGACGCGTAACGAAAACGCCATCAAGACATTTTTTTTTTTGGAGTTTATGGCCTGGTATCTAGACCTTTAGACCAAGTCTTAGGTATTTTTATTCGGTTTATTATAATTTTCTTCATAGTATACTGCTTCACAATATGTTGATGCGTCACATTGTGCAGCCCTTGGGAGATTTTGACGGCAACTTGAGTCAGCAGACAGCTGACAGTTGGCGATGGTATCTCAAGGCGCCTAAGCAGATAGACACCTTATCTTGAGAATCACATCACCATCAGAGCACTTGTATCACCGTTTCCACTAATAGTTCACATGCGCAGACACTTAATACATAAAATCGCACTACTTTTACATATCAAAATCCACTTCAAACTATTATTCAAACAATAATACAGGAGCAGCAAACCGCCGCCAATCAAGTTCCCGCCAAAACTCCCGTCATTAAGACATTGTCATAATTGTGTTGCTATAGAATTTATATTGTTTCTTACTAAACAATCTGAATTACAAAAATATATAAGAAAATACTACATATTTTTTAAATATTCTTATGTAACTTTTTTTTAAATGATATAAAACGCAATAATAATTATATTATTTTATCTTAAACCAGATGCAACAAGATGAATTTAAAATGATTTTTAACTACGAAAGTGAAGAAATTATAAACTGGTCACACTAAATGACGGAAGCGATATACATTTGATTAAAATCAATATATGTTTCCAAAAAGGTAGTGATTTTTATTCTGGCTTTTACTAGTTTTGATGTTTATTTGATAAAATGCAATATATTGTTTTATTACGTCCTTTAAGAATTATAACTCAAGACGCTTCAAAATATTTGACATATTATTTCGCCATTGTTCTTTGATGAAGATCTGACCAGTAGTTTATGAGTTATTCTTAATAATGCGTATTTATTAGTAATTCACTTTTAACAAAAATTTAATTTTACCGCTTGTGTTAAGTTATGCGAACGTAGTGCCTATAACTTACTCAGACGATACTTTGTGCTAACGTAGAGCCATTGCCAAGCGCGTCACCTGTGACCTACGCAGTGCCTGCACCCCTCATGCCGTTGATGGAGACTAATATTTAAAGCTAAAGGGAGCCCGAGGACGGACTCCTGTCAGGAGAGGCCGTGTTGGGAATGAGGGTAAAAAAAATAAAAGGAAGTACGAACAAATGAAGGTAGAATGGTAATCTCCCACTTGTGTTAGCAGTATAAAGTATCGCACAGGCGACTAAGAGGCATCAGTTGGTAATTCTACGAGTCTCATTGTCGTTACTCTGCCCGTTGGGGTATTCTTCTAGTATGAGCAAGGAAGATGGTATTGCTGAGAGGCTGCCCTGTGTAACATTGAGGTGGGTAGTGTTGCTGTTGGTTTGCATACTTTGGTGTTATCATGTTATTGGGTCCTGATAGTAAGCAGGGTTTGTTACCGAGTAGTGTTCTTTTATTTAAATAATTTTGAGAATAATTTCTAACATCAGAAGTGGGTTAGTTTCTTACATTATATATATTTAGCTACATGTAACGTTATATATAATAGTTTGCACATTTTAGAGTAAACTTTCTGTATTTGAACACGTTAGGAATATAGTATATGAAGTGAGCTCGACAAATAGTATGTCTAAAAGGACGTTCTATGTCTACTCGGATACATTGTACGTGTAGTCCTTTCTGATACATATTAATTGCTTTCTATTTTTAAACAATCTTATTTTCAGAGATTCAAGATTTCAATTTCCGAGATTAATATTGCGGAGTCGTTTTAAAATAAATCTTATCAGTCTAATTTCTCAATCCGGCGAGTTCCTGAGGGCCGCTAAATGCGAGTATAAAATGTGGGGATCCTAAAATAGACATTATTTAAGTTTAAATCAACGCTTTAAACCTGTACCGTTTGTCTTTTTAAAAATAGTCGTTTATAATTATTAGTCTCTGGTTTAAACTGGTAGGGTACTGTGAGCTCGTTTATCACCCTTATACTGTTAAAAAATCTAGTTTTTCTTAAAAAAGAATTCCCACGAAAAATATGCAAACTAGGCCAAGGTAGTATCCACCGCGCTGCCCAATGGTTGTTAGCATACATCACATATCTTCAAAATATTTTATTCCTTAGACATGCAGGTTTCCTCACGACATTTTCCTTTACCGACAAGTCACAATTAAAAACTGTAAAAACTGTAATCAGCAATTTCGTCGGTGCCGGTGTGGATCGAAACCTTTAAAAACTGTTTTGGTTTAATAATTAAGGACTGTCATTTCTAGAATTTTCTTTTTTACTGCAACATTTAATATTATTTATAAATAATGTGACGAAAATTCGAAATCATAACTTTTAATGAAAAACCTTTAACGTCTTCATAAAAAGTCTTCCGTAACTTTGGTAATAAATAATGTTATTATATAACAATAAAACGTTCGCTGCCTTCTTGAAGGGAGCCCATTTTCAATTTATTGTCTTTTGACAGTAATTGATAGTAGTAAATTGATATGGGTTGATAGCAACGAGAAAAAAGAAAAGAACGAAGTAACGCATGTTTAAGAAAATAAAAGATAATAATTTCGGTGTTGACGTAAGCATGTGCATAGGTCCAGCGCGGTGGACACTTCCTTGCTCTAAATCCCTCTCGGAACTGAGAGGATTGGCCTGTGCCCAAAAATGGCACTGGGTAACGTCCTATTGCCACTTTTGGGCATGCTCCGACATCATATGGTGGCAGGCGGAAAGTGAAAACTAATCTATATAAATAAAAATTTATATGTGCGTTGGTTCAAAGTCTTAAATCTCCGAAATTACTTAACCGATTGCTAAAGAGTATATATATTGTAAGAAAATATACTCAAAATTATTCAAATAAAAGAACACTACACGGTATCAAACCCTACTTACTATCAAAAACCATTCTGGAGGCCCATTGCCAAAAATAATAAAAGTGTGAGAGCGGATGCTCAACTTGCTCTCCTGCATACGCAACCGATCATTATCAGCAACAAGACAGAGCACTGCACCATACATTCAGTATAGAGCAATATAGTTCTACCAACCGTAACATGTTCCCGTCACAATCACACACCGGTGTAATCATGATAACACCAAAGTATACAAACCAACAGCAACACTACCCATATCAATGAAATACAGGGCAGCCTTTCAGCAACACGATCTTCTTTGCCTGCACTAGTAGATACCCCAATGGGCATGGTAATGAAAGTGAGACTCGTATAATTACTAACTGATCGCTCTTACTCGCCTACGCGATACTTTATACTGCTATAACGAGATTACAGTTCTACCCTCATTTCTTCGTATTTTCTTTTATTTTTTGCCATCATTCCTATATAACCACTACGTTTTAACCGCAACGTAGTGATTATATATGTATAACGTTTAAGTGTAAGTAAAAGTATTATGATTAAATTTTGACACAACGTCACATTCGCGCAATTCAATAATTTTTACGCAATACGCAATACAATACATATATAATCACTACGTTTTAACCGTAACGTAGTGATTATAGTTATATGTATAACGTTTAAGTGTAAGTAAAAGTATTATGATTAAATTTTGACACAACGTCACATTCGCGCAATTCAATAATTTTTACGTAATACGCAATACAATACTTATATAATCACTACGTTTTAACCGTAACGTAGTGATTATAGTTATATGTATAACGTTTAAGTGTAAGTAAAAGTATTATGATTAAATGTTGACACAACCTCACATTCGCGCAATTCAATAATTTTTATATACTTTATGAAAACTTTTAAGGGGATACAGCTTTATTTGAAACTCACATTTTCTCAGGCTATCGACGCTCGCCAGTCACTCTGGTTCTACTGCGGATATCCTCATTTCTAAGTTTATCACGCAGAAAATCCCAAGACTAGCCCTCTCTATTGCTCGCTGAGCGTATTTGAGCTTCCTCATTCGGCCAACAGTGAAGGATCACATCTCAGATCCATAAGTCATCACTGACAACACGCACTGGTTGTAAAATCTTGTTTTCAAGTTTTGAAGGATACCTGACGAGAAGATGTGTCATAATCTCCTGAACGCTGCCCAGCCGAGTTGAATCCATCGATAGACCTCTTGGTCGAAGTTGGACTTACCTAGTCGGACTATTTGTCCCAGGCAAAAATACTCGTCAACAACGATCATTTATTTAAAAAACGACATTTGCAATCCTGATGATTGATTTCATGCTCGTACATCTATACGAGCTTGAAATTAGTACGCAATGCAAAGCTAATGCCAGTAATCTCGTGGTTGTAGCAAGAGACGACAGAAAGAAAAGAGACACTGAAACAAGAGATGGCCAGCAGTATTTTTCTGACAATAAGTCAAAATAAAATAAAACTACTGTTACCAAGCATGGCAAATGTAGCAGATATATTAGACATATTTTTGGGAAGGTCAATTTTCTTGTTGACTTCGATTCATGCTATGGAAAAACAATCATGGTCACTGTCATCAGTGACCATGATTATCCTTTCTAGTAAATAATTATTAAAATATACTATTAATTAATCCGTGTAGTGGCGGGTAAGAATACCCAATACCCCATATATTCACGTGGGTGTCGCAAGAGGCGACAGAGGAAAACTGAGGCAGAAGATGGGCAGCAGCATCTTTCTGATAAAGCAAAAATCAATTAAAAACTGCGGTTGCCAATCCGCTCGCCAAGTGTGGCGACTATGGCAATATACCCCACATGACAAAAGTTACAAAAGACGGCACCCTGTCCCCGGCGGCCCCGCTATTCCTGGCTACGTTGGCGACCATGGTAACGGCGGGGCAGGGGCTGCTAAGAATCTTCGGTGGAGGTTCGGTTGCCACCTACGACGACTCGACCTGGCAACTTATAACGCACGCACCCTGAGGACTGACGAGAAGATCCTGAGCTGGAAGAAGAGATAGAAAAGTTGCGCTGAATATTATAGGATTATCCGAAGTCCGAAGAGAGGGGAGGACCTCGGCACATCCTTATGAGGAGGTGGAGGAAATGTATGAGGATATCTCTAGAGCCATGCATTCCTCCAAAACCCACTATACGGTGTTAATGGGAGACTTCAACGCAAAACTAGGCACAAGAGAGAACGGCGGGCTGAAAGTAGGGAAATTCGGATTAGGGCAACGGAACCCAAGGGGCCAGCAGCTGGCCAAATTCATGGAGAAAGAGGGACTCTTTATGATGAACTCTTTCTTCCAGAAACGGCCCCACAGGAAGAGGATCTGGTCGAGCCCCAACGGTTCGACAAAAAATAAGATTGACTTCATTATGACGACTAGACGGCAACTGTTCAGTGATATCTCAGTGATCACGAGGGCAAAAACTGGTAGCAATCATCGAATGGTTAGAGCCACACTAAACCTAAACGTTAAGTTGGAGAGGTGTCGTCTAATGAATTCAACGCTCCGTCCCGCACGTGCTCTAATCCAAAGTCCCGACCTTTCAGCTCGAGTGACAAAACCGTTTTCAGTGCCTAGAAGTTTGCAATGCAGTGGACGATATGAATTACAAGCTCGTGGAAACTGTCCATGCGGTCGGAGCTAAGTTTTGCAAGTCCCGCCGTAGAAAAACACAAAAACTCACCGATCACACTCTTAATATTATGGCTGTTAGACGGGAAATGAATCTGCAGTCTTCAGTAGATTTGATAGCATACAGGCAACTGAACAAACAGATCTCCAAATGCATGCGGCGAGACTTACGCAACTTTAATACTGCTCGTATTGAAGAAGCGATCGAGCGAAACTAGGGCTCCAATGTCTTTGCCAGAGATCTGTTTGCCAGAAAGAGCCAACTGTGGCAGCATCGTTTCCGGGACACCTGAAATTTTGAGTGAGATTGAGAGGTTCTATGGGCAGCTGTACACGTCATCGTTGGAGCCACATGTTAGTGTGAGTAACGATCCAAGAGCAAGTCCTATCCGATACTATTCCGATGATATCTCGGACGTTAGTCTGAGCGAGATTAGAACGGGTCTCCAGCAACTTAAAAACGGCAAGTCCCCAAGCGAGGATGGAATTACAGCGGAGCTTCTGAGAGCCGGTGGAAAACCGGTACTTAAAGTCCTTCAGAAGCTCTTTAATTCCATCCTCCATGGTGGCACTACTCCGGAGGCGTGGAGCAGAGGTGCGGTAGTCTTTTTCCCCAAGAAAGGCGACAACGCTCTCTTAAAGAACTATACACCGATTTCCCTTCTGAACCGCGTCTACGTGCTGTTTTCGAGAGTCATTACGAATCGTCTCGCACGCAGACTTGACGACTTCTAGCCTCCCGAACAAGTAGGTTTCCGAAAAGGCTTTAGCACCACAGACCACAAACATATCCTTCGACAAATTGTACAGAAGACCGAAAAGTACAATCTGCCACTTTGTCTTGCCTATGTGGACTATGAGAAAGCCTTTGATTCCGTCGAAATTTTGGTGGTGCTGGGGTCCCTTTAGCGGTGCTAAGTGGACTGTCGGTATATAGAAGTACTGAAGTGTTTGTACAGTAGGGATACAATGGCTATCCGAGTACAGAACCAGAGTACGAAACCTATCCAACTGCAGAGGTGTAAGACAGGGTGATGTAGTATCCCGAAACTCTTCACCACTGCATTGGAAGCGTTTTCAAGCTACTGGACTGGAAATGATACGGTATTAACGTCAATGGTGAGTACATCACTCACCTTCGATTTGCCGACGATATAGTCCTTATGGCAGAATCGCTGGAGGACCTAAGCACTATGTTCAATGACTCAATAGTGTCTCGCTACGGATGAACATGGACCAAACGAAAATCATGTTTAACGTCCATGTCACACCTATGCCGGGAGCACTAAGCTCGAAGTTGTTGACGAATATGTTTATCTGGGACAAATAGTCCGACTAGGTAACTTTTACCGAGAGGTCAAACTTCGACGGATTCAACTCGGCTGAGCAGCGTTCGGGAGATTACGACACATCTCCTCATCAGACATACTTCAAAATCTCAAAACTAGATTGTACAACCAGTGCGTGTTGCCAGTGATGACCTATGGATCTGAGACGTGGTCCTTCACTGCTGGCTGTATGAGGAAGCTCAAAGTCGCTCAGCGAGCTATGGAGACGGCTATACTCGGCGTTTCTCTGCGTGATAGACTTAAAACGAGAATATCCGCGGTAAAACCAGAGCAACCGACATAGCCCTAAGAATTAGTATGCTGAAGTGGTAATGGGCCAGCCATATAGCTCGAAGAACCGACAACGGATGGGGAAAAAAGGTTTTCGAGTGACAGACTCTTACCGGCAGGCGAAGTGTAGGGCGTCCCCCCACTAGATGGAGTGACGACCTGGTAAGACATGCAGGAAGTCAATGGATGCAGGTGGCTCGAGACCGTGCTTTGTGGCATTCCTTGGGGGAGGTCTATGTTCAGCAGTGGACTTGTGAAGGGCTGTAATGATGATGATGATTAATTATTAGATTATATTCTAACGACAGCTCACATTTCTTAATCCGCACTCCGCGCAAAGAAACATATATACATACTTGCATACTTACATACACACATTCATACCACCTACATACATGACTATATTCCCATATACACAAATAAACAAAAAAAAATCTATGTAAAAATTTTTGATGTAAGAATTTATTTTAAACATAATGTGATTTGTTGCGTGTAGACTTAAAAGATTATGTGTAATAATAATATTGTAAAAGCTGAGAAGAGTTATCTCTTCCACTATTAATTAAAATGTGTTTTTTATTACGAGATTTCTAGCACCATCAATTCTCAAGGGGCGTTAGAACGTGATGAATATCTTCTCATCCCTAAAAACTACTGTTATAGCAGTGGCAAAAACGATATTATGCAATTTTTTTGTCAAGAGCTGCCTATAGCCATCCATATCTATCCTCGATTAAAAATCAAAACAAAGATGCGTTGTCACCTCTAACTCCATTGTGAATTGTATCTTAGAGTTTATGGAATTAAGGTGGTTTAAAAATGCAGTTACTTTGTCAGATGGTAAAATTGTGAAAGTGTCGTCTACGTACCGCTTGTAGAATCTTGGATATACAGGAGCAGTAAGAAGGCTTTCTCCTCAAAGTCCTCCATAAATATGTCGGCAACTATGGGAGATACAGGTGAGCCCATTGCTACACTATCTACTTGCTTGTAGAACTCCTCCTTCCACAATAGATAGCCAGATGTAAGGCAATGTTTAAGTAATACTGCATATTCTGTAGGCATGTTGTATTCTTCTAGCTTCCTGGTTACAATCGAGGTGCAGTCTTCAATAGGTAAGCATGTAAATAGTGACTGGACATCAAATCTGACCATAGTTTTATTGTCAGCGAGATGTAGGTCTTTTATCTCACTAACAAAATGGTACGAATCCTTTATGTGTGCTCTAGTTTGTCCTCTCAGTGGTGACAGAATTTTCGCCAAGTGTTGAGCCAACTTATAAGTTGGTGAATCGATTTAGCTCACTATGGGACGTAGTGGAGCGTTTGGTTTGTGTATTTTCGGTAACCCATACAACCTCGGTGGTTTGGTACGATGGTATTATCAATTTACGTCGAGATTTGATTTTTCAGTACGAGTTGTTTTAAGCACATTGGTTGTAGGGTCTGTTTTGACCTTTTGTACCTACGTTCGTCCGATAAAAGTTGTTTTAGACATCCGAAATCCTGATAACACTATTGGTCACACTGTGTATAGGAAAAGACCTATACCAACCGATATTTAAATGGTGAATCGCACCATCATACATCACAGTTGGCTACCTTGGGAAAATATTTGTTTCAGAGGCACGAGGGATCTGTGACAGAAAACATCTGGCCACCAAGCTTCAGCACGTCGAGCAAGTATTGCAAGACAACAAGCTTCGGGTCCCGCGCCTACGTCACAGTGACCGAGTGAAGCCGACCACAGTCGAGCGTGTGCCTGCTGTACTACCCTATGTCAGAGGAGTCACAGACAAGGTTGGCTACATTTTGAAGCGAGCTTCTATTAAAACATACTTCAAGCCGCCGAAGAAGATTAGTCAATTTTTACCATCCGTCAAGTGTAATATCCCTCTACAAGATGCAGGAGTGTACAAGCTTGATTGCGAATGTGGTCTCTCTTACATAGGACAAACAAAATGATGTATTGAAACCCGCGTGAAAGAACATATAGCTGACGTGAAGCCCCGAAACTCTGGGAAGTCTGCAGTCTGTGAACATGTTTAAGATCGTCCCCGCCATTATATCAGATTTCATAGACACAAATCCTCGCAAAGAACGCCGATTCCTACCAAGGATGATACGCAAGGCTATTGAAATTAAAGAACATCCTAATTTCAATAGAGAAGATGGATGGGTGCTGCCATCTGCTTGGAATCCTATATTTAACAAAATTAAATCAAACCCAAGCATACCACTGCAAGACTTCAAGATACTGTAAGCTCATTTTGCGTAGATCGAACAAAAATTAATATTAAAAACTGAAATAGCCGGGCTAACTGTGACATCAGGACGTCAAACATCTCAGTCCCCGTAACCATGGGTTGCTGTAAAGGACCCGCAACATCAGGAATTAAAATAGTAAATTAAACGCGATAAAATCCTTAAAAATAGTTTTATTCAATGTGTAATGTTCGCGTAAATATAAGAAATCATCATTACAGTTCTTTAGAGGCCATCACTGCTGAAAATAGGCTATCATGTTTAATAATGTAGGAGATACACACTTTCTTGTAGAATATTATATTATTAAATGGGAGAATTAGCGTTTACATATTGCTGCTTAGATACACGTATGGTAAGCGAAGCGAACCTTAAACCCTTTATTGATAACATAGGATCCTAGTCCTCAAGGGTGGAAATGCAACTGCAATTTGTTTTAATCGAGAATAAAATAAATATAGTTGCCTAAGGACCGCAATATCAAACCAGTCATTAATTGCTCTATGACTATGACTATATTATGCTCGTTTGTACTTGTTTAAAATATATTTCTTAATTTGAATGGTGAATGTAAATGGTAATATAAAATTAACGGGTATTTTTTCAAATCTATCTAATCTTACATACATATCATCAAGCCTATAATACCGAGGTGGTAGGCAATGTCCAAAGAGCAGCGAGCTATTCGGACCACATCTAACCAAAAATATGGGTTTAGAAGGAAAATTATGAATAAAGTGATAGGTGGTTGGCTCATCGCGTACACAATCACGAACCCAATATACCATTAGTCGCCTTTAAGAAATGCTAGGCAAGTAACACAGTTGGCACTCTCTTTTTATCATAAGTCCCACATAAACATAGGACCTATAAGTCTCAGATCATTATAGGGCCTTTGCCTTTGCCTAACTTTATCATTTATTTCCATACAAGGAAGCCTACCATGTGTCCTATGCGGAACATTTTAAATTGGACTTATTTTAATACAAACCCTTATTTTAAAAATCTGATACTGCTACTTCCTTTCAACGGGAGCGAAAATTTCCAGCTGACCTTAAGGTTTTCCAACCGCAGTGAGAAACATGGCGTTGATAATTAATATTTCAATAAAAGTATATTCTTTTAGTTTAATTTTATTGACGGTGTAGTGGCGGTGTAAGAATATCCACTAACCCATACGTCCGTGGGTGTCGCAAGGGTGACAGAGGAAGCTGAAACAGGAGCATGTTCTAATAACAAATTAAAATGATAAAATACTGCGGCTGCCAAACCATCTGCCAAGCGTGGTTGCTATTGCTAAATCCCTCTCTGAGGCAATCTATGGGGAGGTCTATGTTTAGCAGTGGACTTTTATAGGCTGTAATGGATAGATTTGTACCCGTGGCTTGGTTGTCAACGGTGAAATAAGAGGAACCCACATGGCTGGCCCAAGGTATAGCAATGCGCCGCTCTCCTATTCTCTGTGACTCTGGTGAGGCCGCACCGCTGATGCGCTGGTGGTGGGGTTGCGATGGGAGAGGAGTGACGGTATTGCGAGGCGCCGTTCTCCTACCCTCCGCAGCCGAAACTTGCCAACGACCAGATCCGCCGCTGGGGTCAGGAAGCGGGTGCTTCTGAGTGCTCCTTTTCTTTTGGCCCCATGACCTCCGCATATCGGGCTTGAGGGGTCCGTTGCCCACATGGAGTTGAGGCCGCGGAGGAAGGCGCGTCTTGTGTTCCTGGTGCGCCTCATCTGAGAAGCATAAGGGAGGATTAATTCTCTCCGGAGGAGGGTTTCCATGGGGCGGCCGCCGCTGATGGGGCCGCGGCTGTGTGCAAAAGCGTTCCCGTGGCTCTGCCAATATACGGCGAAGGTGGAGCACCATGGGCTTTTATTCGCGACATAACCCGTCTTTGCCTCCACGAGGCAGGTATGCGTAGGCATTTCCCCATGAAAAAAAACAAAAGATTGATATTAGTTATGACACGACCACACTTAGTCTTACCGTTTAGCCAGGCAGTAATATATCATCTCCTCAAAGAGCTGAACGCGGACGTCATTTTATTTGTTCATCTTGTTATTATCATTTGAATTCATATGTTCATTTGATATTCATATCATGGTGGTGAATAAGAACATAGTCCGCCATCTTTAGGTGGACGCCTATATTATATTGGATTTAGAGTGACGTCATTTTATTTTTCGCATTCTTCCTAGCAAACCCTTTCATATAATACCCATATTACGGGAGTATATAAAAATAGCTAGTCCGCCATCTTGGTCGGTCCGCCATATTGAATATAGAATGACGTCCTTAGCTAAACGTACTTTTAAAATTCAGTTGCAAACTTTGACCCGAACTATTCGATTCCAAAATCGTAATCGGGGACTACAAAACCCCAGGATAAGAAAATTACAGGCCGATTAGAGCAACTAAGTTCTTAATCCCTACAAAAAAATTGACCCTACAACGTTTGTTCGAACAGCACCAAAATATCCTAATATTATAACTCTTCAAAATTGGTACAGCGGCCATTTTGTTTTCCGCCTTTTTAGCCATGGCCTCATCCCAGCTCCATCAACAGTTACACCATATATCATAATAATATTGCATTGTCATATTAGACGTGTTGGATCTAGAATGACGTCACTTTACTTATTGTGTTTCGCTCATCAAGTCCTTTCATTTAATACCCAAATCATAGGGGATACTATGAAATTGTAAATCGCCATATTGTGACGTCCGCCATATTGGATTTAGAATAACGTCACTTTACCTATTGTGTTTCACACATTAAGGTCTTTCATTAGATACCCATATCATAGGGTTTCTGTGGAAATGATAAATCGCTATTTTGTATTGTGTAGGTATTTTTGTAACATTGTTATGAGAATAAAACGTGTGTGCCAAATTTTAGCCAGAAAGCTTCACTGAAAGTGGAGGAAATATTGATTGCAAAATTCAGGACATACATACAAGCGAAGTTAAATTAAAGCTTTTAATAAAATAAAAAATAGGTAGTATTTTACAGGATGCATTTTGGAAAGTATCACATAACATCCTCGCTCTCCTTTCCTGCGAAAATTGTTTTCGTATCTGCTAGATTCGAACACAGAATCCTCAACTCAGTCGTGTTGCTCTCCTACTACTAGGCTATGCTGCACAGTTAGGTACACGACTAAAAATTAATGACTATAAATATACACAACTGCAGTGCCTCCTAATTCTTAACCTTAACAGCGCATAAATAGCCACTGGTCCACTGCACCCCATTGGGTTCGCTTGTAGTGTTATAAACTGTTATCGCCTTGCTTTCCGGCTCAGGACAAAATTAGTTATTGGGATTTTCTCTCTAAAAATTTTCAATAGCAGCCAGTGTTAGGAAGTTTACGGTGTTTCATCCCCGTTCCTCGGCACGTAAAATCATTGTTCCCGCGCCTGATTTCTCTCCGATCGTGTCAGATTACAGTCCCATTGGACGAGATTGGATTGAGAGTCTGGAAATAGAAAGTGAATCTGTGCTTGCTCATACATTCGGGCGCTTTAATCTTTAGTCTCCATTGATTCTGGCCACCCTGATCAAAAATCGGTATGTAGGACATTATCGCCACGTAATTGCGAGAGAGTTGGAAATTACAGTAAAACATATCTCACACGGTTTAGGCTGCTTCCCATCTTGATCTATGTATGTATTTCACATCTGGTGTTGGAGGACACTAGATCTTGTGGGCATTTCCCTACATCGTCTTTTACGATACTGAGAAGATGAGAAGTAGTGATGGCTATTGTCTTATGCTTCCACCACTTGGTAAATGAATATACCTAATAATTACTTAAAAATAGTTTGTACAGCAATATTTAATTTTACGCCATTTGACTTTAGTAACTTATGTTGGCAATATAAAATTTTCATTTTGATTGGAAACAAAGCCACTTAAATATAAAATAAAACTTGGATATGAAGACCTGGACAAAGAAATTCTTAAACGCACTCGTTTTCATTGTTATAAGTGTAAGTGTTTTTTAATGATAGATACTGAAAGTAATATCTAATTATTTTTATTACTTCTTAATATTATTTAATGTTTTATTGTGTTATCATGATTTGATGATCAGCTACCAGTTATAACAGTACATAGGTATATAGTTAGTTAGGTAAGGTGTGTATAATGTTCACAAGATTCTAGGAGTCCTTTTCTGCCTAGGTGTCTGTCTGGATAGGTACCACCCTCTTACCTGTTTCTGCCACCAAGCAGCAGTGCGTGCACAGCATGAGCTGATGTGGGCACTTGTCATCAGGTGGACTGTCAAATAATTTGACACTACAATTTTATCAAAAATTAGCGATAAAAATTTAAATTAATAATTAACTAACATTAGCGATCTAGTGATTTCTGGATCTGGACAACAGCGTCATCTACCGGCTCCAATTTTGAATCTAAACCATTTTCGAATCAACTTAATCATCGGTCCAGCCGTACATACGAAAAAAATAATTATATGTAAAAGAGGATTCAATTTTATACGATCCACGGTCGCCTTCTTACCTTAAGGATAACTTTCATTTTCTTCATTCGATCGACGGTCGAAATTCATGACAATCAAACCGTCTCAGGATTAGTACTCCACAGCACAGATCTAATTTTTTCAGGTTCTCTTTTACGGTACAGGTATACATGTTTGGAATACTCTTCCCAATGATATTAGCAATGTAAAACTCTTTTAAAGTACTTCTATGACAACATTACCTGAGGGCGATTACTAACTGACGTTTTCCGTTTTCTTTTCTATAGATAATGCTGTATGTATATATATTTTAATATGTGTGCACTTTATATAAGTATTATGTTTCGCAGCTGCCAACAATTGTCTTTGGCACCCAGGGTTGACTGGCAGAGAATGCCACATGGCATTGAGGCCGCCCTATGTACCCTTTACTTAAAGGTGTTACATTTAAATTTAAAAAAAGATATAATTTTTTTTAAATTTGAATGTATCAAAATGTTTTACTTGATTACGATTCCCAGCTAACCGTGCGTACACTTGTGTGTGACCCGTGTCAATGTAATAGTTCGATTCTATACCTGTCAATTTCGCAAACGCGTCTTTAAAGTGGTTACTGCTTATGTAATAGCCAGTACTCAGAATTAGTGCCACTTGCTATACAATAATAAGAAATCTCATGAAATCACGCATGATCTATTCGTAAGAGTTGTACGCGATGAGAGTATTTCCAGAAATATCTTGTGATCTACGGCACATAGCAGTATAATCACTTTTGTATGCCATACCCGTAGAACGTAGAATAGCAACAGGGAACAGATAATTGAAAGGGGGTGCTGGTACATTAGGAAAGGGCTTTTAATTTTATAGAATAAGAGTGACAAACGAGTACATAATCCACCCGATGGTAAGTAGATGTTATGGCCAACAAACATCTAAAACTATCCTTGATTAAAAATCAAGATTCAGATGCTTTTCACCCTAAAGATTAGGATGGAAAGCCCCTTTACCAGTTCAAAAGGTCTCCGGTGCTCTCCATTCACCACACAAAACACAGCAGCATTATACTGCAAATTCAGCCTGGTATTCTGAGAAAGAGAGTGATCCTATCCCGGTCGAGACGACCAATTCGTGCTGCAGCTATGTATAACTAGCAAAGCTGCAACGTGTCTCTACCGCGTAAAGAGACCTATATCCTATATATATACCTATACCCAGAAGTAAATATAAAGTGAACTATGAATAATATGATAGGAGGGGCTAATAAAGATATTGAAAGAATAAACCGAAAGCACTAAAACAATGTGGCTTCAGGTACTAGCATCGCAGCACACCCGTCAAGCTGTGTTATAAATACTCCAATCCTTACGAATAAATGGACGCAACCTCTTCTCTTCAATATTTCATTGGTTAATTCATGAACTTGTATTATATGTTCTAAAACAACAAGATCAGTTTGAAGCCCCACAATAAAATCAAATAAAATCCAAGAATACCACTGTTACACATTAAGCGCATTCTATATTTTTTTATTCATTCGAAGATCTGAAAAATAATTTCTTATTGAAAATTGCTGTAAGCACTGTTTAACTATAGTGTCAGGACTTCTTACAACTATGTGCCACCGCCCACTACCCCGTGATGAATCGTCAGGAATTCAAATCATTAAAAATAATTTAAAAAGCAATATTAAACGTAAAAATACGTAAGCATTGTTTTATGCAATGTGTACTCGCGTAAATATAAGAAATCATTAAACTAATTTTATGTTAAAAAGGCTTTAAGTAGCCTATAACCTATCTCATGCTTGAACTGGTAGAGGTGGCAAGCCAAGCTGCATCATAGTGCGGATTTCGGAGCTTGCGCAATGCACATCTTAATTAGTCTTTCCAGGCCAATGCTGGCTTTAAAGATATCTGTTACCTGATTTATTATTAATACTCATCACGCATACCAATGGTAATGATGTAGTCAGACCTCATTTCCACTTTCAAGTCCTCAATCCTCCAAATCCAAGCGTGGTTGATATTTAAAGAAAAAGTTGGTATATATTACACGATTTACGTGACTGGAATGTTTTTGTTAATCTCATTCAACAAGTTCCCACTGTGTTTTCCTTTCCCTTAATTTAGATCAAATCTGAATTGACAAAAATAAACTTTCAACGCCTCCCAAGTGTCAAATAAAACGATTTACTAAACTATAAAGATTTAAAAGTTTAAAGAACGATGTTTTTAAAACTCCAACCATTAATGAAATCTCGTTTGCGACAATGTTAGTTATTATCAAATATCCCATTCCTTACTTGAAGACACAGTTGTGGTTTTTAAGCAAAATTTAGCACTAAAAATATTATATAAGGTTTTAGGTGCTTAACAAGTTATAAAAATAGTACAAAGTACTCATATATTTTAAATAAAGGAGAATATTTAAACGCAGTAGACCCGCGCTGCAGCTGTATTAAGGCTCCCATGCGAAAGCTTCGCTCGACCGGGAAAGGCACGCTCCCACGGAATAACAGCGTAAAATATAAGCATAATGCTTTTGTGTTTTACATATTGAGTGATAATAAACAGACAACCCTTTTACTGGTAAAGAGACATTCCATCTTAGTCTTAAGGAGTGACATCACATTGGTTTTTAATTCTTAATAGAAGATAGATGTAGATGTTTATAAGCCACAGCATCTACCTACCATTAGGGGGATTGTCCGTTCTTTTGTCGTCGTTGCTTATTTACATTAAAAAATTTACACACGTATATCATTATTATTAATTATTTAAGCCCTTCACAAGTCCACTGGTGAACATAGGCCTCCCACAAGAAATGCCACAAAGCACGGTCCTGAGCCACCTGCATCTATCGATTTCCTGCATCTCTTACCGAATCATCACTACATATAGTGGGACCCCTACACTTCGCTTACCGGTACGAGCTTGCCACTAGAGATACTTTCGGTTCTTTAAAATATCTGGCCGGCCCATAGCCATTTCAGCTTACTGATCCGTACATAAAATATACAACTATCTAATTTGGTTACCATTTTATTTTACTTAACAATTATTATGTAAAATGTATAATTTAGGTAAATCAAGCCGCCGGTTATTTAATTTGCAGAAGACACTAAGAAAATATCAAAATCCTTCGTCCGCACTGAAACAGTAAAATTAATTAAATTTTCATTTCAGGGCGTATTCCCTTGTAATGGAGTCAGTTGGTTACAACAGTTAGAGCATATTGTGGTAAGATTTGTTTTGATTAAACTAATTGCTTTTCTTATCGGTAATTTCACTGTGCTCCAGTTACAAATTCGATAAATACATTTCGTGGAATTTAATCAAACAAGAGATATAATTTTAGGACCAAATTCTATAGTATTTCCTTTTATTGAATTAATAACGTAGGAGTGTCTCGTTGGTCTAGTGTTCGTAAGCGCTGCTGATCGGTGTAGGTTTGAATCCCGGTTTTGGACAAAAATAAGTTACTGAGTTAACTCACCTCTCTTGAGAAATTCACAGTAGTAGCACAGAGTCAGCATATAGAGTAATGTTATGGTGCACGGAAAAACCTACCAAGAACCCCGCCGGCACCAATGAAAATATTAAATGAAATTTCACGTCCTAAAGTCATCTGCTGCTCCGCCAACGCTCGGCGATATAAGCAAATATCGTAAGGAAATCTACATTTCTGTGAAATTAATATTGTAATTTAATTAACAGAGAACGCGTAATGAGAATAACGGTGAAAGTGACTTTACACCTTCGGTAAGTCAAAAATGAAAATGATAATAATAAAGTATTAAGGTACCTATTTCCTATTTTTATTATATTTTGACTAAAATTCGAAAGGAGATCGAAAATTAAGCATTTATTGTACACTTTTTTTTTCTCAAAACCATTATTGTCTCTTCTCTTGAAATAGATAACAGGTTTGGCTATTAGATCTTGATTTGTATTACCTTATTCCGATGTAAAATTCCTTTTATCCTTATTTGATTCCTAATTCCGAGTGTACAAAATAAAAATGGAAAAGGAAGAATATTACATGGCGTGACCGTTGACATGCTCGGAAATAGATTTTATTATTCATTGTCTTTTTAAGTTGTCGAACTCAAAGTGGGAAGGGCCAAGTCTTAAAAACAACCCTGAAAATTAAAAAAGAAATCAAGTATCTGAAATCACTATTTCGCGGCATATATGGGAATAAGTAACTGGCTAAAATAATTGCCACCTAGTGCCGTTGAATTTTCACCTTGAGTTTTTCAGATAAACAAACAAAAATTAAGTGTTTTCGATTAAAAATATAATTTATTTCAAAGAATTACACACACGGTACAAAAATAACTAAAAAATCACAATTTAAAAAAAAGCATGGTGCTCACGTGCACAAGGTCCAAAATGTATGAAGCGTGGTTTTGGACCAGCTGCTGATGCAAAACTAACCAATTGTTTTAAAACATATACACATTACTACAGACCTTTAATGATATAACTACGAAAAGATATATTATCAATTGAATAAGAGATCTTGCAGTAAAAGACCTTATACATCGCTCATAAAAGCAGTTTTTCTAAATACCTCGAAATATGGTACCAATTTTAGAACCCCTTGGATTAAGGTGCCTTGATCTTAAATAATGTAAGATGTCTTTGAAAAAATTCAACCGTTTTTATAGTATGACCAATATTTCAGTTATGGCTGTTTTTATTTATGAATCCATATATTAGTTGCTAAGGTTATTGAATTTGCCTTTTATTTATTTTTTATTATATGTACATACATAGTGTCACGCCTGTAATTCACGAGGGGGTAGGTACAGCCCAAAGAATAGCGAACTACTTGGATAACGTTTAACTAAAAAGAATATGTGATAAGAAGCAATATTGTTAAATATGTGATATGTGGCTAGCCCATCGCATACACAATCAAAAATTAATTGCCTTTATGATATGCTTGACAAGAAACACAGTCGGCACATTCTTTTTTGTTGTCTTTAGGTCCCATAAAACATGAGACCTATGTTCTAGATGAACATGGGACAAATATTTCTATTGTTAAGCTTAAAATTTACATATATATATTTTAGCTTATTCTAAAATAATTTACATTACATACAGATAACATGTAAATTATTCTGTATTTAATTTACATAGTTGGGTTTGAGGGGTCTACTTAAAATATTTTGAGATATGCAAGGCGGAAGTGGCTTAGGACCGTGCTTTAGCGATGTGTATGGGAAGGACAGATCAGCTTTGGACTGGTGTTAGGCTGTAAAATGATTTTTTGTACTCGTTGACACATTATCATATTATATATGTTAGATATGTCTTACTGGTAATAGAACCAAAGTAACCAACATAGCCCAACGGATCTTTAAGTTGATGTGGCAATGGGACCATAAAGATCTCGATCTTTATGGTCCTACTACCACTAGTGACACCTACAACCACACCTACAACCATTGAGGAAGATAGGTTCAGCCGTGGACTTATGAGGGCTGTAATAACAAATGGACACCGGGTGCTGATGTAGACTTAAAGTGGATAGAACTGAGGGCAATATAATTGCTCCATAACACTCCATGTAAAGGCTGTAACTTCTTCATCTGCTCGTAAAATTCCACTGCTGCTCATGGGCCTTTCGTTTTCGGAAGAATTTGTTTTAATTGCCGCACTTGAATCATAAATCCACCTGGGATTGATGATTGGGACTTTTACTTAGCTAAAATTTTTGCGGAATGTTTCAGCGAAGATCATTTTATAGCTATGACCCGTATGAAGTATCCAACATACTAGGTGTGCCAGAATATCCTAGCCACCTCCCAGAAGCCGAGCCCATTCAACCAGGTCATACACTCATTAGGCCGTCTTTAGGCATGTTAAAATCATCAGTCAAATTTCCTCACAGAGATTTGGAAGATGGTTCTGGTGTATATGGAAATATAGCAAATTTAGGACTAAGGTTAGTTTTCTAAAATGAATTCATCCCTACACGATGCTATAGTAACATTGAGTTTCTAAACTGCTAAGAATTTTCTAAAAAACATTGTGATTGAATACTGCAGCAAGAATGAGTACGAGTCGACAAGGTAAGAAACAGGCTCCCACAGAATTTTAATTTATGTAGTGGCATAGTGCAGTTGTATTCCGTAAGGCAGATGGCAAAAAACGGAGACCATTTTAAGACGACACATCGAAAACCGTTGAAGCGGGCTATCGCCGGACTGACCCGAGTGAAACATAATTTCTATAAAAACTTCAAAAACGCCGTCATAAGGTCTAAAATTGCGTAGCGCCCGCGACGATTAAGACCGCTTAGAAATCGCTTAGAATCTTAAAATATTTAAAAAAATTATTGATTTAAGTAATCAAAATAATGAGCAAGTAAATTACGAATATTGATGTTATGAATGTATTTGAGTGATTCCCAAGCATATAGATTAAGTAATTTCGTTGTAATTTCAAATATAGTGATTTTTAGAGGTGTTTTCGCAAATAATTATGATCGAGTAAAATTATACAATCGTGTTTTTGAACAAGGAAATTCAATATAAAGACATGAATTTACCTATATCAAAATTCCAGTTTCGTTAGTCGTGTCAAACTCCTATACTATTCGATGAAAGGAAGTGCATTTTTCGTGGTAACGGTACATTCCATTTTAGT
This sequence comes from Parnassius orleans, assembly GCA_029286625.1. Lineage (NCBI taxonomy): Eukaryota > Metazoa > Arthropoda > Insecta > Lepidoptera > Papilionidae > Parnassius > Parnassius orleans. The sequence continues at coordinate 633,355 of JAGSMP010000211.1, read as the reverse complement.
CCTCAAGGGTAACTACGCATCTGCGATTTGATTCTAAATATTTGATCAATGTATTTATGGGTTAAAAAAAAAAATGTCGTACGTAATTTTAAACCGATGAACTGAACTGGTGGTAGGACTACATAATGATTTCTTATATTTACGCGAACACTACACATTTAAATAAAACTAGTTTTACGGATTTTATCGCATATATTAACTTATTTCATATTCCCGGCGTTTCGGGTGCTTTACATCACCCATTGTCATGGGGGACTGAGGTGATTGACGTCCCGATGTCAGAGTTAACCCGGAGTACCTTCAGCTTTTTAATTATTAGTTTAGTTCCGATCTACGCAGAATGAACTTACTGTGTTTTGTAGTCCTGCAGTGGTATGCTTGGGTTTAGTTTTAATTTTATTAATTACAGGATCCCAAGCAGGTGGTAGTACCCAGCAGCATTTCAATAGCCTCGCGTATCATGCTTGTATCAATGTTCTTCGCGAGAATTTGCTTAGACTTTTGTGATCCGGTCTGAAGGGGTATATAGAGCTAGTATAATTACAGTCTGTGAGGCATTCAATCTTAGTCCTCAGAGGTCTAAGTCAGTCTAACAACGCATCTGTAGCTTTCTTTCTTTGAGGTTGACTGCAGATATCACGGTCGGCAGTAGCCACTTACCATCATGTAGACTGTAAATTCTTTTGACAATTTAGTAAGATAAAAAAACAATTTTAGGTGAATCTTGTACAAACTAGTGGCTAAACTTCCGGCTGCGGCCCGGTGGGATGTGATTTCAAATCCCACTCGGTATAACTAAATAGTTATCCGGATCGACGGCTGTTGTTTTTAAGTTATGTTCATGTTTTCTTTAATTTGAAACACAATTAATATTCCTTTGTATTTTCTGTAACTAGTTATGATGGAACGAACGAGAGAGTTAAATTTACTGGCTTTCGGAGAATGCCTGCAGATTATATTATGGTAAGTATTAAAATAAAGTTTTGTTTAATAATAGACTGATGTAACCCGTGTGTTGGCGGGTTAAAAGAATCAATCACCCGATTAAGAGGTGACAATGGGAAATACTAAAATCTATGTATTATATTTGTGGCATTCCTGAGGGAGGCCTATGATCAACATTGGACTTGTGATGGGCTGTAATTATGATGATGATGATGATGATATATTATACCAAAATAACCCATGGTAACCAAGTGTAAGTATCTGACGTCTCCTTGGTTTAGTGACTTAGCATTGGAATACGGTGCTGAAGGCCACGGTTCGAATTCCACACGGAACCAGTATTTGTATGGCCTACAATTTATTGTTTCGGGTCTAAATGTTTGTCCTTGTGCAATTTATGTATGTCAATTACATTCACGATTCAGTAGAAAATCCAAGTGTAACGGGGGTCATTTTTTTAAAAAAACAAGCAAAAAAAGGAAATCTGCGATCGCCATTACGCCTGCCAATCATGGCGACTAAGGTGAATCTTTCCTACCTCTGCGGAAGAACAATGTCCAGTAGTGAACTGTCAAAAGTTAATAAAGAAGAATAAAAAGAATATATCACATTATTTTCAACCAGTACAGCCATTAACAATACCTGTATACAACTATTATTTCAACCCTTGAAGTAACCTGTAACCCCTGAGGTCTAAGATGAAATGCCTCGTATTCTGTAAAAAGGGTCTTCATTTTTCTACAATCGCTTTACGAAACACCGCAGCATTAAGCTGCTATATTTTACGCTGGTATTATGTGACAGGGTGGTCCTTCCTGGGCTGAGCCGACCCATTCGTGCTACAATAATAATATAGCTGTATTGTGGCTCCACCACGTATACAATATAGTGTAAATTTGCAGTCAGTAGCCAGATACACAAAGTATAGACAAATGGCTCCAGTCTTACAAAATGTTCTCAATTTACGCAGGTTATCCCAGAAAAAAATAACATGCAGCAATTGAAGCCAAGGTAAATCGTACACATATACATACATAAGCAATCACGCCCGTCACAAAAAGGGCTAGGCATAGGATACGGCGTTTTTTTCACATTTAACTATGCATCCATGCTCGTCGGTTAAGGGTCCTCTTAATTTGGCCCATCTTCAACATAGTACCGCCAATTTGGTCGGTAAACTTCTGTCTGTCAGCATAGCATAAATTTGCTTTATTCTTTGACACTATTTCCTCATTTATTCTTTCTTCGTGTCCAAATCATCGCAGAATTCTTTTCTTATTTCTGACCACAATATCGTGCAAGCCACACCTTTCTCTTATCACACTATTTCTCACCCTATCAATCAGAGTCACGCCTATCACACGTTTTTATGGGTGGATTTCTATTACAACATTAATTTTCTGATGGTTTCACTCTACTTCTTCTTTAAATAAATGTATTACGTTATGGAATAACGTCTGCCAAACATGGTAGCTTTGGCAAATCCCTATGAGACAATCTATGGAGATTATCTCATACGGAGAATTTGCCAACGCTACCAGTAAATATCATTGAAAGGCAAAGATTCAAGAATTATGAGGCCTTTGTTTAGTTTAGCATTTAGCTTTTGATAGGTTGTTCTGATGATGATGATAATTTTATTTATTTATTCATTTTTGGTTGTAGACCGTAGCTTTTTATTATTTTTGAACTGTTCTTGTTTTATTATTGTGATCATAAAGATGCTGCTGCATATCTTCTATTTCAGTTTCCCTCTGTCGCTTCTTACGACACCCAAGAGATGATATTATGTGATAGTAGATTCTCTTACTTTGTCTTTACAAGGCAAACGATGATGATAATGATACTAATTAAAATAAGGCTGCATACATAAACTATGTTTCATTGTTATAGATTTAAATTAGTTTCAACCGTTCTCGATTTGGTAAGTAACTAAATTCTATTTGTATAAAATACTAACACTAATCCCAGCATGATATTTTACTGATAAAGAGGCATTCTATCTTAGTCTCAGGGGCGTAATCTTATTTTGAAAAACGTTATTTCCACACAAGGATTTCCTCCTGTATCGTGGGGGCAGTTTACATACATAAATTTTACAAGTTCCGTGTGGGATTAGAACCCGCGGCTACCATGGAGCCGTCGTTGAATTTTGAATATTAATAGAGATTAGTTATAGTAGTATATGGGCCACAAAATTAACTTAACAGCAGGTAGACTGTGTGCTCGTTTATCACTCTTACGCTTATGTAAAAAAAAATACAAACGACCTAATAATAGTCAAGCTTTTTCAAGTTAACCTACAAACCACTTCAAGAAAAAAGATAACAGATTTGAATGCCTTTGTCATCCTTGATAAATATGAAATGCCTTATCGTCTTACTGCCTTACAGGCTCTCTTACCTTTCAAACTAAGACACAACAATGGGTGTAGCGATACTGAGCGGCAAAAATATAATAGTATACACGGTTATTTTGCAATAACCGGCCAAATTTGCAGAGAAGGTTCAGAATAAGCATTATAGGCAAATGGTGAAGAAAAATTAATAAAAAAATCTCAAATATTCTGTCCTTTTTATCTTTTACATGCAAAATGCGTCGTAATGCATTGTTTTAACTGATTTTACTACCCACGCACACATTCGTAAGGGTCGATCGAAAGTCAAAAACGTTATTGCCCATAAATCACATTCAATTTAGGATATTTGCAAATAAAAGTAGAAGCCTTATTTACTCGTATTTTCAAAAACTGCAACAACGGTATATCATTATTTATATATTTAAACTTAAGATTAAAATTTTAAAAAACTCCTTGGAAAATATATTTCAACATAGGTGTCGTAAGAAGCGATAGAGGGAAACAAATCAGGAGATGGGCAGCAGCGTCTTCCTAATAACGACTAGACATAAAAAACTGCGGTTGGTGACCGGATTGCCAAGCGTGGCAACTTCTACAGTGGACTTTAGTAGGCTGTAACGGTAACGGTAAGGATTTAATTTAAATACTTAAATGTTAATTTTTTTTTTCAAAAACTAAAATTTTCTTTACGCGGCAGTGCCACGCTGCAGTTATGTCAAGGCAACAGAACAAATGGCTTGGTTCGACCCGGGAAAGACCATGCTCTCACTGAATACTAGCAACAAATAGCAGCTTAATGCTGATGTGTTTGTTTCTTTTTATAGTATAAGGGTGACAAACGAGCACACAGTCCACCTGATGGTAAGTAGATACTGTGGCCCATAGACACGTACATTTATTCTCGATTAGTAATCAAAATGCAGATGCGTTGTCACCAATTAGGACTGAGATGGAATGCCTCGTTTCCAGTAAAAAGGGTCTCTGATTCTCTTCACTCACCATATGAAACTCAGCAGCATTAAGCTGCTATTTTACGCTGGTATTCTTTGAGAGCGTGGTCCCTCCCCGGTCGAGCCGACCCATTCGTGCTACAACCATAATATAGCTGCAGCTTGGCTCTACCACGTAGTACACCATCGTATGGTGAGTGTAGAGAACAGGAGACTCCTTTTAGTGGCTACAAGGCATTATATCTTAGTCCTAACGGATGATAACACATCCACATTTTAATGGAGGATAGTTGTAGGTGCCTATGGGTCACAGAATCCACTTACAATCAGGTTGACCGTGATCTTATTTGTCACCCTTAAACTATTTGAAAAAATTTCTTCAAATTATAATTTATTTATAATCGTTTCATATGCAAACAAATTATAATATAGACTAGAAAACGTATTTTATTTCAGGAAAAAGAAAATAAAATTAAGAATGTTTTAGCACTACTTCAGAAATTAAAGTTGTCTGGGTTAGTACTGACACGTTAAAAATTAAAAATAAACCATTTAAGTAAATAATATTATGGGTTCTATAATTAGTTTATCTATAATCCCATATATTGCTGTCCACTCTCCATTTTGCAGTTTATATTTCTCCATTAAACTATATTTTTAAGAGTGATCCTGAAAAAGAAATAATAGTGTATTAATCCAATAATTTATTTATTATGGGTTGTATTATAACATTTATGATCAATAAAAATAATTAATAATGACAAATAATTCTTTAAAAGTCGAGTGCAAAACTAAATTTGTTAAATAATAATTATTTGCTTTTTTTAATTCATAATGTGGAATTTCCGCAACTTTTTTGTAATTTCCTTATTTCAAATGTGGTGATCGACAAGACTTTCAAGAATTATATCTTTCTTTTATACGTATAAAATTGAAAGTTTCTTTGCTTGTCTCGTAAGCGTTCGTACGCTATCTATCCGATTACGAATAAACTTGCTGAGTTCTTGTTTGCGCGCAAATGAAGGTTTCTGGTATTTTTACCAGAATTTATTTTGTTCGTTTTCTATTCCTTCTTATAACCCTTATCCGAGCTTTTACAAAACAAACGTGTCAAAATTGTATTCTGATAAAAATTATATGTAAAAATAGCTTGCATAGAGCCGTAGTAGCTCTAGGCTCTAGACTCTCTGTAAATATCACAGTACGCGAGCAGCACCTGTTCGATCCCTGCCGGCACCAATGAAATTTCTAATTTCAATTTTAAGTGCTGATTTACCAGGTGCTCGACGCAGAATGAAAACACCGTTTATGTGGAAAAATTACAAAAATATTTCATATGTCATGAAGTCCGCTACCACATCACCGCCACCACCTACAAAAGTCAGAAATGAGAGGAGACCTGTGCCAAGCATTGGGACGCATATAGACTTTTGCTTTATTTTTAACTTTTATAGGTTTTACAAAATTATTATTTAAATATTTAACATCAATGTTTGGTGTTTAAAGTAAAATATAATTATTTTCCTTTCTTTATTATGTTGATATTCTATGTTTAAAACGTTAATGGTAGGTACAGTTTCAGTGGAGTGCTCGAATTGGCGGAGCGTTTGGCGTGCATGACAAATTCTTGTTTCCATATTTCATCATCATCATTACAGCCCTTCATATGTCCACTACTGAACATAGGCCTCCCTCAAGGAATTCCACAAAGTACGGTCCCGAGCCACCTGCCTCCATCGACTTCCTGCATATCTTATCAGGTCGTCACTCCATCTAGTAGGGGGTCGCCCTACACTTCGGCTACCGATACGGGGGTGGCACTCGAGAACCTTTTTTCCCTATCGGTTGTCGGTTCTTCGAGCTGTATGGCCGGCCTATTGCCACTTTAGCTTACTAATCCGTATGTCGGTCACTCTGATCTATTGCGGATATCCTCATTTCTAAGTTTATCACGCAGAGAAACCCCGAGCATAGCCCTCTCCATAGCTCGCTGAGCGACCTTTAGCTTCCTTATACGGCCAGCAGTGAAGGAGCACATCTCAGATCCATAAGTCATAACTTTCAACACGTAGTCCTGTGTAGTGGCGGGCAAGAATACTCACTACCCCATATCTTCCCGTGGGTGTCGTACGAGGCGACAGAGAGAAACTGAGGCAGAAGATGGGCAGCAGCATATTTCTGATAACAGCAAAATAACAATAAAAAAACTACGGTTGCCAACCCGCTCGCCAAGCATGGCAACTATGGCAATATACTCCCCATGTTGAGAGTTACGAAGTGACGACCCCCAGTCCCCGGCAGCCCCGCTATTCCTGGCTACCGCGGCGACTATGGTAACGGCGGGGCAGGGGGTGCTAAGAATCTCCGGTGGAGGTTCGGTTGCCACCTAAGATAACTCGATTTGGCAACAATTAAATCACGCATCCTGAGGCCTGACGAGAAGATCCTGGAGCTGGAAGAAGAGATAGACAAGTTGCGCTAGAATATTATAGGATCATCCGAGTTCTGAAGAGAGGGGGAGGAAACGGTAATCCTTGAATCCGGCAACTTGTTCTATCACCGGGAGGATCACCATATGAGGATATATCTAAGTTCATGCAGTCCAAAACCCACTATAAGGTGTTAATGGGTGACTTCAACGCAAAACTAGGCAAAAGAGAGAACGGTGAGCTGAAGGTAGGGAAATTCGGAATAGAGCAACGGAACCCAAGGGGCCAGCAGCTGGCCGACTTCATGGAGAAAGAGAGACTCTTTATGATGAACTCTTTCTTCCAGAAGTGGCCCCACAAAACGTGGACCTGGTCGAGGCCCCACAGTTAGACAAATAATTTGATTGACTTCATTAAGACGACTAGACGCCAACTGTTCATTGATGTCTTAGTGATTGCGAGAATGAAAACTGGCAGCAATCACCGAATGGTGAGAGGCACACTGAACCTAAACGTTAAGTTAAAGAGGTCACGTCTAATTAAGTTAATGCTCTTACCCCCTGGTGCTCTAATCCAAAGTCCCGAAAACTTTCAGTTCGAGTTATAAAATCGTTTTCAGTGCCTAGAAGATTACAATGCAGTGAACGAGATGAATGACAAGTCCATGCGGTCGGAGCTAAGTTCTGCAAGAACAGTCGCAGAAGAACACAAAAAATCTGCTAAGCTGAAGACCTATGTGGCAGCATCGTTTCCGGGACACCTGAGATTTAGAGTGAGATTGAGAGGTTCTATGGGCAGCTGTTCACATCATCGTTGGAGCCACACTCAAGAGTGAGTAACGATCCAAGAGCAAGTCTTATCTGACACTATTCCGATGATATTCCGGACGTCAGTCTGAGCGAGATGAGAATGACTCTCTAGTAACTTAAAAAGGCAAGTCCCCGGATGAGGATGTAATTACAGCGAAGCGTCTAAAAGCGGGTGGAAAACCAGTAATTGAAGTCCTTCAGAAGCTCTTTAATTCCGTCGTCTATGGTGGCACTACACCGGAGGCGTAGAGCATAAGTGCGGTGGTCTTGTTCTTCAAAAAGATGACAACACTTATATTACAATCTACCACTATGTCTTGCGTATGTGGACTATGAGAAAGCCTTTGATTCCGACGAAATTTTGGCGATGCTGCAGTTCCCTCAGCGGTGCCAAGTCAACTGTCGGTATATCGAAGTGCTAAAGTGTTTGTGCAGTAGGGCTACGATGGCTACCCGAGTACAGAACCAGAGTACGAAACCTATCCAAATGCAGAGAGGTGTAAGACAGGGTGACGTAATATCCGAGAAACTCTTCATCCCTGCATCTGAAGATGTTTTTAAGCTACTGGACTGGAAAGGATACGGTATTAACATCAATGGCGAGTAAATTACTCACTTTCGATTTGCCGCAGATATAGTCCTTATGGCAGAATCGCTGGAGGACCTAAGCAGTATGCTCAATGACCTCAATAGAGCTTCCCAACGGATAGGTCTTAAGATGAACATGGACAAAACAAAGATCATGTGTAACGTCCATGTCACACCTTTGCCGGTAGCACTAAGCTCTGAGTTGTTGACGGGTATGTTTACCTGGGACAAATAGTCCGACTAGGTAAGTCCAACTTCGACCTAGAAGACAATCATCGGATTCAACTCGGCTGGGCAGCGTTCGGGAAATTACTACACATCTTCTCGTCAGGTATACCTCAAAACTTGAAAGCGAGATTGTACAACCAGTGCGTGTTGCCAGTGATGACTTTCTATTTTTATATGTATAAATATGAAATTGCTTTCTCGGAAACGGATCTAACAGTTTGGATAAAATATTGTATTTAGGTAATGTATTACTTTCGAAACTTATGTAACATGTTACTTTAAGTAAGCATTTGTGGTATATACTATACTAGCTTTTCGCCCCGGTTTTGCACGTTTGATTTCTGGATTTCGACAACGGCGCCACCTACTGGGTCTAATTGTGAATCTAAACCATCCAGGAACCCACTCAAACGCACACAAAAAATTCATCAAAATCAGTCGTGCCATTTTCAGTTTTAGCGAGACTAACGGACAGGAATTTATTTTTATTTAAAGAGATGTATATATGTAATTGCTTTCCAAGAAACGGCTCTAACGGCTTGTGTAAAATTTTGTATTTGGGTTTAAGTTAAATAATGTTTTACTTTCGAAGTTTATCTAGAGTTTCACCTCAAAGAAAAAAATCTTCTTACTCTAAGCAAAGGTCGGTCGCGCAGTTACTACAAGTTTATAAAGCGATCGAGAATGGGCTAATTTTGTGACAATTATAGTGGTTACGTCTAAATCGTGCGATGCAGCCTATTATATATACTAAGAATATTATAATATTATAATAATAATATTATAAATACTAAGAATATTGGCTACAGCATCTATGTTGCTTCACGTTTATTAATTCAATTACTCGACGATACAATTGAAGCAACAAGTCCGAAATATTCTATACTAGGTAATAAGTAATAAGGCACATAATATTGAAACAAAATTATCGCTTTCAATATTGTTGAGCTAAAGTTTCGAGATTTCTAACAAGATGCAATTTTTACAGGCCGTTTACAAGCCCTTTGTTATGTTGATATTTGTGTTCTTAGTTGAGGACGTTTAAACTCGCATGAAGAACGCAACGCTTCACCATACGCCCCACTGAACACTCACCTAATCAGAATAATGATAATGATGACGAAAGCCTATCAAAAGTCTACTGCTAAATGGGGATTTTTTCTTAGTTGCCACGCTTGGTTGGTGGATTGGCGACAGTTTTTTTTTTATTATTATGTGGCGTTATCAGGAATATGCTGCTACCCATAGCCTGTTTCACTTTCCCTCTGTCGCCTTCTACGACTACACAGGAATAGATATTCTTTCGCCGCCAATACACAGCAACAAAATAAATAAATAGGCCAACAAGAGGAATACAACAATCCATCTACTTGAGATCGAATTACGTTACTTTTTTTTTCAAATCGTTACCTCCACAATAGGATTTTACCCTTTATTGTGCATACATAAATTGCACATGGACAAACATCCAGACACGTAATAATTATTTGTAGGCCATACAAATACTTGTTTCCTGCGGGATTCGAACCAGCGGCCCTTAGCGCTGCAACTCATTACTAAGCCTGTGCGCCACGGAGACGTCAATTACTACTTATATTTACTATTATTTACTGGATGCACATATGCCGTGTAATGGCGAATGATAAAAGTTTCTTAAAATTATATTAAATTTGTTATCTAGTATGCAATTTAAATTTCAGGAACATTAATATATTCATTTTGTCGATGCTTGACAAGGCTTCAGTAAGTATTTTAAGCGTTTCTTTCATTATTTGGGAGCCAAAATAATAAGATGAACCCAATTCAATTTGGTCGAGTAATAACATTTTTCGCTACAGGCTTATGAATCAACAGTGAAAACACCGAAGTCCTATTATTTGTAAGTAATGAGTTACGAATAAAAAAATATATGATGTATCCAAATAGGAACTTTTTTAAATATAATATCTATTTATTATAAGATAAAAAGAGTCATCAATTAGATTAGAGGATTATGTATAAATCCATATTTATAAGAAGTATATTAGCAAATTTAATAGCATTACTAATGTTCCCGTCTATCTGGTGGACCTGATAGCAAGTGGATTCTGTCGCTCATAGACATCTATATCTATCCTCGATTAATAATCAATATGCGAATGCGTTACCACCCCTGAAGAAAAATAGCATTATGACATTCATATTATCTATTTTACGCTTGTATTCTGTGAAAGCGTGGTCCTTCCCAGGTCGAGCCGACAACCGGACGCTCGGCCAGTCTCTACTCTTTCGTTGTCGACTTACCGCGCATTCGAACCAAACGGTTTGCTTCATCGTTCGTCGTGCGTACAGCAAATGGGTAGAATATGTTGCCGGTAGTTGTCTTTCCATCCGATTGCAATGTGGGTGTCTTTAATGCAAGAGTAAATAGGATTTTGTTAAGTCAGTGCGCTTTACCATCTTCGGCTGCTTCACCACTTACCATCAGGTGGGATAGTAATCAGGCACTGGCTTAGTCTAGTAAAAAAACTTATCGGTTAAACGGTGTCAAAGTTTATTCATCTCACACAGATATACTAACATCAATTTTTTATTTATTATAAACATGTAACAATGTATAACAGTGTACAAATGTATATAAATAAAATTACTTCAGAAAATTCAACCATAAAAAAAAAAATTTAATTTAAATACATTTTTATTTATAAATTGTGTGGTTTTATTACATCTCAGTTGGCCGGGGAGTAAGAGTCAAAGATCCCGCTTTACTGATGCACGTATGCAGTTAGGGGTAATAAAACCACATACATTTTGAAAATAATAATTTAATAATTAATTATTTAAATTTAATTAATTTTTTTATGGTATCGTATTTACTGAAGTAGTTATTTCTATACGTTTGGATACTGATTCTGATAACGTACTTAAAGGGAACCACAGGGTTTTTGTTACATTATGTATAGATAAAGCTTATTTATACTAAGACTTACTTTATCACAATCGGTTTGGCTATTCCGAAGATTAGCCCGGATAGACAGACGGATAGACAAAAATTTTGAAAAATGGTTATTTATATCATTCATTAACATTCAAATAACCCTCTGAGCTTAGTAGAAGCCAGTATTTTCAATATTACAGACAAACACTTCAATTTTATTTTTAAATATAGATTAGCCGTAACAGTACAAGTTCAAATACATCGTTTCACTTCATCTACAATTTTCTATTGAAATCTTGTAATCACTCTAGACGGAGATGCTCGTTTCACATAAAAGCTTGGATTATAGAAAGCCTCAATAAAACAGGCATGGTATTAATAATGTAAAGTAAGAACACTCATATACTCAATATTTCACGTCTTCAAACTGGAATATAAAGTACTTTTTTCGTACTCTTCGAGTCAAGGATCTTTCTATAGAAGTACGTATCAACATGCGGCCTACTTAAGATATGAAAAAATGTTGAGTTAACTTTCTTTTTCGTACAAATTTTCATGTGAAAATGATAAAATATTTCTCACTTATTTCTTGTGTTTGATTGTGTTTTTATTTTAATAATAAAATGTATTATTAAAATGAAAAGTCACTACTTCTTCAAGATATATAATAATGGTAAAAGATAACTTAATAAAATAGAAAGACAAATAATTACGGAATGAAGAGACCAATTATATTATTTTCTGTTTTTATTACAGATCTGAAGACAGAGAGGTAATAACTGTAATGCTCAATAAATTATCTCACAATGTTTTAATTTTAAAGATTTTAATATCTTTTTAGAATAAAATGCGAGATAAGAGTATATTTTACAGGTATATAAAATTTTATTTATTTATTTATTTAATCTTAACTTTCGAACCTTCTCGATCTTATGTATGTACGTATGCACCACGCTTTAATTTAAATTATTGAAAATACATGACTTTCGGAAATAACAAACAATTCGTAACACATACTTAATTAAAACTACTACTTGTTTAAGACTCATAAAGTTAGCCGCCTTACTAATGCCATAGTCATGGAAATGGATTTTTATGAAAAAACACTACAAGGTACTACAAGGTAGGACTCCTTTTCTGCCTCGCAGTCCGTTTCGGTAGCTACTACCATCTTACCTGTTTCTGCCGCCAAACTGTAATCCCCGAGAGAGCATGCAGAGCAGAGCAGCAGTGCCCGCACTGCTGTGTTCCGGTTTTAAGGTTAAAGAGAGCCAGTATTAGGAGAAACTGAGAGGCATTTCATCTTAATCCACAGAAGTGACATTGCATCTGTAGCCTTCTTCTTAAGTTGGCTGTAGGTGTACATGGACATAACCCGTCCTTGCCCCTGTGAGGCGGGTATGCGTAGGCATTTCCCCATGTAAAACAAAAAAACAGAAAAGGTGTGCATGGACTGCAGTAGCCACTTTCCATAAAGCGGACTGCACGTTCGTTGGTCACTTTAGTTAAGTTAAAAAAAGCCGGCCAAGTGCGAGTCGGACTCGCTCATGAAGGGTTCCGTACCATCGTAAAACGCGTTTCTAGTAGGGGAGCCTCCTTTAATTTTTAATTTATTTTTATTTTTGTTATTTGTTGTTCAAGCATCAACAGCAATATAAATTCTGTGAAAATTTCAACTGTCTACCTATTACGGATCATGAGACACAGCCCGCTGACAGACAGACGGACGGACGGACGGACAGCGGAGACTTAGTAATAGAATCCCGTTGGTTACCCTATGGGTACGGAACCCTAAAAATCACTGATCATACTACCAGCACAGTTCACTTCCGAGAAGTAAAATCTTCTATTAAAAATTTCCACAGTAGCTAAAAACGGCCAAGAAAAAATAATACAGTTATGACATGTTAGCGCAGTAACTTTTTTTATACAATAAGGGTGACAAGCGAGCACACAGTCTACAAAATGTAGATGTCTTTTCACCCCCGAGGATTAAGAACTGCTTGACTTGACTAACTTGAATGCCTCGTAACCAGTAAAAAGGGTCATCGGTTCTTTATACATACTAACCATATGAAATACTGCGTTTTGGTGCTGTTTCATGCTGGCTTTCTGTGAGGGCGTGGTCCCCATTCGTGCCGAGCTAACCCATTCCTGCTGCAGCTATCTATATCTGCAGCGTGGCCTACCACGTCAAAAACTAAGTGACTGACTGTGTCGCTATGAGCCCCAGCCTCGAATCCCACTCAGTGCATGTATTTGTATTGTCAATGCTTATCCATGAGTATTATGTTTGTGAAACGTCTCCGAAAATATACAAAATTATTTATTTTTACGAGCTTGCGTGAAAATAATACAAGAACAATATTTTTTTAGACCTAGATTATAAATTTGAGAGTAATAGTGGTAGTTCAGAGGCTAAGATGTAGACATCACAGTACACTAGCAACCCGGGTTCGATCTCCGCCGGCACAAGTTATATATAGATTGACTACGTGCCCGGCACTGAAGGAAAAGATAGTGAAGAAAATTACATATCTGAAAAAATATTTCAAGGATATTTGTAAAGTACGCTAACATTCATTGGGACAGCGCGGTGGACACTTCCTTCCCCTAAAACCCTCTCAGAACTGAGAGGACGCCTGTGCCCAGCAGTGGATCGTATTAACTCTACTTTTGTATATTGCCGAATTGTTTGGAAAAAAAGGAAAACCCAGGAAGAAGCCCAGCAGGTCTTTTTTAAATAAAAGATTATAATGTACGCTGTACATTTAATTCTAAAAACGTTTTGAAACAGCGTAGTAACAATCCATTCCCAGGAGTTATTATCAAGAAAATAAAACAAATTTTCTCAAGGTTAAACAGTGGATATTCGAATGATGGATCTGAACCCATGACTTTTTTTATTTCTGCACCGAACCCTTAGCATAAAATACTACATAAAAGGCTACTTTACATAGGAGTAACCATGTTAGTTCAAGTTGAATTTAAAATTCATTCACATAGTCATATTATTAATATTATGTTCAATTAATAAAATCAAAATTCATTTATAGATATCGTCCAGTAATACCAATTGTAAGTTAAATAAACCAAATATAATGTTGATTTTTTTGTAATAATGGGACCATAAATTTTATATTACTCTCCAGATAAGGTAGAAATCGCTTTATTTCTTCTTTTATTTATAAAAAGACATTGTCTACACGTCAGAAATTTCTCCTGTTTTTGTATATGGACAAACATTAAGACGCAGGACAAGTATTTGTAGGTTATGCGAATATTTGTACGTCGTAAATAATGCATTCATTATTCATTAATTACAATCTAAAGTCCGCTGCTGAACATAGATTTCCCGCATAGACTGTCCCTGATTTTTCAGTAATTGCCACGCTTGGCAGGCGGGTTGGCAACCGCAATTTTTTTATTATATTTTGCTATTAGAATAAAACTAATTTTACGGATTTTATCACGGGAGGGACCATGGGAACAGTAAGGTGCCCGAAACGTCGGGAATTAAAAAATTAAAAATTAAAAAAATCTAATTTAACGATAAAATCCGTAAAATTAGTTTTATTACAAGCGTAGTATTCGCGTAAATATAGGAAATCATATTTTTTTGATAATTTCAGGAAGATGCTGCTGCCCATCTCCTGCTTTAATTTTTATCTGTCGCCTCTTACGACGTCTTACGGGTCTAGTGGAGGTTACGCCGCCACTACACAGTAATAAGTCTTAAATCATACACAAGTTCATTCATAATATACAGTTAAAACAAATTCTTTTTATATAAAATTTTAAAAAACTTTCAGAGAGACTATTCACAATTGAGAATTAAAAATCCGGAACGCTCGCCTGAATCCTTAACAACTTTCAAGCCGAACGAAATGTTGAAACTGAATAATGAACTGGACTCTTTTAACTTGAAAGATGAAGAAGAAAATTTTGAAGATAACTCAAAGTCAATTGAAAAAATTAGTGAATCCGCCAAACAGAAATGGAATTCATTTCTTAATACGAAGGTAATCTAATCTATGAGCCATTTTCGATGAGCAATTAGTTTACGACATATTATTTATTTTTGTTACCATTAGTGGTGATTACGGTTAAAGACCGTTAAGGTATTAGACAATTGAGGAATATTTAGTTACACAAAAATCATTAATCAATGTATACGGGACGTGGTAAAATATTTATTTCGGTTTAGAAATTATTATAAAATAATATAAATATATATTCTGTATATTATGTTAAAGTGTAATTTCAATATTGGCTGCATTGTCCCTGATTTAATAACATTTAACGAAAATATGCAATTCCCTGTTTTTGATACACTAATGTTTAGAGACAAATTTATTAGACCAATAAACAAAACAAAATAAACAAAATAATTTAAAATATACAACGTAGACCACACCATGGTTTGGGATGACTTAATTCGGTTTTTTCTGTTCTGCATTCAGAACGTAGGTCGGGCTTGCTTTCTGAAACGAATGTCAGGAAATGTTAATGTTTTGTAAAATGCGTGGAATTGGAATGCCCGAACGTAGAAAACGTAATCTGAAACCTTATCCGGAGCCTGACATTTAAGGTCGGGCTTAGACGTAAAGAATTGTTATTAAACGTAACTTTAAATATTATTTCTTACAGGACACATTTAATCATATAAAATTTAGTGAAAATGCGCCTAATTATAACGACCTAATTCCTCAAAATATAATAAAAGAAAATATAAGGAGCTGGTGGTTTTACAATCAGGTTTGTTTATTTTTATTTTTAGCTTGTTGCATAACCAACAATACAAATTTGTATGTTTTAGTAACTTATAAACACACACTTTCCTTGCTTCTATAATTTTTTGGCGCTAAACATTATGTTTAGAAAATTTACAATTACATTTTTTTTATTTCAGGATGACTTCACTCCATTTACAATATCATAAAACTGAAATGCATCAATATTTGCATAAATAAAGAGAATAAAAACAATACTACCCCCTTTCTTTTTTGAAATAATAAATATATCGTAGCTAATTAGCCAAAGTGTGCGGGTTGCATACGAAGGTGCAAAAAATATAAAAGAACTATTTGAAATCAACATTTGATGAATGTTAAACAATTACAAACGGTACAAATTTTACCCACGAGTTTGTGTCATATAATTAAAAAATCTAGGCTCCAGCCACAACTAAAATACTAACAGACGTAACAAGTAAAAAAAACTACTTAAAGTTCTTTTGAAAAAATTTGTCCTCGAATAACAATATTCAGTTGAATCCGGTATTACTTCTAACGATTGGAATATTCTGTTTATAAATTTAAAATGTAAATTTCTGTTTGTAATCAAATTAGGTACCAATTGTTACTAACGCTAGGTTTTCATTCTTAATAAAAGAAGAAGTGAACAAAACACGACATACTTGAAAATCATACAAATTACTGGAATTAGTTGAGTGCTAGAGTGTAGTATCACCTCGTACGTAGGTGACATGCTCAAGCACTTCATACATTAGGCTCTGTTTTCAGAGGAGTTTGAGAGGATAGATTTTTTTAGACTATAATAAACTCTTATTAACATCTTTTGTTATATAGAATATGGGTGACAAACGAGCACACAGTCCACCTGATGGATGCTGTGCTATAAACACTACGGTGTAAGAAGTAATACTCTTAAATTAATTACTTCATATTTAAGTAAAAGAACGCAAAAATTTGTCATTAACAGTGCGTGCCTCAATTAATGACTTACCTTACATAGTAGGGGATAACCATAACATAGTATTATTTGCTGATGACACTTCATTAATTTTCAAATTAAAACCACAATTATTAAAATATGACAAAATAAATAATGCTATATCTAAATTTGTAAATTTGTTTAATGTTAATAACTTGCATTTAAATGGCACTAAAACGAAATATATGAAATTCATGACTCCAAATGTTAAACATTTAAATAATAATGTAATATTAAATGGGGAGGAACTGAGTCTTGTCGATACCAACATTTTTCTTGGAATAACACTAGACGCGAAGCTTCAATGGAGCCCCCATATTTCAAAATTAGCAAGCAGACTTAGTTCTGCAGTATATGCTGTAAAAAAGATATGAAATCTTACCAGTGTTGAAACAGCTAGACTTGTTTCCTTTAGCTATTTCCATAGCATAATGTCGTATGGTATTTTGCTATGGGGACACGCGACTGACACTGAAATTATATTTGTTTTACAGAAGAGGGCCATAAGGGCAATCTATGATTTAAAACCTAAAGAGTCGCTCCGACAAAAATTTAAGGAAATTAGTATATTAAATTTGGCCTCTCAATATATTTATGAAAATGAAAATTAAAGGTGGTTATACAAAAATAAGTGATATTCATTCTGTAAATACTAGGAACAGACACAAGCTAGTAGTACCAGTTACTCAACTCCACCGAGTCAGTAAATCATTCTTGGGGCGATGTATGATTTACAACAAAATCCCAGAAAATATACAAAATTTTACCTGCTCAAAGTTCAAAAACTTAATTAAACAAAGTTTGTATAAAAAGGCTTATTATAATATTAAAGAATTTATGGATGATAATAACCCCTGGGAATGGGGTGATCGCTACCAAGCTATTTCTAATTTATTTTGTGTGGTTAATTGTGTAACATACATGTTGTAAGCTGTTATTTAAAAAAAAAAGTCCCGCTGGGTTTCTTGCTGGTTCTTCCCAGGACAGAGGTTTTTTTTCGAACCAGTGGTAATTAATCAAAAGAGTGACTTTCATTAAGTATTATTTATAATCTATATTGAACAAAAAAGTTTCTTTTTTTGTTTCTGTGGCCCATAGACATCTACATGGGGTGCCAAACAAGAGTACGGTCTAACTAATGGTAAGTAGTAGTATGGTCTATAGACACCTAAATAATTTTCGACTAAGAATCAAAGTGCAAATATCACCCGAAGGAAACGAGGCATTTCACTGTACTGACTGTCTTATCATTTGAGAGAAAAGTGGATTCAATTTAATGCTTGGATTAAGAAGGAATCCTCGGAATTAAGATACGATGCCTGCTTCCAGTAAAAAATCGCCGTTCCATTTCACTGACCACTATTTTAAAGGAAAGGGCACTATACAACTATTTTACGCTTGTATTCTGTTTCAACGTGGTTATTTTTACCATAGTGGTGGTATAAAAATATCCGCTATCCCGTATCATCTTGGGGGTGTCGTAAGAGCCGAAAGAGGGAAATTAACCAACCGATGAAACTGCGGTTGTCAACCCGCCTAATATGAATGCTATTCTACGTGGGAATCCTATGTTCAGCAGTGGACTTTATTTATATTAGTGGCTGTAAAGATTTATTTACTACTTGATTTAAATTAAATTTTGATTAATATTGGCTGCAGCGTGGCGGGTCGCGGGTTTGATTCCCGCGCGGTGCGAGTATTTGCATGGCCTGCAAATAATTGTCATGCGTCTGAGTGTTTGTCCGTGTGCGTGTGCTTTGAATTAAGTTAAAATTTAAGTATTTAGAACGCCAGCACGATACAGGAGAAATTACTAGAGTGGAGATAACGTTTTGTTAACAAGCACAACGGTTAAAACAGTAAAATTTACTGATAAAAGTATATTAGGCCCAATGTATCTTCCACTATTAACACGAATATAACGACACCACATATGTTACAAGTGGTAAGATTAAAAAAATTGTACAACCTACTTCAATATAATTGATTAAGGATAACTCAAAAACTACTAGGCAGTCCTTGATCGACGGACCACGTGAATAGCACCAGCTTTCAAATAAAATAAGAATCATCTAAATCGGTTCACCGAGAAAGAAGTTATGAGGTAACACACATTAAAAAAAAACAGTCGAATTGAGTACATCCTCTTTTTTGAAGTCGATAGAAAATACATCAAGTCGTTTAGGCTAAAGAACGTGACAAAGAAATGGACATACATACACTCGAAAAAACATACCCTGGGGCTTTCGGGTAAAAATAAAAGAAATAATAAGACGATCTAATCTATATCTGGAGCGAATATAATATTTATGTGCCATTATGACAAACTACAAAATGAAACAATATATTTTATCTTACTTATTATATACTTACTTTTTCTGGATGATATCTATAAATATTATATCGATTTAATTAATTGAACATTTTAATATGACAACACTGTGGGATCAGTTTCGAGGTAACCTGTCACAAATTGTTGGAACTTGAAATTCAACTGGAACTCGATTTCATCTCATCTATCAATCATCATCCATTCCATTATAATCGTAATTTCCAGGCATACCTACTACCTTTTTCCTCTGCGGTGTTACCCGCGTTAGTACTATTATTTATTCTGTTCAGACAGTCATGACCTACACTTATTATGAGATAGCATAATTCGGCTCTGAGCTCTGCTATCGCATGGAAACTTTTTTATATTTCGGAATGATAATGACGGCAGATTTTAAGTTAGGCTAAGGCATTTCTAATAGTGAAACCCGCTCTAACAATCTACCTCTTCGTACTCCCGTACATTCATCCACCTTCTTCAGTGTATTATTTTCTGTTACAGTTTTACGCTTGCGGTACTCCTTCCCTGTACATATTCGAAGTGCTCAATACTTTTTTCCTTCAAAAATCTACTCAAAGCTTATTACTTGGAAGTTTTGTAATTCCCATTATACTTTGTGTCATTATCTTGTGTTTTTATATGTTTTTTAACTTAATTGTATAATTTATGTACAACTTCCTCTTAACCATTCGTTGTGAACAATTCTTTGCGTAATAAGGTTATCTGGAAGAAATTGCTTCCAGCAGGGCTAACATGGGTAGGAGACAATTTTATCCCCGGGGAAAGGAGAAAATGTTTATCCCCTCGCTTAGTTTTATCCACCCTTCGAGCATGGGCACGCCGGTGGATATAATATCCACAGTAGATAAAATGGGAGATAGACTTAGACTTAGATAGATTTTTTGTATGAATATAAACTTAAACCCACGTCCAATGAACAAGGATAAAATTATCCCTTTCAAATGTTCAAAAAGCATAATTTTTTATCTTTCATTTGGCTCCATGCTACGGACGGGGTATATATGTATACTCGTTATGTCAAACGGGGATATACTTCTCCCTGTTGCCGTGCTTTGGCATAAGGACAAGATAACTTTATCTCTTGTCAGTGGATATAATCGGGGGATGAATTTTTTGTCCCCAGCCCATGCTAGCCGTGCTGAGCGATAGGACCACCTATTGTACCTTTTTATCTATTTACTTTTGTTTTTGTTTTAATGCGTATTGGTGTATATGTTATGGCTAAAAGCCGAAGTGCTGTTACACCTAGTTCTAGGCGGCTAGAACTAGGTGTAACCGCATTTCGGCTTATAGCCGTAACATACGGTAAATAGCCGAAGTGCGGATACACCTAGGTGTAGCCGGCTAATAAAAGGTGTAGTCGATTGCGGTTGTTGTATCATTCATAATTTATAAATCGGATAAATGTCTGCGGTTTTAAGGTGGCCCTTGGGCCACCTTAAACCCCCCCCCCCCCTAAAACCGCACTTTAACCTACTATCTCTGATATTACTTGATACGTTTTCCATATTTTTACAAATTTAACAGTAGGTTCACCTAAGTTTAACCAACTACTGCTGGCCGCACCTATTTCTAAACCTTCTCCTTAAATATGTGTTACTAAGTTGCTAATTGAAATATTTTATTTTATTTATTTATTTATTTAAACTTTCATGCACAAAGTTGTACATATGACGGACTTAATGCCATAGGGCATTCTCTCCCAGTCAACCATTAGGCTAAACAGAGATAAACAAACCAGAGGCGGTGCAGCAGTAATCAAAATAGAAAGGGCTAAAAAAATTGTAAATACATATATACATATAAATATACATATACACACACATACATACACATATATACTTAAGTACACACAATATAAACATATATAAATATATACATACACATATACATGCATACAGTACATATTATATACACAATATATATAAATATTATCTATGTCACAACAAATATCAAATATACATAATTAAGTAAATAAAAATAAGAGTTGTGTTAGTTCAAACTTGCAACGATTTTTTCACATGCTTTCGGACTTGATTTTTAAAAACAAACTTAAGTACACACAATATATACATATATAAATATGTACATACACATATACATGCATACAGTACATATTATATACACAATATATATATAAATATTATCTATGTCAGAACAATTATCAAATATACATAATTAAGTAAATGACAATAAGAGTTGTGTTAGTTCAAACTTGCAACGAGTTTTTCACACTTGATTTTTAAAAACAAACTTGTTGGTGCAAACCTTTTTTAATGTCAAGAGGTATGTCGTTCCAGAGTCTGATAGCCGTGAGGGCGAAAGAGTGAGATAAATAACCAGTACGGTGTAAAGGAGTGAGCAACTTAAGATTAGCGGAAGAACGGAGAGAACGGTTATGAGAATCTCCCAGGTACTGAAATTTGGTTTTCAGATACTCGGGAGCGCTTGGATCGTTCATAATTGTGAAAAGGGTGCAGAGTATTCTAACATATCTGGGCTGACGGATAGGCAGCCAATTTAGCTGAGCACGAAAAGAAGATACATGGTCTTATTTACGAAGACCATAAATGTATCTGATGCAGTTGTTAAGTAGACGATCCAATGTATTAAGATGATGTTGAGACAGGTCTGAGCAACACACATCGACATAATCAATAATCGGTAGAATAAGTGACTGGACAAGTAAAATCTTAGTATTGGTGAGAAGAAAGTTTTTTAATCGATATAGAGATCGCAAAGTCTAGTTGTTTTGCGACTCATCTCCTGTATATGTTTGTTCCATGTTAAGCAACCATCAACATACAGACCAAGGTTCTTTACATGGGAAGAGAATGGTATGACATTATTTTTAAACATAATTGATGGTAGGGTGGGAATATCTAGTTTCGATAATAATCATGGGCTACCTAAGATTATGGCTTGGCATTTAGATGGGTTCACGTTTATGCCATACACAGTGGACCATTCGGAGATATATTTCAAGTCATCATTTAATAATGAGATAGTATTAGAGATATTTGAGGGTTCCACTTGCACATATAACTGCAGATCATCGGCATACAGATGGTAAGAGCACTTGAGTTTTAATGTGATGAGATTGATAAAAATTGAAAACAGAAGAGGAGAGTCTATACCGCCTTGAGGGACGCCGGTAGACACATCACACCAGTCAGATAATATATGTCCAGTGCGCACGGCCTGTTGGCGCTCTCGAAGATATGATGAGAACCATTCCTGAGCTGAAGACGAGATATTCAAATGAGAAAGAAGAGCTAACAAGATATCATGATCAATAGAATTAAATATAATTCTGTTGATCATGGGGGATATAAAGGCTTTAACGCCATAGAGTTGGGAAAGCACCATTCGTCAGCGAAATGTTAATGATATGAGTTATCACGGGTAAAACAGCATCCAACACGTGCATAACCATTACCCTACTCACATCATCACAACCAATGGCTTTCGATTTAATAGAAGAAAGTGCTTTGCGTATCTCGCCTTCATCTACAGGAGAAAAAGTGAAAGTTTCGTGAGAATAAGGAGGCATGGAAGATATAAATGAGATAGCATTAGCTCTAGAATTATCAGAAACTATTTGAGAAGACAGAAAATGACGATTAAAATCGTCGGGAGAAAAGCTAATACTATTATAGTCAAATTGCGATTTTCCATATCCAAGCGTTTTGATAAACTTCTATATATCAGCCGAAGATGAATTAAGTACTTGTTCGTGGATATATCGGCATTTAGCAGCTTTCATCATCTGATTACATCTATTTCTCGCAGCTTTATATGCCTGCCACTTTATATCAGTGCGATTCTTCTTAAAAGCACGAAACATTTTGTCGCGTTTTGCCATAGCCATTCTTACCCCAGTCGTGATCCATGGAACAGGAGGACGCTAAAGTCGAACGACACGCTTAGAGGCATGTTCATTATACAGACCTAATATGTTGCTGTTAAAGAAGTCGACTTTTTCATCAACTGTGGAAGCAGTATACAGATGAAAAGTTAATAGCATCCGCATCACACTTACGCTTGTCTATATCTAGTCTAGCAAGACTTCGAATAGCGATAGACACGGATAAAGGCTTGGGAGACTTTAATTTATATGAAAAGAAAAGCAGGTCATGCCGTGAAAATCCAGAAGCAGGGAATTGTCTATAATTGACAACGTATTCAACGGAGGAGACGGCTATAAGGTCGATCCAGGTGTCAGCAGAGTAGAAGTTGTGATGTGTTGCATTTAGAGACAAAATAGTGAAATTATGCGACGTCTTGATCGACCTCAGTTTACAAGATCTGAGAGAAACCCCTAATAGGTCAGTGTTAAAGTCTCCCATGATAATGTGATGTGTGTAGGCAGAGCTGAAAGGTAACAAATTTTCTTCCAAATCGGAGAAGTAGTCCACTTGAGGTGGACAGTAGACAACTCCAAGAAAAACTTTAACACTCTTGACATTAACTTCGACAAAAATGTATTCCATTGAACTGGAATATAGAGAAGAAGACGTGTTTAATATTTTATAAGGTATATCACTACGCAGATATATAGCGACACCTCCGCCCATTTTACCAGTGCGGGCGTTACGGAGTAAAATATAACCTGGAAGACTATAACACGTGGACGAGAGTTCAGGCTTAAGCCAGCTTTCCGATATGAGTATAGCATGAACTGCACTAGAAGAGAAAGTATCCAAGAGCTCCGTATGATGTTGAGGAATACTTTGTGCATTTAAATGGCAAATGTGAAAACAGTTTAACAATTTTTGAGATTCTTCATATATTAATGTACGTAGCGTAGCAGACTCATCCGAAACATCAGTAAATGAAAGGGATGCGGAACTGTTGCAAGTAGAATAAAAAAATTCATCATCTGACATTAGACAAAAATATTTAAAATAATAAAATAATAATGATACTAATAATTAAATATATATATAAATGGATATAAAAAATTATGTTTATCTTCATACATCACCCTCCGGCTAACTGTTCACAATCTTAATAGTAACACCAGAAAAAAAAATCAAATACAAAGTTAAAATAAAATAGAAGAAAAAAAAACAATAAACTTGCAAAGCAATTAAAAGCAAACAAAGAAAATAAAAAACCAAAGTACTAAATAATTATTACACTAGAATATTACTTGTAGCTAAAATAAAGTTATATCACATATAGCTTACATGTGCTGTCAATAACAATATATTGAAGTATGGCAAAAGGCCATGTAACCAAAACCAAAAACATAGCAAGCTGTGAATGTTATCTGACATCTGTGAATATCATGTTTTAGTTCTGCAAAATATTACATTAGTATTAGTATGTAGATAATTAAATTTAATATGTTACCATTCCAGTATCGTTGCAATTATACCTACTTATTATCAATAATAATAGGACAAATAACAAAAACAAATAACAGCTTACACGTTAAATCAAGCATGAGAATAAAGCGAAGTCAATGCAAGTTACTTGTTGTGAACTATGCGCTTGGGCCTCGTCGTCAACTTTGGTGCGCTATCACTTTTAACATTTGATGGGACTTTCTTGGTCGTAGAATCAGATGTTCGATCCGATGCAGCAGACTGTTCATACTGCGCAATGAGCTCATCGAGGTCCTTAGTGTCCGTCTTACCACTAGGCAACTTGACGTAGATATTACCATCAAGTGACCAAACTTGTCTGATACCAAAGTGCTTTCGTGCAGCAATGAATAAAATTTGACGCTGATAAGTAAGGAACTCGGAAAACACATATAAAGTACCTTTCAACTGTGTCTTCTTGGCCCAAATGGTTGACTTAATGGACAGATCACTAAACCGTATCAGGACTGGTCTTGCAAGAGCTTCCGAAACTGCACCCAGACGATGCCACAATGGAGCTTGAAGAAAATTCCTGTGGTTGAAGCTTATCCTGCAGGACAGTTACCACTTTATCTAAGATGTTTTCATCAGATGATTCCGGAACTCCATTTAGCAGCAAATATTTTCTCCGATGCCGCATCTCAATATTGTCAACAGTTTGACTAACTTCATTGATCTTCTGATGTAGTAGTGACTTGATTTGCCAAACATTATCCTTAAACGCTTGAAAGTCACTTGAGTCAGGAACCGGGGTGGCAGATTTTTTTATGAGTTCTTCAAATTCTGCCATACGTTGATTGAGAGAAGCTAAAGCAGCTTTTTGGATATTTTAATAGTGTTGTCAAAGATATAATTAAAACATGACAAAATTTCAAACAATATTTGATCTTTAAATTTATCCTCTTAGGGTCAATTCACACCGAGACGTGATGCGTCGCGACTCGGCACGCACTTATTAAGACAGTGATACAAAATGTAACTTTATTTACTACACAAAAGATACACATTTTATTGAGATCATTCGAAAATGACCCGCGGCGTCGTGCTGTGCCTCGAGATGCCTCGCGTCGTTGCGCGGCGCATCACGACGCAGTGGTGCTTCGTCGTTAAGCGCAACGTGCAAGTGCGGTGCGCTGCTGCCAGCGACTTCACGATGCGCCTCGCGATGCCGCGTTGTGTCTCGCGGCGGCGTGCTGCGTGGTGCCAAACCACTGGCCTCTTCAAGCATCGTCGCGTCGCGTCGCGTCTCGGTGTGAACTGACCCTTATGGGTAGAATTGTCTGAAATACTGAAACACGTGTTTCTTAGTTTTTAATTATCCTTAGTTTTAAGTGTTTGCTCACCACCATGCCAGTTAGAAAGGCCATTTTTTTCCCACTTATCAACTATAACTACTATAACCTAGGTAACAATAATACCCTCATATCAACACTTTATGGTTAGATTTTGGAAACATTAAAAATGTGTATTTCATTATTTAATCTAAAAGTAACTGTATCAATTTTCGGGTTTCACATAGTAAAATAATTGCGTACGTAATAAAAGGAAACTATATTGTTACAATTCCATGCTTCTACGTCCAGTGGTTTGAGCTGTGCGTCATATCAATATTTTTCATATACAACATGCACCCTTGTTATAAATTCGAGTAGATTCTTTTTTTAATATAAAAATATAATTTTATTTATTTTTAATTCCAGAGTATATGCATTAATTTTCAAATAAAAAAAAACTAATAAATGTTTCTTCAAACAAATTTGAACACCCTCTGATCCCCACGTGGGTTGTTTTAAAAAATCGCTAAGTCCAAATTTATTTATTTTCTATACAGAGTACCTTTATTAAGTTTCGTGTCAGTCGCTCCGTAAAATAAAAAGTTTCATACAAACTATTTCACCCCCTTAGAAGTTGGATTTACCAAAATCCTTTCTTAGTGGATGCTTAAGTTATAAAAGGCAGCTACTGCCCACATTTCAGGTTTAGGTTGTGCGTTGATAGATGAGTCAGTCACGCAGGATATCTTCTTTTATTTAGAGAGGAGTCTTACCATCTGTATGTAACATGGTCAACAACTCTTTTACTTATGATTGATGACTACAAGCGAAACAAATTCAAACGCAACCTGAGGAAACCTTTCTTAGTAGTAGTTTTTGATTTTTTATTTGCCAGACATCTCGTCTGTAAATATTAATACTAATCATCATTCATCATCATCATCATCATTACAGCCCTTCACAAGTCCACTGCTGAACATTGGCCTTCCCCAAGGAATGCTACAAAGCACGCTCCTGAGCCACCTGCATCTATCGACTTCCTGCATGTCTTACCAGGTCGTCACTCCATCTTGTGGGGGTCGCCCTACACTTCGCCTACCGGTATGAGGCTGCCACTCGAGAACCTTTTTTCCCCATCGGTTGTCGGTTCTTCGAGCTATATGGCCGGCCCATTGCCACTTCAGCTTACTAATTCTACTGCGGATATCCTCATTTATAAGTTTATCACGCAAAGAAACCCCCAGCATAGCCCTCTCCATAGCTCGCTGAGCGACCTTAAGCGTCCTTATACGGCCAGCAGTGAAGGACCATGTCTCAGATCTATAAGTCATCACTGGCAACACGCACTGGTTGTAAAACCTCGTTTTCAGGTTTTAGGGTATATTTGTATTATTAATACTATTGCCCTTTATTATTTTGAATACCGCCAAGCGTTTTTATTGATTCATTCATCCTATGAATCTAACAGCCTATAAATAGTTCACTGTTGAGTAGGCCTTTGGTTGCTCCCGTCCGAACGGGTTCCCGCCTTGTCGTTGCGAGGGGGCTTAGTAGCCGCGGCTACCTGCGGTGAACAAAGAGGAACCCATTTGGCTGGCCCGTGGTGTAAGGCCGGCCCGAGGTGGTCACTCCGAGTGGGCTTGGCGAGCCCACTTCGGATGTGTGTTGGTGGGCTGCGACGAGAGATGTGTCCTCTCCCCCTACCACTGCAGCCGAGGTGGAGTCGCGGAGGAAAAGGAGTATTGGTATGGCGATACGCCACGCGTCCTATCCTCCACGACACTGACGGGGCCGCACCGTTGATGCGGTGGTGGTGGGGCTGGGGGGAGAGGAGTGTCGGTATTGCGAGGCGCCGCTGTCCCTACCCTCTGCATCCGAATCTTGGTTGGCGGTGGAACCATAGGCCAGATCCGCCGCTGGGGTCGGGAAAGCTAGTGCTTCCAAGTGATCGTTTTTCTGGCCCCATGGCCTCCGCGTATCGGACTCGGAGGAGTCCGTTTCACAGTTGGAGTTAGAGGCCGTGGTGGAAGGCGCGCCTTGTGTTCCTGGTGTGCCTTACCTGAGAAGGAAGGGGGAGGGTAGGAGAAGTTCTCCCCGAGGAGGGGCTGCCATGGGGTGGCCGGCGCTGGTGGGGCCGCGGATGTGTCCGTAAACGTTCTCGTGGCCCCGGAAATATGCGGTGAAGGTGGAACACCATGAGGTTTTAGTCGGTAAAAACAAATGTAAAACAAAAAAAAGGCCTTTGGTTGCTTCATAGGAGGGATTTTTAGGGATGTTTTCATAGTTGCCACGCTTGGTAGGCAGGATGGCTACCGCAATATTTTATTATTTTTAACCGACTTTTAAAAGGAGGAGGTTCTCAATTCATGTGTATGTTTTTTTTTGTATGTATGTTACGCGATATCTTCGAAGATTGAGAACCAATTTTGATGATTATTTTTTTATTGAACAGGATATTTCTCACGGGTCGTCCCATATGAATTTGGAGAAAAATTTCACCCCTAAGAGTAGCAAATAAATAACTTATTTTTATCAATTTGAAGTCGGTTTTTACTTTTGTTAAAAGTTATAGTTATTAGTTATTCGCATGAACATGCTGCTGCCCCACTCATTGAGACAGTTTCCCTCTGTCGCCTCTTACGACACCCACGGGATGGTGGGGTAGTGGATTCTTTTACACTGCCACTACACGTATCTGTTTTGGGACAATTTTTGATAAGAAGCCTATTACTGGTTTACCAGTAGCATACTTGTGATGGGCTATCATGGCAGTGGAATAATTATATATTATCCGTATTCAATGCGTTATTATAGTATGATATAATAAATTGTATAAAAAAACTTGCGTGACGAAATTTAACAAAATTTTTAACATTTACTGACATTTTGCTAGGTGATGAGACTTCTTTTTTGTCTAAAAGTCCATCTAGGTACGTTGTACAAGCCTCAGCTGCTGTTGTAATTCAAACACTGCCATATTACGGTACGAAGGGTTTAGAGTGCAAGTATAATTACAGGGTGTGAGGCATTCATTAGTAGCGTTCTTTTTTGTACCACTTACCATTAAGAACTAACTGTAAGGTTATTTATTGCTTTAGTTTAAAAAAAAAACATTAAACAGATTGAATAAAACTATTTTTTTACGGATTTTATCGAGTTGTTTTGTAGCGTTGTTCGCGTAAATATAAGAAATCATTAAACAGATGTTAATTCTCAAAAGATCGCATGAAATTTTAAGTTCAACTGTTTCTTTGACAGTTAAATCATTATTGGCTGGCTCTCTTGGTAGAGAGTAAGTGTTCTGTGGGCTGGCTAGATTTGTAAATACCTGTGACCAAAGAGTATAGTAACTGTCCTACCGCCAGTATATTCTAAGTTTATGGTCCTACCTGTGACCATGTGACAGTACAAAAAGCCTGAATTTAATAGGTTGAAACATTTCTTTACAATTTGCTGCTATCTCATTTGTTACTTTTTTCATTTAAAGGCAAAGGAATCTATGTCCAGCAGCCTAAACGAGCGTGTATTTTGTTTATGACATTTTTTTCAACATGCTGATGATGCGTGTTGTCATAAATGTCCCATTAACGTTGCCAAGTTATTGGGACATTTATGAGCTCAACTCACCGTATGACTTTATTATTATTAATAGTCTTGGCCCATTCCTATTCTTATTATATATTAATTTAACTTCCTTGTAGGGGATAATCATGATAAAGTATTGCTTCCTGATCATACTTCATTGATTTTTAAGCTTAAAGGGCGAAAGAACGGCAATCATTTTTCACTGGACAAATGCAGCTGATTTAGAAACTATTTTTATTTTGAATAAGAGGGTCATAGGAGTCATTTATAGCTTAAAATCGAAAGAGCCTCTCAGAGAAAAATGTAAATAAAATAAACATACTCTCTCAGTATATTTACAAAAATTAAATGTATGTTCACAAAAACAAAAGTAGTTTCATTAAAGTCTTTTATAAGCAAACCGTAGTACAGAAAGTCAAAATTGGAGTCAAATCTGATTATGCACTCCGAGCAGCTTAAGAACTTTAGGCAGCTTTTGTGGCCCTGATTCCACAAGCTTTTTAACTTAACAAATTTAACTAAACTTTGTTTCAAAATATGAGAATTGAAGTGGCAACTTTCTGACAATTTTACTTGTTGTGCTTATCTTGGTAAACTCTTAAATTTTTTCAAAAAATAAAATTTTAAAACGAAAGTGAAACGTAGTGATTACATAATCTTTTTGAACAATTTAAGGTCAACATTAAGGAGATATCTTTGTCACGCTTGGCAAACGACTTGGCAAATGCAGTTCTTAATTATTTTGACTAGTTTTCTAGAATATATTTATGCTCATTCGCCGTTTCATTTTCCTCTGTCACCTGTTACACAATAAAGTATCTATTATATTAATTGCATTATCGCATGACTTAATAATTACGCCATATGTGGGTTAGCACCAGTGAAACAAATTAGAGTAATAAGGTATCCACAGCTATCTTATTGTTTGAAATTTACTTTGTCTGTGAAACGTTATCGCACATAAAAAGTCGATCTCATAAACATAACATAACATAATATATCATAAAATCTCTCGCCTGTCACTAACAGAAGTAGGCGCGTCAATCCTAACACTCGCCTCTCTCTCTCTTTTCACTTCCATATAATATCTACATATACTCGTTCATGTTCGTCTATTTACTCTTAATTTGGCCCATCTTCAAGATACCAATTTGATCTATTAATTTCCGTATAGGATCTACTCATTAAATTATGGTCACGTGGATACAACATCGTCTTCGAAACCACACTTTTCTCTTTTAAATGTTTTATCTTTTTACCCGACTAAGATAATTAAAAAGCTAGGATGGTAATGAGTTTATCAACCTATATATGTATGTATGTATGTGTGTATGTTTGTACCTTTGTCGCGCTCTAGGCAGTTTCTTACGTCACGTCAATCCATTTGTCTTAATCTTGTGAGTGACACCCATCTTTTTACCCGACTAAGATAATTAAAAAGCTAGGATGGTAATGAGTTTATCAGCCTATATATGTATGTATGTATGTTTGTGCCTTTGTGGCGCTCTAGAGACTTTCTTACGTCACGTCAATCCATTTGACTTAATCCTGTGACACCTATCTTTTTACCCGACTAAGATAATTAAAAAGCTAGGATGGTAATGACTTTATCAGCCTATATATGTATGTATGTATGTATGTTTGTGCCTCTGTGGCGCTCTAGAAAGTTTCTTACGTCACGTCAATTCATTTGTCTTAATCTTGTGAGTGACACCATAAGTCCGGTACGTCGGCGGCCCGTGTTTTTTATGATAATGTGAAAAGGAAGTAAATGAAATTCGACGAACTATGTCAAGTGGGGTATCATTGAATAGGTCTTTGAAAATCATCATAAGGTCTCCTTAGTAATTTTTCATTTTGAATGGATCTATAACGATTTAAATTTGAGTAGCAAATACTTTCACTTAAGTTTTCAAAACTTATAAGAAAACTGAGTCATAGTTCTTATATAAATCTAAAGTTTGTTACGCAGTCGGGTTTGTTTTTAATTACAGTTTTAACCTTTGGATTTGTTAAAGTCGGCATTGTATGAAAACAATTTACATTTTGCTTCCGCAATTAATGTTGCAAAATAATCTTATTTAAATGAAATCGAGCTGCATTTGCAATATTGATTTCACAGAGTACATTTTAAAATGAATAATGATCAATTATATAGGTAATTACGAAGGGCAGTGGCAATTTTAAAGAAAGTATTGTTTTACTCAAAGCGCCACCTACAGAAATATAATAAAACTACTTTCATATAAAGTAGTTTCAATGTTCGAGCGCTGAACTTTAGATGGCGCATAAGTGAAAACTGTTAAATGTACTGTGGAAGAAATAAAATTCCTCATTAAATCTTGATAATATAATAAGATTTAGGATATCGTTGGGGATGGGGAAGATCCCAGTTTAAATGACGCAATATATTTTATGTAAAATAAAGATACTTCTGTTAGTTTATGTGTAATATTGTTTGTTATTTATATTCAAAAAAATAAAGCGTCAGTTTTAAAATAAAAACCTATTTATACCAAAGGTTGAAAATACGGAT
This sequence comes from Parnassius orleans, assembly GCA_029286625.1. NCBI lineage: Eukaryota > Metazoa > Arthropoda > Insecta > Lepidoptera > Papilionidae > Parnassius > Parnassius orleans. The sequence continues at coordinate 601,274 of JAGSMP010000211.1, read as the reverse complement.
TTCGAATCCACCATTCGAATACTGTCGTAAACTATTTCTATCATTATAGTTTTAGCTTTTAGCATTGTAATTGATATCATAACGGGAATATGAGTAGGTACCTATTGTATTATATAATTAGATATTATGGTACAGTATAATATGTAGTTTATAACATGACCTTGGGTTTTGTTTTATTCAAGTATGATATAATTGACTTTCTTTTTGGCACTTTAGACATCCAAAGGTAGATGACAAGAATAAAAATAGTCCGTGTGTTTCCCATAAAATTTAAATCGATACAATTGGTTCCACGAGACACTTAAGTGAAATAGATTACAACGTTCAATAAATTAAACTGAAAATGGCGCAGTAGGTAGGTACGTGTCGGATGGTGTCGGACATCTTGATCTAGAATTCTGTAACAGGCTATCATTAATGCTTGGCAATGTCTGCTAAGATTTCACATCTACTAAAACATAAATGTCTTAGTTCAATGTAAATGGAACTTCCTAATCGTAATTATAACTATTCGAAATATATCTAGCTCTGAATGCAGACTTTTCTACCGACTTCAAAAAGGAGACGGTACTCAATTCGACTGTATGTTTTTTTTTTATGTGTGTTACCTCATAACTTTTTTCTGTCACCTCATAACCGATTTCGATGATTCTTTTTTTATTTGAAAGCTGGTGCTTCTCGTGTGGTCCCATATAAATGTTAAATAAATGATAAAGGTCTGACCAATAGTTTTTGAGTTATTCTTAATAATTTATATTGAGGTCGGTTGTACAAAATTTTTAAGTTTTAATTATTATTTAGTTGTTAAATGTTGACATTTCACTAAATGTTTCAGAACAAAGGATAATTGGATAAATTAAAACAGACTAAGCTTAATTCAAATTACTATCGGGCAAGGTGGAGCTGGTCTCCACCACTTTGTTTTAGATAATCCGCGCATTCAAACCAAATGGTTTGCTTCGTCTTTTGTAATAGGTACGTAGAAATAAAGAAGGGAGTGAAACAATAATTGTTTGTCTTTCCGTCCGTTTACAACCGGAGTATCCTCAAGGCAAGCGTTTCGTCTAGGGTTTTATTATCATTTACTACAAAGTGGATTTGTAGTCATGCACTGGCATATAATAACTAAAATATTTTTGAAGTCGGTTTAAAAAAAGCTGCCGAAAAGAGAACTTGTCACACCGAGTGACAAAGTTTTGAACGAAACCGGTTACGCTTAATCAATCTGCAAGTAATAGGCTTACAGCTTTACATAAAAAATCTACTGCCGAAAA